>JACMZG010001913.1:2336081-2338581 GCA_018340805.1 Microvelia longipes
TGCTAGAAAGTTGAAATTTGGTACAGAAATAAATATATTCATGTAGTTGTGCTATTTGGAAAGATTTTATATGGCGACATAAAACGCGGAAAATGTTGTGATTAATTTACGGATTAGCACACTTGTAGCCATGTATAAGACTAACATGTGTACTAAGTTTTATTTTATTTTCAGTATTAGTCCAAATGTTTTCTGATTTATTTTGTTCTACTTCAAACCTATAGACCAAGAGCCCAGGGGTGTATTGTTGTACTGGAACAAGTACGACTGGTGAACACCATGGACTATTTGATTCTTCAATTACCTTATCAGACAGCATTTTATTAATCATGTCCGAAACCTCTTTTTGTCTAGACCATGGAAGACGACGAGGCGTTTGCTTAATGGGCTGAGCATCACCTGTATTAATTCGATGTTGCACCAAATTAGTACTTCCAACATCATCTCCAACAGCAAAAATATCATCGTATTGTTTTAAAAGTTCTTTAGCTAGATCTTGTTCGTTAATCGAAAGGTGCTTCATGGTCTCAGTTAATTGGCTTAGAAGTCTTTGTTGGTTTTCAGTTTTTTCCAAATGAGTCTTTTCTTTCTTTTCAAAAAAATAAATGTCTTCGTCAACTGTTACTGGAGTACATTGTCCTAACAACTCGTCTTTACTTAAGTAAATGTCGCTGGTGGAAAAATTAGCTATTCTAACAGGAACATATTTATTAATAGTTACTAAACTTCTAGCAATTAAAATATTTTCTATACAGCAGTCCGTATTATCAATTAGCCCTGTTTCATGTTCAACGAAATTTCCTTCTAATCGAGCAAATATAATTTTTTCAGAATTTTGCGCAATACATTCATCTTCATTAATAAATAATTTATAGATTTGGTCATATTTGTTACTCCTACTGTCATAACAATAATTTTCAATTGTGACCTCCCCACCATCAAATTGTAATTTCTTATTTCCAACGTCTATAACAAAATGATAAGCATCCATTATATCTAGACCTAAAATAAAATCGTCCGTTATATCCGCAACAATAACATCATAGTGCAAAATAATACCACCTATTTCAATTTTAGCAGTTGCTATTCCTAAAATCGGCGTAACTTCCCCTGTAGCAGTCTCAAGCATCAAATTTGGTTCAGCACTTTTAAGGTTTAATTCACTTGCCAGGTTAATTCTCATGATGGATCGGGCCGCCCCGGTATCGAGAGTGTAACAACAGGAAACATTATTAAGTTTACCTTGGATAAGTTTAAACTGTACTTGTACAGTTCTGCATAGATTATCGTAAGTTAAATAGTATTACAAAAAAAGATAGTTATCCATTACCTAGAATTGATGAAACTTTAAACACTCTATCAGGCTCTGTGTGGTTTTCAAGTCTTGACTTGAAAAGTGGATACTGGCAAGTAGAGCTTCATCCAGATGACAAAGAGAAGACAGCATTTTCAGCAGGTACTGGCCTGTATCATTTTAAGGTTATGCCTTTTGGCCTTTGTAACGCTCCTGCCACCTTCGAACGTCTTATGGAATTAGTACTGAAAGGGCTAACTTGGAAAATATGTCTTGTTTACCTGGATGATATTTTGGTCTTAGGCAGAACATTTGAGGAACACATTTTGAACTTGGCAGAAGTATTTTTAAGAATTCGCAATGCCAACTTACACCTTAATCCAAAGAAATGCTTTTTGTTCCAGAAAGAAGTTAATTATCTTGGTCATATAGTTTCTGCCGATGGAATCAAGACAGACCCAAAAAAAGTAGAAGCTGTGAAGCAATGGCCTGTTCCACAAAATTCTAAGGAAGTAAGAAGTTTCCTTGGTCTGGGTACTTACTATAGGAAATTTATTAAAAACTTCAGTAATATTGCTAAACCTTTACATAGGCTAACTGGAATGAATGTCCCATTCAAATGGAGTGCTGCTTGTCAAACTGCTTTTAATACACTTAAAGAAAAGTTATCGAGCGCTCCAGTATTAGCATACCCTAAAGAGCAGGGAACTTATATTCTGGATTGCGATGCCTCTCAACATGGTATAGGTGCGGTTCTCTCACAAGAGCAAGATAATGAGCTAAGAGTAATAGGATATTTTAGTAAAACCTTGGGAAAAGCGGAGCAAAATTACTGTGTAACTAGAAAAGAATTACTGTCTATTATTAAAGCTCTAGAACATTTCCACACATACCTCTATGGTAGAGACTTCACAATTCGCACGGACCATAGCGCGTTACAGTGGATAATGAATTTTAAGAGACCGGAAGGCCAAATTGCTCGTTGGATAGAAAGGCTTCAACAATACACTTTTACCATTATTTATAGAATGGGAGTACAACATCGAAATGCTGATACCTTATCGAGGAGGCCATGCTATGAATCATCATGTAATTACTGTGCCAGAATCGACCAAAAAACGAATAGCATGTTGCAAAGAAGGTGTAAATTTTTAAAAACAGAGGTGCGAAGACAACCAAACTTGGAGTTAGTAAATGACCAAAAAG
>JACMZG010001913.1:2346081-2374886 GCA_018340805.1 Microvelia longipes
TACTTAGTTGCACCAGTGAACCGGCTTTCGTGTTATCAGTAGTGCTCCTTTTATATATAGTATTATTCTAATTATGTTTCAATTTAGGTTTTGCAACCACAATGTGACCACTGGCTTTACGTCCCTTCTGAAGGACGTGGTACACAACATTTTTATCGCTCTTCATAAAAATGCCCCATGCCCGTGCTGGGATTGAACCCATGACTAAATAAACTCGGAAGTTTAAAGTCCATTCATTCTGTGTATATGCCGCGTACCTTAACCACTAAACCACGGGTGACTCCACTCAGGAGGTTTAAAAAACACCTGAAAAGGATGATTCCGCTGACATCCTGGTTGCAGACACAATACTTCTATATACTGACGGTTTAAGTGAGAAAAAGAGATAAATCAGTGTTTAAAAACAAAGCAGGTAACTTATTAACTTATTTTAATATAAAGCTTTTTCAGTCCGTATTTTAATGTCTTCTACTTGAAATGTACCTTCACTTCAATATAGTAAAGTATCGATTTAGTTGTCATAATGAAAGGCAAGCATGGTCTTAGTAGTAGAAAAAACGCAAAGTATCAAAGTCTACACTTACCTATATTATACATGGGATTCTCGACAAGTAAGGGCTTCTTACGTCAAACAATGTTTTTCCAACAAAGAAAAACACGAAAAAAACAACACAAAAAAAACAAGAATAAACATGACTTGTTCTCCAAGAAAAGCATGATGTACCAAGTTTAAACATAAAAACTTTTGAAAGTAAAATTTTTAAGGCATTTTGAAAAAAGGAGATGTTTTTAAGATTTTTTTTTCAAGGATGTTTACGCTATTCGAACATTTTTTTAAACGTGAAACATTTTAAAGTAAAGAAATCAAATAGAATAAATCTTAAAGTTTTTTTTCCTTGTCAAGGTCAAATACGCTAGTTTATGGACTTTAACAAATCTTTTATAGATCTATTTTCTCATCTCTCAGAGCGAAAAAAGCGCTTCCTACTCAGTGGAGGGGGAAGCGCTTTAAAAACAAAGGAAAATCTTACGCCAACTATTTTTTTTGTTAAAATTCGTTCTGGCAAATTACTTTATTGTATTAGTTAGTAATGTCGAAATTCATACAGTAGGGGTGGGGGCGCGGGACACAGTGGTCCAACTCCCTGGTTTAAGGTGGTCCTAAAAAAACAGGAGCTAGTTGCATTAGTTGCATCAAATACCGCACCGAGCGCTAGTGTCCACCTTGTACAACTGTTAACTATCTTAGAAGGAGCGAAACAAGAGTCCGAAGTAGTAAAAATAAGCGTAGCAAATCCTATGTAGCGCCGAAAAGTTCCTAGGTACCCCCGTACACGAAGTTATTCATTACATTGACTGAAATAGCTTAACTTAATAAGCCTAACCTAAATTACCTCTCTGAAGGTCAAAATAAGCTTAGCTTAATAAGCCTAACTCAAATTGCCCCTCTGAAGGTTAAGCCCCTAATTGCCCCTCTGAAGGTCAAAATAAGCTTAGCTTAATAAGCCTAACTCAAATTGCCCCTCTGAAGGTCAAAATAAGCTTAGCTTAATAAGCCTAACTAAAATTGCCCCTCTGAAGGTCAAAATAAGCTTAGCTTAATAAGCCTAACTCCAATTGCCCTTCTGAAGGTCAAAATAAGTTTAGCTTAATATGCCTAACTCAAATTGTTCTCTGAAGGTTGAAAAGAAGTTAAATCGAGGTTAAAAAAATCGGGTACGGGGTACCTCGAAACTTTTCCTCATTACCTCGGATTCGCTACGCTCATTCTACCATTTCAGACACGCTTCGCTCGTCCCTCGCAATATAAAAGGCATTAAATAACACTGGATGACGTATTTGAACTCGCTTTGCTCGTCCTCAGAGAGTAAATAGATCCGTTTGCTTTCCAGCGGTTACCTATCTAGGTACTGACCACAAAAATCATAGATACACTAGTCATATTAAAACGGAACTTGGCGTACTTATAACTACGTAAAGCTGTATACTACAACCAAATTTTAAGTCAGATTATTTTCTGATATTTTACCATTTTTTTAAAAAAACGTATAGAAGTCAATCGATAAAAATTGAACTAATGCTGATAATGTGATGAAACTTAGCACATATGTTAGTCTTATAGATGGCTACATGCGTGCTACAATGTATCGTTAAGTTTAAAAATCCCCAAGGTCATAAGCATTTTGGGGATCGACCAATCAGAGAAGCCGCTGCCAACCCCTCTCTTAAAAGAGAAAAAAAAATCCCTACTCCCATAACCCCTGTAGGGAAATAACCTCCTTCCCGGCATTCGTTCACTTCGTTTGTGGTTCTTCTTGTGTTTATTATTTCCCTTAACAATTCATTTTTTTCCACATTTGCATACTTCCTAAATAATAAAACTACACAAAAGAAATGTAGAAACATCGCCAAGAAAACACGGGTAACATAACCTGATTTGTTTACAAAGTTTTTTCCCCGCTGCCTTTTTGTAGGGATTTTTTTTTAGAATCGGTGGTGCCTAAACTGAGCTGTCAAGGTTTTTAAAGTTGTCGATACACTGTAAATTTTTATCGGATCGCTTTATATTTTCGTGTTTTTTAAGTTCTCGTAATAATGTGCCATTATTGCGGGTTAATTATTTTCTGAATAGCACAACTACAGCGGTAGACTAATTTTTGTACAAAGTTTTAAATTTTTAGAATAAATACACTGAGAGCTACGATGATAACAGACACTCACACACACAGACAACTTTGCGAAAACCACTCAGGAGGCCTTAAAAACGCCTGAAGCGGATAATTGCGGTGACATCCCGGTTTCGGATTTTTTTGCAAACACAATACTTTCCCATATACCTACAGTATAAATGAGGAAAAGAAAAAATGATATGAGTTAAAATAGGAAAACCGATTGACTAAAGTTAGACTTGATTTTTAATGTCTAGCTAAAAAGATAAAAATTAATTTATTAGGAGGTGTTAATATTTCGAAAAGATATAATGCTAATAAACGAGTCTATAAAATAAGGTTGACATTAATACCACAAATCAATTATTATATTGTTAGGACTGTATATAAAGGATAACAAAGTTTCGACTATAATATATCACTTCAACAAGTATCCTAGCCAACTTTGCTATATTTAATGTCAACTTATTTTGACTGATAGTCGGAGGAGTGAAAAAAGTGGTATTTTCGTAACCGGTAGAGAAAATAAGCATTTTTCTGAGTTTGACGTGGGATAAATGGGAAAAGGAGGAGAGTTGCGGGGAAAACTGGGGGAGAGGAAAAGAGAGTGATAAGGGAAAGTGGGAAAAGGGCGGGGAAATATGTGGTAGCAGAGCACTTTAGTGTTAGTTGAGTCTGATTTACTGCTCTCGCTTTTCAGAACCGATTTTTCCTGTAAACCTATCAAAAGTTTAATGCACGCCTGAGTTATGGAATAAAATAGTGTTGCAACAAACGTGATATGGAAAGACGTGATTGTTGGTAATTGAAACATGTTGCTTATTTAAGTGATAAAGTAAGGTCATAACCATAATGTAGGGGGGGGGGAGTGTAATAGACAGACAGTCCGGCTTCGATACCGGTCAGGGCGTCTAGGATTTTAGAAAATTATCAAAGAAAAATGAACTTATGAAATTGGGGTCATGTTAGTGGGGGGAGATAAATTTTTTAATATTTCAGGGAATCCTAAAATTAAATCTAACACAATAAAACTCATTCACACACAGTCTATGTAATACACGATACTACTATCACTTCTAAGCATATAAGATCCCACAAATCTTTCTCCGCCGTTAAAATGATCAAATGCTATTCTCTCCAACACCTATTATTTCTATGCGGTATCAACACGACACAACGAAATTGGGTGTCGTTTATCTTTTCCAAAAAAAAAAAAAATAAACCTTTGCCTCCTAAAACAAAGGCCGTAAAATTTAGAACGATACATCAGGTCTATAGTACATCTTAAGAATATAGTTGTAAATATAAATCAAAGTTAATAAAGAAATAACAAATTTTAAGAAGCGTAAGAAGATAAAAATGATTTTTGTTATAAACGGAGAATTAAAAGATGATATCTCGATGCCAGAAAATGATAAATATGGTGATCTAAGAGTTGACATATAAAATACAGACGAATTTCAAATACTTAATGCTAGACATAAAAGAGATAGAGGTCCACTTAACTTTAGAAGCCTTTTTTATGACCATCTATTATTTAACTTCAAGTTCTGCAGAAAACCTTAAGACAAGTGTAATATATATATATATATATATATATATATAATATATATTATATATATATATATATATATATATATATATATTTCTATAGTTGTTTCCGAAGCTACATGCCTTGTCTTAACTAAAAGACAAGGCATAATATATATATATATATATATATATATATATATATATATATATATATATATATATATATATATATATATAATATATATACCCATATCCTCTTTTAGTTAAGACAAGATATGTAGCTTCAGAAACAGCTATAGAAGACAGAATTGCTATTACTTTAGAAGTTTGAATAAATTAGCTAAGGACGGATTTTATTTGTTCACAATTTATAGGTTTTCTAACGTTTTAATCACGGATATCTTTTGCATTTAAGCTTTCACGAATTTAAAACCAAAATTAATTGTTCTCTGAAATCTTGTAAAGAACAAAACCACTTTTGGATAAACCACAAGGTCTATTTTATCTCAAAAACAGGCTGGATTGTTCAACTTAAACCGCTTTAAGTCGATACGATTTATTACTTGTTATTATTAGCTTGTTATTTATTGTTGAAATAAATAACAATATAGTATAGTTCCAATCGAACTATTTTTTTTTTTTTTTTTATTAAACATATCCTTTATTTACAAAATATTTTTCGTACATTATTATTTTTTAATATAATTTATAAGGATTATCTCTCTACAGAAGGATACTTACGTATCCTTGTGTCGTAGAAGAGAAGTATTTTGTACTGCAGTACTTAAAATCACCATTTATTTATTTTAAAGTCTTATAATTATAATTATTTATTTTCTTAAAATATATTAAATTTTCCTTATTATCTAATGTTCTTTTTTTGTGTTATTATTATTTCCCTATTTATGTTATGTTGTGTCAGTTATCTGATCAGTTTTTGTCCGTCTTCAAGTTGTTTTTTAAGTAAAATATCTAATTTTATTCTTAAAAGTATTTCTTTTATCGGTCTGCTTAATGTCGTGAGGTAAGTCATTCCAAAGTAAAGTTGCCTGATATAACCACTGTCTTTGTGCAGTTGTAGTCTTATACTGAGGTAGTCTATAAAGTTGGTTAGTCTGTGCTCTAGTATTAATGCTGTCGTGATGAATAAGTCTTAGAGAATGTTTTCCGTCGTATATTCTAATTAAACATTGCTGTCGAAACATATTGTCGGTCTTCAGAATAGTCAGTTTGTCAAATAGTGATACTGTATGTTCGTATTTTGTTTTAAATGTAATGATCCTTATCAATGCTTTTTGCTGTATCAACACAGGTTTCTTTGTAGTTTCGTTTGCAGAGCCCCATGCAAGAATACCATAGCTTATAATCGAATCTACTAAACCATAATATACTGCTCTTAGCTGTTCTGGCGAAAGGAATTGTCTTATTTTATAAAAATATATCTTAATTTCCTCAATGAGGTTGTCAGTCTGTCGATATGTTTTTTCCATGTAATAAGTTTATCTATTGTCATTCCAAGGTATTTAGTCGAGTCAACTCTTTGAATATTTGGACAGTTACACGGGTTAGTAGTTCATCATGGAGGTGGTTATGTAGTTGTATTTTGTCTGTGTAGGTTGTCCTGTTTCTGTCAATGAAAAGCAAATGTATACTGTTTTTTTTATATTTAACATAAGTCCGTGTCGATCAAGCCATTGTTTCACGAGTCTTAAGTCTTTTCTGCTACCATACATGTCTCTGTGAATGTCTTGTTAGCTGTTAAGTAAACAGTGTCGTCCGCAAAAGCGTAAAGCATTCCGTCAAGTTTTATTTCAAGTAAGTCGTTAGTGAAAATTAAATATAGCAAACTTCCGAGGACACTTCCTTGAGGTATTGAATACTCTGTAGTGAAGCCATCTCCGGTTATATCATTTATTTTAACTTTGTAGACTCTTCTCTGCAGATAGCTAATGAACCACTTAAGCATTGTACCCCTTATACCTATTTTTCTTAATTTTGTAACTAATCTGTTATGAGACACACTGTCGAAGGCTTTCGCCACATCCATGAATACCGCTATCGGTTTGTTTCCTTTGTCAAGTTCATCGGTAATGAATTGACATACTTCCGTTATCGCATCTTGAGTACTTAATCCACTTCTAAACCCAAATTGAGCAGATGATAATTTGAAGTTATTTTCTAAAAATTCTACTAGCTTTTTTTAACCACTTTTTCTATAATTTTTGCGATATTAGATATTAAACATATTGGTCGGTAATTTGTCACTTCGCTGGGATCACCTGACTTATAAATAGGAGAAACAATTGTGATTTTTAACGCTTCGGGGAATATACCTTTCCTAAGACTAGCTTTGACTAAATGTATTATTGGTTTACGCAAAAATTCTAGGTTGTTCTTTATCATGTCTACAGTTATAAAGTCATATCCAGGTCCAGAGTTACCTCTGAGCTCGGATATGGCAGTATATATGTCTTTGTCTTCAATTGTACAATTTTCTAAGTATAGTTCGTCATCAGTATCGTTTTTATGTTCCGTCGGGTCGTTCTCTATATGCGCTACGTTGCTCAGGTTCTTTATTTTTTCAGTCATTTTTTTACCTACTTCAGTAAAATGTCTGGCCATGTAATTAGCGGCTTCAGTTGGAGTTTCATTTACATTTATAACCTTGCCATTTTCAGTTTTATTTGTTCGATATTTGCTTTGCTTTTGTTTTCTTAGTGTATATTTCTTGTACTATATCCCAAACTTTATTGATTTTATTCTCACTGTTTTCTAGTTTCTTTTTGTAATACTCTGTTTTTGTTTGTTGTATTAATTTGTTCAGTTTAGTCTTGTATTTTGTAAGTAGTCTTTTAGTTTTTTGAATGGTTGTTTTCAGTTTTTTGCTTAGTTTTCTCTCTTTCTTATGCTAGTGATTAATCCGTACGTAATCCATGGTTTTAGCTTAGTATGTTTGGTTTTTTTAACGGTTTCAGTTTCAGTTGCTATCGTAATAAGTGATTGTAATTGTTTTATTAAGTTATTAGCAATATCATTTGGATCAGACATGTTTAGAATATTATCCCATTTTTCTTGTTGTAATAACGTCCTTAACATTTCCTTGTTTAACTTTTGTTTAGTTTCATATTTCTTTGGTTTAGGCCCAGCATCCACACTCTCATTTTGCACTATATTTACAGCCAAACTGTAGTGATCTGAGAAGTAAGTTTTGATTACTGCTGCCTCAGTACTTCTTAGTATGTTATCAGTAACAAAAACGTGGTCTATCGTGGTTTTAGTCGTGTTAGTAACTCGAGTGTAAGTATTAATTATAGGTAAGTCTGTTATCTGTCATTATATCTAAGTAGTAAGCTTCGTCAGTTTTTAGTTCTCTTTCGTTATCAGTACTTATATTTATGTTTATGTCACCTATAATAATTGTGTTTGCATTTTTTAAACTTTTGATTTCCTTGTCAAGTTCATTTATGAATGTTTCCGTGCTACCATTTGGTGATCTGTATAATGCTAATAGTTGTATTTTATTTTTATTTCCTATAGCAATTTTTATATACAATTCGTATCATTAATTTTCTATGCTTCTATGTGCACTCTGTAGTATACAACTACACCACTATTTGGTTATGGTTGCATCTTGTAAAAAATTGATTATAACCATTTATCATAAAAACTTCGCAAGGAATGTCTCTGATCCAAGCTTCCGATAGAATTATTATGTTATATTTGGTTTTAGTAGATTCGATATTTACACAAAAATCATCAAAATTTTTTCCTATGCTTCTAATGTTTGCATGTAATATTTTGATACCATTCAGGATAAATGATTCATTTCCTAGTTCAATAAGGTTTAATTTTAATATTGTGGTTAGTGGTACTTAATGATTCTAAGGTTTCCATTAAATGTTAGTTTTATTTTACTATTAGGTAATTGTTAATAATGAAACGAGAAAAGAAATAAAATAATTAAATTAATAAATATTAACTTAAATTAGTATAAATAGTTTAATAGTTATTATATTAGAATTGCAATACAATTCGTAAGATAGAATAGAACCAAAATAAATGAATTCAATAGTATAAAATAAATAAATAAATAAATAATAATAATGGGTATACAATCTATAATTATAATTACTAAAAATTAAAATTAAATTAGTTTTAAAGTTAGTGTTTTTATTTACCTTCTAAGCTGTTTGATTAATGATATATATAAGTTAAGAATTTAAGAGTTAATTGATTTATATGTGATTTGGTAAATAAACAAATAAATGTTATTAGCATATTGTATGTACTACATTAGTAATGTAGTATTTAATTCATTTATTACTTTTTTTTATATAACTGGTGATCTATAGTGATATATTATTATTTGTGCTTAGCAGTTAAAAAGGTGTTGAACTGCGAGAATCCTGTGTATTTGCTGCTGGTCCTGGGAGAGGGGTGTAAAGTTCCTGTACTAATCTTTCCTTATCAATTCAATAAGTTGATTTCTGAGTAAATTCGTTTAGTGAAGGCTCCTTCTATCTGCTTTAAGAAAAATATTCCATCCCTTGTCCAAACAAACTTAATTGATACTTAGCGGCGACTAATTTAGTTAACCATATCAGCTTTTTATTTCTTTTTGTGAGGTGTTCCTTAACAACGACCTTAAGGTCTTTGTTGAATGATGGGCTTATTTTATCAGCAGTTAATTTCTTCTGTTTAGCATTTCTAATCCAGTTAGCTTTCTCAGTCCTTGATTCATAAGAACTATTATAGGCTTTATACTACCTTTTTTTTTTAGAAACTCTGTGACATATATCTATTGTTCTTTAGGGTTTTTAATACCTAATTCTGTCCCTATTTTTCTACCACAGCATAACAATCCTCATTGTTGTGACAGGTACTCCAGTGATCTCTAGATTGAATATTCGTCCTCTTTGGTTTAAATCTTCAACTTCCTGGACCATATTATC
The DNA here is from genome assembly GCA_018340805.1 of Microvelia longipes. Taxonomy (NCBI): domain Eukaryota; kingdom Metazoa; phylum Arthropoda; class Insecta; order Hemiptera; family Veliidae; genus Microvelia; species Microvelia longipes. The sequence goes on from JACMZG010001913.1 coordinate 2,355,236, forward strand.
TTTAACTGCTACTTCGCTCTTCAGACTCTGTATCTGCTTTTCTAGCGCCATAATTTTTCGTCCTTTTCTTTACTATGCTTTTAGCTTTTTACAGTTTTTGATATTTTAAATTTTTTCATTAATTTATCCAATTTTTAAGAAATTTGATCACCACGTTCATTTTTCATTTAGCGTATGTAGTGTCAAGTCAGAGGTTTCATTTTTAGATATTTCATCACTGTTACCATCAGTGCTTTCATCTGACTCAGAACTCTCTTCGCTGTCAGTTGATGACTCATTTCGCTTCTTTCGCTGATCGCCTTCTCATTTTTTTATCTTCAAATTTTTATCGTTTTATTATTACAATCTTTGCATTGCCAATTAGTTTCTTATTCTTGTCATAGCTTAAATTAATCGTGTATTTTATACCTCGCAAGAGTAGTGAATTGCACACTTACACGTTATTTAGTTATTTCGTTTATTTTGCATATTGCAGTGAGGGCCATTTTATCGGCTTATATTTGACTTATTTATATCTGGTATATAATTATTTTGTTATTATATTTAATAAATTTATTTTTATTTTTATTATAATAAAGGTTTATTATATCTTATATTCTTTATAACATAATATTATAACATATATTGTAATTATTAATCACATTTATTCATTTATTTACTTATCCGTTAAGAAATCTAAATTTTAATAGATAAGATTTGATTTTAATCGTATTGGCCACAATAAATATTATGGATCGACCGGTACACTTCATAAACGATTCTAAATGGAATTCCAGAATACATCGTACACTGACATTGTTTTTATTATTATGCGATGTACTCACACGGCTGCGAGTACAATACTGACAAACTATACATTTTAAATGTGCATATAATGCACACACATAAGTATAAATATAATATATATATAATATATAATTTATATATTTTATATATATATATAATATATATATATAATAAATATTGTAATATATTTACCAAGTTTTAACTCTAGCATGAACAGACCAAGAGCAAAGATAATAATGACACACATACAAGAAAACTTGGTAAAACAACGTAAGAGGTTTTAAGGACTCAGAAATGAATAATTAGATAAAATTCTGGTTTTGGATTTGTGTAACACTATACTTATGCACCAACGAGAAAGAAGAAAAATAAAAAGTTTTTTCATTAAAACGAAATTCGGTTCAACAAAATTATATCGGCAAATCGTTACATGTGATGACTCAGTTAATATACAGAAGAGTATTTTAAAACGTGAGATCTAAATCAATCATCAGTATCGTTTGAGGTAATCTAGGAAGGGACTAAACCTTCGGTAAGAATTAAAATAGGGACAAGGATTGATTAGACCATTTCCGGGAGCAATTGATCCCCGGGCTTAAATCCTCCTAGGGACTATAAGGTTTAAGATAAGGGCTCAATTTCCGTTTTGAAATCACTTGCTAGTCATGTTCTATCGTAAAAAAATCTTTTAAGTTTTTAGCAGTGGTTCATACTCGGGGCACACACACACACACACACACACACACACACACACACACAACACAATAATTATAATATATATATAATACTATAATAATATATATATAATATATATATATATATATATATATACATATATACATAATATACATATATAATATATATATATATAATATAATAAATATATATATATATAATATATAACATTCAGAACCTTGTACAACTACTCAGAAGATTTTAAAAACTGATAATTCCTAGATTGATCTTTTTGTTTCTAACACTAAAATTTCTCTGTTTACCTTCAGTAAAAATTAAAAAACTAAAAAAGTTATGAGTTATAATTATTTTTTTTAAATTTTGCTTAATAAGTACGTTATTATATAAATACCTCCCTTCTGGATTGTATGACTAGGATATATCTTATAAATCGGTACAAGTTTTAATAATAATTAAGTTGAAGTCGCAACAAGTATGTACAATTTATAGGTTAAGCTCTAAGACTTCTTTGATAACTTGGCAGGTTGGTTAACCAGCTAATGACTCCTATTCACAAGTCGTCTAAAACCCACACTGCCTCCTAAATAGACACTGCCTGCTATATCTCTAATATAAACTCTAACTTTAAAAGCTAACATATTGTAAGCTAATACTTCTGTTAAAAATCAATAAATAATCTTTTGTTTATTAGTTAATTAAAGCATCGACTTAATTATTGAATAAACTCAAATAATTTGATTAGTACAAACCACCTCTATATTACATTAAATGCTTATCATGAACAAAATATGTATGTCCAATAATAAGTAGACTATATTAATAACTGACACACAAAATCCATTACTGCTTGGGTTCTAATTCATATTATGTCTCTATTAATTTAGATTTGTTATGTATTTATATGTTTAAACTATGTTATATGAATATTTAAGTACATAAAGGAGAACTACAAATAAATTTAACATTTAGTTAGCGATGAAAGGCTTAATAAAATCAAAATATATATGTATATATATATATATATGAATTAATAGACCATATTAATAACTAACATACAAAATCCATTACTCTATGGAATTAAAGTCCAATAATCTGTCTATCTATTTAGTTTTGCTTTATTTATATGTTAACACTGTGTTATATAAATATATAAATACGTGTGGGAGATCAAATAGTGGATGAAATATTTAGTTTATGTTGAAAATAGACCATGAAATCAAATTTGTCTAAGTTAGGGGCTTTGTATCGATCTATCAGCTAACTGTTGAACCTTCGCATTGCTGTATCGGACACAACTTGACAATTAAAGTCTAATTATGGAAACGGAATTGTCTCTGATTGAAGTGTCTCATCGGATGTTGTCAATCTGTTAAGTTGAGAAACGTTTGAATTGTCTTAGTGAAAGTTATATCTGTCTAATATATTCCATCATAAAATTGAATTCTACATTGAACAGTGAGAAATTAAATTATATTATCCTGTAATTCAAAGTACATCACTAGGTAGGAAACGTTAGTTTTAATATAACTAGAGGAAAATAACACACAAATTATGGCGCGGAGGTTCGCGAACCGGGCGCAAATTCTTTGAAATGCGCGCTTTCTTGTTTATCAATCCGATTTTTGCTTAAAAAATCCGTAACCGGGATGAAAACGGAATTATCTGCTGCAGGTTTTTTAAGGCCTCCTGAGTGGTTTTCTCAAAGTTGTCTGCCTGTATGTGTGTGTGTGTCTACAATAAATATATATATATATATATATAATATATATATATATATATATATATATATATATATATATATATATATATATATATATATATATTATATATATGTATGTATATATAATCTTGTTAATGTTTTGAACCCAATTATGTTGGGTTCAAATGAAAGTTACAATATGTTTATAAAATTCGTGTGACGTCATTTATTACCAATAATTACCCCCTAAACATTTTTTAAAAAAATTGGTTATATGGAGTTGCAACTTTATACGCGTGTACTAATATGGATGTTGAATACAAAATACGAAGTTACATTTTATTATCAGAATTTGCTGTGATTGTATTGATTGACATATAGAACATATTGTAAACAAATCACGTCTAATTGACTAATATAAATTTGAAAATTCGCTTATATCGTGGCAGTATGCCACTTATGTAACCAGCAATGTGTCAAACTGGAATAAGACAACAACGGAAGTATATATACAATTTCTTTATGTATATTTATACTGATTTATGACTTCGATAAATCAAAGTTTGATAAATGTCACAGAAGCAATTAGTTAAAAAAACCTATCCTTGTTTATCTACTTGCTTTTTGTAGTATTAATCTCTTTACTTACCTTAAAACTTGCTTCAGTATTAATGTCTTTACTTATTTCTTACTTTAAAATTTGCTTCAAAGCTTCAAGTATGATATAAAGTGGAAATTTGTAATTTAGGGTCTTTGAAAATGTCTAAGAATTACAAGATGTAATGGTCAATGACAATAAACTCTCGATTCGTTTTCACAGTGGGAGACAATCACAAGGAAGAAGAAAATTAGAGATTAAAATAAAATCAAGAGTAAGAGTTATTCCTACAGTAAGTAATAGGCTAGACTGAAACACCTCCGTCATTAGACGATATTTTCCTTCAAAATTATAACAATTCAAGTGAATTACATAGATTAGTTAGACTTATTTCATAGCTAATTTTATTTACAATAAGACGCGGTCGAATATCCACGCCTTCTAGAACATTGGATCACCAACAAACTTTTTATAACTTTTTTTTTTTCAAAATTTTCAGTAATTAGCCGGATTTGTCATAAATGAAGCCTATTTCCGTAATCTGCACGCTCTTTTGGTTAATCTCAAAGAGTATTTACATTCACTCAACGATTTATTTTTAATCTAACTTGGTACATACATAACTACTGTTAGACGTCAATGTTAACAAATTTGACGTGTCAAAATATAACACAAATCAGGTAGATAACATTGACGTCTAACAGTATTTATGTATGTACCAAGTTAGATTAAAATAAATCGTTGAGTTAATGTAAATACCTCTTTGAGATTAACCAAAAGAGCGTGCAAATTACGGAAATAGGCTTCATTTATCACAAATCCGGCTAATTACTGAAAATTTAAAAAAAATTATAAAAAAAGTTTGTTGGTGATCCAATGTTAGAAGGCCGTGGATATCGACGGCGCCTTATAACCAACATAGAGATATTATATAGGTTAAATTTTGAAACAACGAAAAAGTAACTTGTCTCCCTTCGCTTTTAAATCAAATAATCAGTACAAACTTTCAGTAACTTATATAGGAGAGCGTTAAAAATACAAATAATAACACAAACAATGTGTGGTGGACGAAAATAATAGATTATTATAACCTTAACTCACTCTTGGAGAAGGTTCCAATAAGGTTACACAGAGCCCCAAAAAGATGTTTCAGGCCACACAATGTATTGAGATATGCTATGTCTTCTATAGTATATACCTCTATGATAAACAACGTTTTGAGAGCAGTTACTTCATCCATTATCAGATAGGTGTTTTGTGTGTGTTGTGTTGTGTCAAGGGTGTTTTTAAATATAATATATATATATAATATATATATATATATATATATATATATATATATATATATATATTATATATATATAGTTTATTGTTTCAATTAGGAGGTCTAGAACAATCTATCTCACTTCTGGTATCAAAGTAATTTTATAATCGTAATCATTTTATGAATATTCCCTATTATCGATCAAAAAAACTGTATCCAAATAAAGATCTGAGAGAAAAATGTCTGTAAGCATTATTTCTACATTACCGGTAATATTTTTTCATCATATTCATTTTCCGTCCTAATCAAGTAAGAGATACACATCATTATTCTCTGTCATAGTTTTGCCCCCTCGCCTACGGGAGTGGCAACCAATGCTTTTTGTTTTTTATTACTTTCCCTTTGTCATTTATTTCTAAGATGAAGGGCGGAGACTAAAAAATAGAGTTATTTGTATTACATGACAAACTGCTTTATTTTATTCTGTGTTTCGTTTTTTTCCTTTCTCATTTTTTTCGTCCTTATATTTTGTTCTTTTTTTCTTATTCAACGAAGAGTTATTTCTAATATATGTCAAACCAAATTTTTCTTTCACTTTCATCTTTATTATATATAATAATATATATAAATATATATATTATATATATATATATATATATATATATATATATATACCTCTATTACGTGGTTTAAATTAAAACCACAGACTACTTAAAAACCATAGACTATTTATTCATTTTAAATACATTTAGTAATAAAGAAAATATATATATAAATGAACTTTATATAAACAAAACTATAAAGATGGTTTTTCTTGTTTCTAACGTAGTGTAAAAATATACAATCTTTATCATATTTTACGACTCTTTTTTGTGCTATGTTTCATCGCAAGGTAAGAAAATATGAAATGTAGAAATCCTTTTAGAAATCTAGTTTCTTATCTGTTTTATTCACATTTTTTTTCTTATTTATATTCCTTGCTTTTGTTTTATATTTTTTTTCTTATTCTTTACTTAGTTTGTTTTTTTTATTTTATACTTCATGACTTTTTAACACTATTTTATTAAGATATTTTTTTTCATAAAGTTGTAAAATATAATGAAATAATAAGAAAGTAATAAAAAATGGGTCATAAAATGATGCGAAATGTTAAATGTAAAGATATAAACTGTGAAAAAGAACAAAAAGAAAAATAAATTAATAATGTAAATACAATAATGTTTCTTGATGTAACTGTTTAATAATGCGCTAGACGTATAATAATAATAATAATAATAATAATTTTATTTACAAAATAATTTACAGAGTAAAACATAATATGTTTAATATTATAAAATGGTCAAGTGGAGCACATCGGTTCGGTTTATTGAGCGAAGATTCAATTACTATTGATCTTTCAATAGTAATTGATATTTCCTTTTGGTTATCAGCACTCTTTGATGCGGGTTTGGTATGTGATTGATATGTGATTCTTCGTCAGTCGTTAGCAGTGTTTTATCGCCTTTAATTTTTATTATCTACTCAAGGCAGCAAAATTAGCCATTACTGGACTGTTTTTAAGCTGCAAAATGTCATTTTACCTACACTGTCAAACAATACGGGAAATATTTTAAAACAGTACGCAAAATGTTTCAAAACAGTACGCAAAATGTTTTGGTAATGACAAAAGTACTAGGAAGTTATGGCTCATTTAAATAACATGGGAAACAAGTCAAAACTCCCTAGGCGGGAAAATGAATGAGCGGAGGTTATTATTTCACAAATTATTGCGTGAATTTCGGTATTGTTTTATTTTGTAAACTATGATTTATTCTAGCTTGTTTCTAGTATGTAACTTTCTTTATTGTTACTTAAAATTACGATATTATTATTAAATGTTTAACATTTAACATTTGTTTATCTAATAATATATAATGTTTTGGAAAAAATTGGCAACACTGATAATTTTGGCATTAAATTAAATTATTTGCCAGCTGTTTATGAATCGACAGATTTTTAATGTTTAAGTCGTTAGATTTTGAATTTCATGTTGTTATATTTAGTTTAAGTATATAAAGTTTCAAAAATAGAACGTTATCAAAAACTAAAGTTAAGTTACTAAAACATAATGAGTGAGAACAACAGTGAAGTGAATAAAGATACAAACATTGTTGACATTGACGAGTTATTGGACCACACTCCACCTGATATTGTCAGCGTTGCATCTACTTCAAAGCAGTCTTTACTGCCTGTAAAATCTCGCAGCAAGTATTTAAAATAATCTCTTGTGTATTTTTTCTGCCGTTAGTAGATAAAATAGTATATGCTACTATGCAGCAAAGGAAACATTGCAGACTCGTGCAATTAATTACCTGCCTCGGCTTACGCCTCTGCAGGTAATTTCCATAGCCCGCCCTCGCCTTCGGCTCGGGGGCAAATTTATAAAACTCGTCTGCAAAATTCCATTTTGCTGCCTAGTAGCATAATATACTATTTTCTTCTTATGTGTGTTTTTAACTTTTAAACCTGTAGGGTCATATTAGTCTTTTCCCCTCGCTCAAATCTCACTCAACTAATTAACCCCAGAGTTTGTACACACTAGATCAACTAGGATGCACAACCTCCGTACATGGCTGCACATGGTTGACATTTTTTGGGTTCTTTTAATTTGAGATAAGTTTAATCATTAGTTTAAACATAAAACATTGTGTCAGGTGTGGGGTTCGAACCCACGCTACCTAGCGGGAATCAGAGCTAAATATCATAGAGGCCCCGACTAGGATCGAACCCGAACTGTCTGGGTGGCAAGCACACGTGCTAACCATATGACCACCTTCACCCTCTTGTGTAACGTTATAATAGTTGATATAAAGACATCGATGTCCTCGAAATTAAAAGGCAATAATAGTGAGAGCGCAGATCTTAGTTCGCAATTGGTAACTTGACGTATTAATTATTACTCAGTTGTTTCCGGGAGCTCGTTGCGTACCGTCGCCAGCCTAAATCGTTTATTAAATACTATCGACAGTTAATAATTAACTACGAGAAAACACTGAATGATCTTAAAAATCCCCACGTACTGTTTCCGGATGGGAATCGGAAATGCGGACTCCGAGTGTGATTTTGATACCATATGAATAGCTGAATCTCATTCTTATTTTAACATCCCCTCCCCATGCGTGGTTGCAATCGCACCCCTTCAAAAAACAGAGGAAAGGAAACACAAGCAATTGTGCATGCGTTTTTACTGCAATCAGTTGATACAATTCCAGTGAAAAAATGAAAACTAAAGCTAACGCGGAAAATTGATATTTGCATTAGTCGGTAGAGTTTGTCCTTAACTCGATATTAGGAGACTAAAAAACCAATTCCGTTGAATAGAAATCGAAATCGATACTTCTTTTCGTTATATTGATGTAAAGAAAATTACCTTGCTTTTCTCAAACTGTTTTTTCCGAGTTCTTTGCTTTCTATGGAACCCATTTTAATTCGAATCCCCTACAGTGTCTGCACGTCTCAAGAATTCTATTTGCCAAAACGTAAATGAAATATACGTTTGTCGACTTTTTCATGACTGTTCACTTTTCTATTCGAGACGGAATCAGGACGAGAGCATGATTTTTGACCATTTATTTTTACTTTTCATCATTTTTAACGTAAATATTAGAAAAGTTTTCTGTTCGCCAAAAAATCTGAAACCGTGATTTTACTATACGTTTTTAAGAACTCCGAAGTGGTTTTTACCCAGTGGTCTGAGTATGTGTAGGTAACACGTGTTAAGTATGGTATCGATTTCCGAAGTTGACAATTATTCACCAGATTGTATATGTATACCGTTGGCACCATATAGGATAGTCCAATTGAGATAAAACCGATCATAATCGTTTTAGAGATGATCGTAGGGATCGTAGAATCCCTACGATCATATGAAGACTACTTTGAGGTTCTTCCGCTTTGATGTCCTACTTAGCTCACCGTTGTTCCGAGGGAACCATTTTGTTCTATCTGTCTGGGACAGTAGACAAACGAGGGCGTGAGGTAGAGGAATTTCTTCCATACAACCTTCCCACCATCTAGCTCTACTGAACTTAACAGATATCGCTGATGTCATTGACTAAGACGTATACATATAAACAACATGTTGGCAAAACAGATGGTGTCACTACACACACAACACAAATATATATATATATATATATATATATATATATATATATATATATATATATATTATATATTATATATATATTATATATATATATACTTTTTTCGGACTTATATTTTTGCCCTTAGGAAGCCAATCAGAATTGATCCCACGCTCCTTTTCAACTTCCGTTATCCGAACAATCTCATAAGCTTAATTTGTAGTATGAAAATTAACAAAAAGAAAATATATATGTCATGCATAAAATTATTAAAATAAATAAAAAACTGATAATTTCAAATGACAGCCAATATGGCCAATAGTTCCTGATTCAACGCATCACTAGTATACGATATAACATACCGAGTGGATGTATAATAATTCTTAAGAAAGGTTTTTTGGTTCGTAATGAAATATCGTATTAAGGGCAAGGAAACATTTTCTTGACTTTGTCTGGGAAATAATGTTATTATTTTCTCGGACGAGGTTTCATAGAATATAGGGCCTGATTCCTGGGGATTTTGAACCAACCTTGCTCTATGAAAAATAGCTCATTTCTATTCCTGAATACATAAGATACCTTTTTTTAAATTATCTTATTAAAAATTCTACTGCCGAGACTTGCAGTCAGGCGAATTGTCTTTGCAGTAATTGTTCCCTTGCCCAACTATCCATTCCTTAAATTTGCTTTCTGTTCATTATTACCAGAGCAGTAGGTATATATGATAAGTATTGTGTACGGATGTCTGCCTCCGTGGCCGTGATCGTATAGGCGTTCGATTTCGGCACCGGAGGTCCGGGGTTCGCAGCCCGGGTTATACTCTAAGATTTTATGAATAGTATTTGTATTAAAAAGATTTCGCCAACTTTAATTAATTCTTAGAGTGTAGTAGATGCAACCCACCCGAGGTGGTTCCCACAGGGTGAATACCCTGATAGGCCGAAAGGCCCTAAAACGGGCATTTCAATTTATTTTTATTTTATTGTGTACGGATAGGTATACTAAACCGGAATGTCACCGGAATTATTTGTTGTAGTAGTTTTTAAAGCCTCCTGAGTGGTTTTCACAACATTGCCTGTATGTATGTGTGTCTGTAGACAGTAGTATGTGTGTATGTATGTTCAAGGCTAGAGAGTTGAAACTTTGTAAAAAAAATCAGTCTACCGATGTAGTTGTGCTACTCGGAAATTTTTTTATACTCCCGAAAATTTCTTTATTATAATTTCGAAAAATCATAAAATGTGGAAGAATGATTGAGTTTTAGCACTCCTGTAGCCTTATATAAGACTAACATGTGTGACTAACATAAAGTTTTATCTCATTTAAAATTTATATTAATTTAGTATTATTAACTTAATCGATTAGTTAGCTGCCGCATCGAGTTCCACATTAACTCCTGCAAATTATAGTATTCGTGATTAGAGACATCCTTAGAATAATACTATATATAGAAGGAGCACTACTGATAACACGAAAGGCGGTTCACTAGTGCACTTAAGTTATGCTGCCACCCTAACAATATACAATTTTCTTATAAAAAAGTTGGCAATACTTCTGATTGCTGAATTATTATGTTCTATTATAAATTAATGGTTGATGATTCATAAAACACTAATATAAATATCGGTGCATTAAAATATTTAAATCATTTTAAGTTGTAGTTTAACGTATTTATTAAAATTATATATAAAAAGTAGTCCTCGTCAACTAAATGTAGATTCTTGTATTCCGCCATCCTTTTGCCATCTTAGACCGGTTTTATTAAATACTCAGCAGATGTATTAAGTTATAATATTTGTTCTTTACAATCTTTCTTCATTAATAGATATTTATGACAGATATTTAAAATAATGTTTTGTTGTCAGGTTGGCAGCATTACTGAAGTGCACCAGTCAACCGGCTTTCGTGTTATCAGTGGAATTACATTGTGTTTACGGTCCTGTGCTCCTTCTATATATAGTATTATTCTAAGGAGACATCTGACACGTATATATCACAAACTCCTAAGCCTAACTCTCGACATGCCACTTCTGCAGTGAATTTTCCTCCAAGATAATTCGCTAGATAGAGTCTGAATGGTAATCTGCATGTAACATAAAACTGGATTAAAATTCAAAATACCTCTAAAGAAGGTAATGGCCACATAAAAACGTAATAAGGTTGAGATTAGACGATAACTGAATATAATCAAGCACAATAGGGTAAATTAAGCCCGGACTTGCAGAGAATCAAGTACTTACTTCATTCTGTTGTTTTGTACCAATTAGGAGCTCTACCTTCTAGTGCTATTTTTTTAAATATTTAAATATTTTTCTAAGCTTTTGTTTTAAGCTCTCTGGTATATATTTAGCTAGTAAAGGGTTTATAAAAGAAGACAGCAGTCCAAAAATAGTTGAAAAACAACTACCGAGCTTTAACCAGAGATCCTGGTTATCATCAGGGTAAATAGATTTATTAAAACATAAACAACAAGACTATAAACATTAAACTAAATAAACCAACAAATATACAATATCAAATAACGTAAGAGAAAACAACAAAAGATAAGAGTTATCAAAAATGAAGGTAGCATAAGATTAGAGAAATACAGAGTAACTACAAGTTGTAACCGCTACACGTTGAAATTACAACAAAAATGGAGAATAAAATGTAAAAATTGTAAAAAGAATTTACAGTCCATGAATACCTCTTTTTGTTTGATATATATTTTATCTACTCCTTGTATTGTAAGTTCTACGTACAGTCTTGTTATCTCACACTGTAAATGTACTTTTACTCCCTAGGGAGGAAAAGTGTTGCCAACTTGACAAAATTTTTTAGTAAAATTTTTAGGAATTTTAGGAAATTTTTAAGATTTTTTTCGGTGTTATGTTGGTACTACAGGTAGAATATAAAATATACACACGCTAATGTTTAAATCACAAATATAGTATTACACATTATTCTATTGACAGCTTACAATAAAATAATGTGAAGATGGCTTTATTCTCTCTTCATCAGAGTAATTGACATGGTAAGAATAATCTAAACTAACACAATAACAATTAAGGAGCTGAAGAATATATTAATACTTGTTAGTATTAGTTCTCTAGTCGTAGATAAAATTTAATATGCAACAAGGGATGAAAGTTTTCAGCTCTCGTATTATCTCCCTCGGCAAGCCTCGGGAGCTAACTATTTTATCTCCCTCGGCCTACCGGCCTCGTGAGCTAATGAAGTTTCCCTCCTTTGGCGCTGCCTTAGGACAAAACTTTAATTTGAGCTGTAAAACTTACTTTCATCCCTTGTAGCATAAATAACTATAGATGTACAAATACATGTATTCTAATGTATCTATCTGACTCGCAATATAAAAGATTAGAATAAATTATGATAACAATTACATTGGTTGGACACCTATTTTAGTACTGACCAAACCCAGTACAGCTTAAATTTTGTGATCTAACTGCAACGAATCTACCTTAACTGCCATGTGGTAAGGTATCTTATTACTCGTAAAATAACAGTTAAGGGATATGATAAATAGAAAATATCGTTCACACAAGACTTCTTTAGTCGATGGACTTATTTTACAGTTGAGCGACGAGAAATTGACTCTGAGCACATTTTTTTTAAAAAAAAGCAACAGACTACGGGACGTAAAAATTGGAAAAAAGTCGGTACCAGAGGAAAAGGAGATGAGAAGGAAGGGAGGAATAAAGCTGTTGGTCTGGAAAGAGAGATAGCGAGTAAACTATGGCGTATGGGTCCAATATACGAAGATGTAGCACACTGCTGTGCTGAGCATTGTAGCACAGTAGAGCAGCAGAGTGTGTTTTTTAAATGGAGTACATACCACTAGAAAAACTGATATGTATATCTAACATTTGCTTAAACTCTATGCGCCAAAGTAAGAAATAGAATACTTAAATCGTTGAATTTTAAGTAACAAACTTCATGCGTGACTCAATAATACTTTAAAAACCTTCCAGTGTTAAAGCTATCTACAGACATATCTAGGTGTCAACGCTTTTTCGTAATAAATGCTCTGTAATTTACAGTTCTTTTCACCTAACCTCTGACTCCGTCACATTGTAAGGATTTATTGAACACCTTGGACTTTATTTAAAAAAAGTTAAAGTCAAGTATTCTCGCTTTGATTTATTTATTTAATACATAAATTTATTCGCTTATACGTTTGAAAGCGAATTTTCATCATAATGTTTTTACCCACTCAGTACCACAGCTAACCACAGGTATAAATAGAAAAAAATCGGAACTTTTTCTTATTACATCGGATTCGCTACGCTCATCCTCCCTACTTCGGAGTTGTCTTTCTGTGTGTGTGTAATATGTGTGTGTGTCTGTTATCATCGTAGGACCCAGTGTATTTATATGCTAGTGAGTTAAAATTTTGTACTAAGTTCAGTCTTCTGCTGTAGTTGGGCCATTCGGAAAATATTGTTTATGACTTCATTAACCTGCAATAATGACAGCAAAATTTCAAACTAAATCATTAATTGCGAAGAAATAATGGTATCTGATTGAGATTTAGCAAGCATGTGACTATGTATAAAACTAACATGTGTGCTGAATTTCATCTCAGTATCAGCATTAGTATAATTTTTATTGAATGACTTGTGTACGTTTTTTAATAAAGTGTAAAATATTGGGAAATGTTTTAATTGAGTTGAAATTTAGTACAAGTATAAACCATAACCTAATAAATAAGTACAAAGTACAAAGTTTCGTTTTAATACGACAAGTATATCAATAATTTTTGTTGGATCATAAAACTTAAGTAGCATTGAGCGTCGTCAGTGCTGTATGGGTGATTGCTGAGAATGAAATGGATGCATTTACTATCTGAGAACGAGCGAAGCGAGTCTGAAGATGTGTTGCAGTATAAAGTTGGCGAATGGTACATTCTGAGAACGAGCAAAGCGTGTCCAAAGCAGGGAGGATGAGCTAGCAAATCCGATGTGATGAGAAAAAGTTCCGAGGTACCCCGTATCCGATTTTTTTCAGTACATTTTTTGATTTATTTTTTCCTCAGAACGAATATTCTGATTATTATTAGTACATAGTAGTGCTACTGCTACTACTTTTGTAGTGCCGACAGCGGGCTAGTCGGATGGAATGTTTATGGAAGATAAAAGTTTTAGATTCAGGAAATCAAATCTATTTATCTAATTATCTAAATCTACACATCTACAGAATTGCATTTCCTAGGTGTCTCTCGCACAATAATATTGTGTCAACTATTCATGTTTTGCAAAACTCGGTAGTATCAAATGATATATGAATCTTATTAAGTTGAAACTTAGCAAGTGTATCTTTAAAGTAATAAATAAGTTTACTTATAAATAAGTTTCGAATCAATACGACAATAAATCCACCTGTTTTGTTGGATCATAAATAATTAGCAGCGTCTAGTGATGTTTGTACCTGGATGGGTGGCCGCTGGGAATAAAATGAAGTGTTAACTATCTGAGGACAACCGAAATGAGTCTAAATACGTGATGCAGTGTAATTTGCCGACTTATAGTATGAGAGGGAGCGAAGCGGATCCAAAGTAGAAAGGATGAGCGTTGCGAATCCGATGTAGTGAGGAAAAGTTCCGAGGTACCCCGTACCCGATTTTTTTATACAGCCATATTTCTCTTAAAAACATTTTTCTTCACGAAAGAGAGGCGGGATAACCTTCAGTGGAGAGTAAACACGTCCCTTCCTCTGGTGGAACAACAAACAACCCACGCGCCATAATTACAGAAATAGCTTCAAAATAAAAAAATCCAGTACGCGATACCTAGGAACTTTTCCTCATCACATCGGAACCGCTCCGCTAATCTTAAGAATATAGAATTTGCCAAATATATACTGCAACACGTCTTTGGACTCACTTTGCTCGTCCTCACATAGTAAATACAAATGTTTTATTTCCAGCGGTCACCCATTCAGGAATGACCTCTCTGATTCTGCTTTACTTTTATGAAAGTCATGGACATACTTTTCGCATTAAAACAAAATCTTATGTACTTGTTTATTATGAAAGGTATACAGTTGTACCAAATTTCTATTAAATTTGATATTTTTTTCATTATTTTAAAATTAATTAAAAAACATACACAAGCAATTTGATAAAACTTAAACTAATGGTGATAATGAGATGAAACTTAACACATATGTTAGTCTTATACTTGGCTACAAGCGTGGCAAATATTGATTTGGCCGTATTATTTTACGCGTTTAATGATTTTTCGACATTTTATCCGGTCGTTATTACGGGTTAGTGACGTCATAAAAAATAGTTTCCAAACAGCACAACTACATGCATAGATTAAGTTTTGTACCTAGTAGCAACTCTCTAGCATAAATGCAC
This sequence comes from Microvelia longipes, assembly GCA_018340805.1. Taxonomy (NCBI): domain Eukaryota; kingdom Metazoa; phylum Arthropoda; class Insecta; order Hemiptera; family Veliidae; genus Microvelia; species Microvelia longipes. Next base: position 2,370,764 of record JACMZG010001913.1, read on the forward strand.
TAGGACAAACACAAATAACGATGGACAACTATGTGATAACCACGTTGAAGGCCTTAAATACACCTGAAACGGATAATTTCGGTGACATCCCGGTTTTGGATTATTTTGCCAATACAATATCCTTCTTATATACCGGTACTCACTATTTCACCGAACTGCCGAACTTTTGCCGAACTATGTATAGCTAAGTGTATATGTAAAAAACGCTCAAAATTAAATAAAAATATTGTATAGATTGTAAAAAATATTAACATTTGTGTAATAGACTATAAATTAATATACTGTATTGCGGAATTTAACATACCTGTCGTAAAAGAAACATATTATTTAACACAATACTTTATTAAAAAACATAATAATTATTAAACTACTAATATAAATAACAAACAGTAGGAAACTATAAATAATTAATAATTATAATTATATATAGAATATATTTTTGCGGGTTTAGTATAGTTAAGCAACTTAATTTGATTCTGCAAAACTAATTATTGGCAGGTTTAGTATAGTCCAGCACCATGGTTTAGTTCGACCGAAATAATAAATTCTATATAAAATCAGGGATTGTTAAAAGTAAATAAACTTAGTGAAATATATAAAGTAACAGCAGTAGTAACATACTGCAAATTAATATTCTGCGTTGCGGCTTTAGTATAGTTCGGCAACTTTGTATAGTTCACCGAATATATAAAATCAGGGATTGTTTAAAATAAATAAAACTTTGTAAACGTATACAAAGTAACAGCAGTAGTAACATACTGCAAATTAATAATTCTGTTTGCGGCTTTAGTATAGTTCGGCAACTTGTATAGTTCGGCCGAACTATATAAAATTCTATATAAAATCAGGGATTTTTAAAATTAAATAAAACTTTGTAAATATAGATAACAGCAGTAGTAACATACTGCAAATTAATAATTCTGCGTTGCGGCTTTAGTATAGTTCGGCAACTTGTATAGTTCGGCCGAACTATATAAAATTCTATATAAAATCAGGGATTGTTGAAATTAAATAAAACTTTGTAAACGTATACAGAGTAACAGCAGTAGTAACATACTGCAAATTAATAATTCTGCGTTGCGGCTTTAGTATAGTTCGGCAACTTTGTATAGTTCGGCCGAACTATATAAAATTCTATATAAAATCAGGGGATTGTTGAAATTAAATAAAACTTTGTAAACGTATAGAGTAACAGCAGTAGTAACATACTGCAAATTAATAATTGCGTTGCGGCTTTAGTATAGTTCGGCAACTTTGTATAGTTCGGCCGAACTATATAAAATTCTATATAAAATCAGGGGATTGTTGAAATTAAATAAAACTTTGTAAACGTATACAGTAACAGCAGTAGTAACATACTGCAAATTAATAATTCTGCGTTGCGGCTTTAGTATAGTTCGGCAACTTTGTATAGTTCGGCCGAACTATATAAAATTCTATATAAAATCATGGAATGGTTGAACTGAAATAAAACTTTGTAAACGTATAGAGTAACAGCAGTAGTAACATACTGCAAATTAATAATTCTGCGTTGCGGCTTTAGTATAGTTCGGCAACTTGTATATAGTTCGGCCGAACTATATAAAATTCTATATAAAATCAGGGGATTGTTGAAATTAAATAAAACTTAGTTAACATATAGAAACTAACATACTGCAAATTAATATTCTGCGTTGCGGCTTTAGTATAGTTCGGCAACAATGTATAGTTCGGCCGAACTAAATTAAATTCTATATAAAATCCAGGGATTGTTGAAATTAAATAAAACTTTGTAAACGTATACAAAGTAACAGCAGTAGTAACATACTGCAAATTAATAATTCTGCGTTGCGGCTTTAGTATAGTTCGGCAACTTTGTATAGTTCGGCCGAACTATATAAAATTCTATATAAAATCAGGGATTGTTGAAATTAAATAAAACTTTGTAAACATATAGAGTAACAGCAGTAGTAACATACTGCAAATTAATAATTTGCGTTGCGGCTTTAGTATAGTTCGGCAACTTTGTATAGTTCGGCCGAACTATATAAAATTCTATATAAAATCAGGGGATTGTTGAAATTAAATAAAACTTTGTAAACGTATACAGAGTAACAGCAGTAGTAACATACTGCAAATTAATAATTCTGCGTTGCGGCTTTAGTATAGTTCGGCAACTTTGTATAGTTCGGCCGAACTATATAAATTCTATATAAAATCAGGGGATTGTTGAAATTAAATAAAACTTTGTAAACGTATAGAGTAACAGCAGTAGTAACATACTGCAAATTAATTCTGCGTTGCGGCTTTAGTATAGTTCGGCAACTGTATAGTTCGGCCGAACTATATAAAATTCTATATAAAATCAGGGGATTGTTGAAATTAAATAAAACTTTGTAAACGTATACAAAGTAACAGCAGTAGTAACATACTGCAAATTAATAATTCTGCGTTGCGGCTTTAGTATAGTTCGGCAACTTTGTATAGTTCGGCCGAACTATATAAAATTCTATATAAAATCAGGGGATTGTTGAAATTAAATAAAACTTTGTAAACGTATACAGAGTAACAGCAGTAGTAACATACTGCAAATTAATAATTCTGCGTTGCGGCTTTAGTATAGTTCGGCAACTTGTATAGTTCGGCCGAACTATATAAAATTCTATATAAAATCAGGGATTGTTGAAATTAAATAAAACTTTGTAAACGTATACAGTAACAGCAGTAGTAACATACTGCAAATTAATAATTCTGCGTTGCGGCTTTAGTATAGTTCGGCAACTTGTATAGTTCGGCCGAACTATATAAAATTCTATATAAAATCAGGGATTGTTGAAATTAAATAAAACTTTGTAAACGTATAGAGTAACAGCAGTAGTAACATACTGCAAATTAATAATTTCTGCGTTGCGGCTTTAGTATAGTTCGGCAACTTGTATAGTTCGGCCGAACTATATAAAATTCTATATAAAATCAGGGGTTGAAATTAAATAAAACTTTGTAAACGTATACAAAGTAACAGCAGTAGTAACATACTGCAAATTAATAATTCTGCGTTGCGGCTTTAGTATAGTTCGGCAACTTGTATAGTTCGGCCGAACTATAAAAATATATAAAATCAGGGATTGTTGAAATTAAATAAAACTTTGTAAACATATACAGTAACAGCAGTAGTAACATACTGCAAATTAATAAATTTGCGGCTTTAGTATAGTTCGGCAACTTTGTATAGTTCAGCCGAACTATATAAAATTCTATATAAAATCAGGGGATTGTTGAAATTAAATAAAACTTTGTAAACGTATACAAAGTAACAGCAGTAGTAACATACTGCAAATTAATTAATTCTGCGTTGCGGCTTTAGTATAGTTCGGCAACTTGTATAGTTCGGCCGAACTATATAAAATTCTATATAAAATCAGGGGATTGTTGAAATTAAATAAAACTTTGTAAACGTATACAGAGTAACAGCAGTAGTAACATACTGCAAATTAATAATTGCGTTGCGGCTTTAGTATAGTTCGGCAACTTGTATAGTTCGGCCGAACTATATAAAATTCTATATAAAAATCAGGGATTGTTGAAATTAAATAAAACTTTGTAAACGTATAAAAGTAACAGCAGTAGTAACATACTGCAAATTAATAATTCTGCGTTGCGGCTTTTAGTATAGTTCGGCAACTTTGTATAGTTCGGCCGAACTATATAAAATTCTATATAAAATCAGGGGATTGTTGAAATTAAATAAAACTTTGTAAACATATAGAAAGTAACAGCAGTAGTAACATACTGCAAATTAATATTTCTGCGTTGCGGCTTTAGTATAGTTCGGCTGCTTTGTATAGTTCGGCCGAACTATATAAAATTCTATATAAAATCAGGGGATTTTGAAATTAAATAAAACTTAGTAAACATATAGTAGTTAGTAGCTGTAGTATTTAGAAAAATTATGTTTTTATATTGCTAGAAAAGACCTCGATTGTTTTGTACTTGACTACTCTAGATATTTGCTCTTTTCTTCTTAAGAAGTGAGCTAAACAGATATAGAATTCCCTAGAGTGGGCTGGGAACGCTTTTCTTCTCGTCAAGGCTCCGTAGCACTTGTCCTTACCAGAACTCAGTATCTGGTACCAAATAGATGCCC
>JACMZG010001913.1:2375886-2390879 GCA_018340805.1 Microvelia longipes
TATATATATATATATATATATATATATATATATATATATATATATATATATTATAATAGATAATATATATATATAATATGTATAATATGTGTGTGTGTGTGTGTGTGGTGTGTGTGTGTGCCCGAGTATGAACACTGCTAAAAACTTAAAAGATTTTTTTACGATAGAACATGACTACAGTGATTTCAAAACGGAAATTGAGCCCTTATCTTAAACCTTATATCCCTAGGAGGATTAAGCCCGGGGATCAATTGCTCCCGGAAATGGTCTAATCAATCCTTGTCCCTATTTTAATTCTTACCGAAGGTTTAGTCCCTTCCTAGATTACCTCAAACGATACTGATGATTGATTTAGATCTCACGTTTTAAAATACTCTTCTGTATATCTTAACTGAGTCATCACTGTAACGATTTGCCGATATAATTTTGTTGAACCGAATTTCGTTTTAATGAAAAAACTTTTTATTATTTTTCTTCTTTCTCGTTGGTGCAAGATAAGTATAGTGTTACACAAAATCCAAAACCAGAATTTTATCTAATTATTCATTTCTGAGTCCTTAACCTCTTACGTTGTTTTTACCAAGTTTTCTTTGTATGTGTGTCATTTATTATCTTTGCTCTTGGTCTGTTCATGCTAGAGTTAAAATTGGTAAAATATATATTAACAAAATAATATATATATATATATATATATATATATATATATATAATATATATAATATATTAATATATATTTTACTTATGTGTGCATTATATGCACATTTAAAATGTAAGTTTGCATTGTACTCGCAGCCGTGTAGTACATCGCATAATAAAAAATATCAGTGTATTCTGGATTCCATTTAGAATCGTTTATGAAGTGTACCGGTCGATCCAATAATATTTATTGTGGCCAATACGATTAAAATCAAATCTTTATCTATTAAAATTTAGATTTCTTAACGGAAGTAAATAAATGAATAAATGTGATTAATAAATTACAATATATATGTCATATAATATTATTTAAGATATAAGATAAATATAAAAACTTTAATTATAAATAAAAATAAAAATAAATTTATTAAAAGATATAAAACAAAATAATATATATACCAGATATAAATAAGTCAAATATAAGCCGAAAATGGCCCTCAAACATGCAAACTGGCAATATAGAAACTAAATCAACTAACGAAATAACGTGCAAAAAGTGTAAGTGCCAATTCCACTACTCTTGCGAGGGTATAAAATCACGAACATTTAAAGCTATGACAAAGAATAAGAAAACTAATTGGCAATGCAAAGATTGTAATAATAAAACGAATAAAAAATTTGAAGATAAAAAAAATGAGAAGGCGATCAGCGAAAGAAGCGAAAATGAGTCATCAACTGACAGCGAAGAGAGTTCTGAGTCAGATGAAAGCACTGATGGTAACAGTGATGAAATATCTAAAAATGAAACCTCTGACTTGACACTACATACGCTAAATGAAAAATGAACGTGGTGATCAAATTTCTTAAAAAATTGGATAAAATTAATGAAAAAATTAATAAAATATCAAAAACTGTAAAAAAGCTAAAAAAGCATAGTAAAGAAAAGGACGAAAAAATTATGGCGCTAGAAAAGCAGATACAGAGTCTGAAGAGCGAAGTAGCAGTTAAAGATAATATGGTCCAGGAAGTTGAAGATTTAAACCAAAGAGGACGAATATTCAATCTAGAGATCACTGGAGTACCTGTCACACAACAAAGAAAATAGGGACAGAATTAGGTATTAAAAACCCTAAAGAACAATAGATATATGTCACAGAGTTTCAAATAGCCTATAATAGTTCTTATGAAATCAAGGACTGAGAAAGCTAACTGGATTAGAAATGCTAAACAGAAGAAATTAACTGCTGATAAAATAAGCCCATCATTCAACAAAGACCTTAAGGTCGTTGTTAAGGAACACCTCACAAAAAGAAATAAAAAGCTGATATGGTTAACTAAATTAGTCGCCGCTAAGTATCAATATAAGTTTGTTTGGACAAGGGATGGAAATATTTTCTTAAAGCAGATAGAAGGAGCCTTCACTAAACGAATTTACTCAGAAAATCAACTTATTGAAATTGATAAGGAAAGATTAGTACAGGAACTTTACACCCCTCTCCAGGACAGCAGCAAATACACAGGATTCTCGCAGTTCAACACCTTTTAACTGCTAAGCACAAATAATAATATATCACTATAGATCACCAGTTATATAAAAAAAGTAATAAATGAATTAAAATACACATTACTAATGTAGTACATACAATATGCTAATATAACATTTATTTATTACCAAATCACATATAAATCAATAACTCTTAAAATTCTTAACTTAATATAATCATTAATCAAACAGCTTAGGTAAATAATAAACACTAACTTTAAACTAATTTAATTTAATTTTTAGTAATTATAATTATAGATTATACCCATTATTATTATTTATTTATTTATTTTATACTATTGAATTCATTTATTTTGGTTCTATCTATCTTACGATTGTATTGCAATTCTAATAAAAAATTAACTATTTATACAATTTAAGTTAATATTTTAATTAATTTTTATTTCTTTCTCGTTTCATTATTAACAATTACCTAATAGTAAAATAAAACTACATTTAATGGAAACCTTAGAATCATTAAGTACCACTAACCACAATAAAAATTAAACCTTATTGAACTAGGAAATGAATCATTTATCCTGAATGGTATCAAAATTACATGCAAACATTAGAAGCATAGGAAAAAATTTTGATGATTTTGTGTAAATATCGAATCTACTAAAACCAATATAACATAATAATTCTATCGGAAGCTGGATCAGAGACATTCCTTGCGAAGTTTTTATGATAAATGTTATAATCAATTTTACAAAGACAACCATAACCAAAATAGTGGTGTAGTTGTATACTACGAGACGTGCACATAGAAAGCATAGAAGAAATTAAAATGACCGATACGAATTGTATAAAAATGCTATAGGAAATAAAAAATAAAATACAACATTAGCATTATACAGATCACCAAATGGTAGCACGGAAACATTCATAAATGAACTTGACAAGGAAATCAAAAGTTTAAAAAATGCAAACACAATTATTATAGGTGACATAAACATAAATATAAGTACTGATAACGAAAGAGAACTAAAAACTGACGAAGCTTACTACTTAGATATAATGACAGATAACAGACTTATACCTATAATTAATACTTACACTCGAGTTACTAACACGACTAAAACCACGATAGACCACGTTTTTGTTACTGATAACATACTAAGAAGTACTGAGGCAGCAGTAATCAAAACTTACTTCTCAGATCACTACAGTTTGGCTGTAAATATAGTGCAAAATGAGAGTGTGGATGCTGGGCCTAAACCAAAGAAATATGAAACTAAACAAAAGTTAAACAAGGAAATGTTAAGGACGTTATTACAACAAAAAAATGGATAATATTCTAAACATGTCTGATGCAAATGATATTGCTAATAACTTAATAAAACAATTACAATCACTTATTACGATAGCAACTGAAACTGAAACCGTTAAAAAAACCAAACATACTAAGCTAAAACCATGGATTACGTACGGATTAATCACTAGCATAAGAAAGAGAGAAAAACTAAGCAAAAAACTGAAAGAACAACCATTCAACAAAAAACTAAAAGACTACTTACAAAAATACAAGACTAAACTGAACAAATTAATACAACAAAAAAAACAGAGTATTACAAAAGAAACTAGAAACAGAGAATAAAATCAATAAAGTTTGGGATATAGTACAAGAAATATACACTAAGAAAAAAAGCAAAGCAAAGTATCGAACAAATAAAAACTGAAAATGGCAAGGTTAAAATGTAAATGAAACTCCAACTGAAGCCGCTAATTACATGGCCAGACATTTTACTGAAGTAGGTAAAAAAATGACTGAAAAAATAAAGAACCTGAGCAACGTAGCGCATATAGAGAACGACCCGACGGAACATAAAAACGATACTGATGACGAACTATACTTAGAAATTGTACAATTGAGACAAAGACATATATACTGCCATATCCGAGCTCAGAGGTAACTCTGGACCTGGATATGACTTATAACTGTAGACATGATAAAGAACAACCTAGAATTTTGCGTAAACCAATAATACATTTAGTCAAAGCTAGTCTTAGGAAAGGTATATTCCCCGAAGCGTTAAAAATCACAATTGTTTCTCCTATTTATAAGTCAGGTGATCCCAGCGAAGTGACAAATTACCGACCAATATTTTAATATCTAATATCGCAAAAATTATAGAAAAAGTGGTTAAAAAAAAGCTAGTAGAATTTTAGAAATAACTTCAATTATCTGCTCAATTTGGGTTTAGAAGTGGATTAAGAACTCAAGATGCGATAACGGAAGTATGTCAATTCATTACCGATGAACTTGAAAGGTAACAAACCGATAGCGGTATTCATGGATGTGGCGAAAGCCTTCGACAGTGTGTCTCATAACAGATTAGTTACAAAATTAAGAAAAATAGGTATAAGGGGTACAATGCTTAAGTGGTTCATTAGCTATCTGCAGAGAAGAGTCTACAAAGTTAAAATAAATGATATAACCGGAGATGGCTTCACTACAGAGTATTCAATACCTCAAGGAAGTGTCCTCGGAAGTTTGCTATATTTAATTTTCACTAACGACTTACTTGAAATAAAACTTGACGGAATGCTTTACGCTTTTGCGGACGACACTGTTTACTTAACAGCTAACAAGACATTCACAGAGACATGTATGGTAGCAGAACAAGACTTAAGACTCGTGAAACAATGGCTTGATCGACACGGACTTATGTTAAATATAAAAAAAACAGTATACATTTGCTTTTCATTGACAGAAACAGGACAACCTACACAGACACAAATACAACTACATAACCACCTCCATGATGAAACTACTAACCCGTGTAACTGTCCAAATATTCAAAGAGTTGACTCGACTAAATACCTTGGAATGACAATAGATAAACTTATTACATGGAAAAAACATATCGACAGACTGACAACCTCATTGAGGAAATTAAGATATATTTTTATAAAAATAAGACAATTCCTTTCGCCAGAACAGCTAAGAGCAGTATATTATGGTTTAGTAGATTCGATTATAAGATATGGTATTCTTGCATGGGGCTCTGCAAACGAAACTACAAAGAAACCTGTGTTGATACAGCAAAAAGCATTGATAAGGATCATTACATTTAAAACAAAATACGAACATACAGTATCACTATTTGACAAACTGACTATTCTGAAGACCGACAATATGTTTCGACAGCAATGTTTAATTAGAATATACGACGGAAAACATTCTCTAAGACTTATTCATCACGACAGCATTAATACTAGAGCACAGACTAACCAACTTTATAGACTACCTCAGTATAAGACTACAACTGCACAAAGACAGTGGTTATATCAGGCAACTTTACTTTGGAATGACTTACCTCACGACATTAAGCAGACCGATAAAAGAAATACTTTTAAGAATAAAATTAGACATATTTTACTTAAAAAACAACTTGAAGACGGACAAAAACTGATCAGATAACTGACACAACATAACATAAATAGGGATAAATAATAACAGACACAAAAAAGAACATTAGATAATAAGGAAAATTTAATTATATTTTAAGAAAATAAATAATTATAATTATAAGACTTTAAAATAAATAAATGGTGATTTTAAGTACTGCAGTACAAAATACCTCTTCTACGACACAAGGATACGTAAGTATCCTTCTGTAGAGAGATAATCCTTATAAATTATATTAAAAAATAATAATGTACGAAAAATATTTGTAAATAAAGGATATGTTAATAAAAAAAAAAAAATAGTTCGATTGGAACTATACTATATTGTTATTTATTTCAACAATAAATAACAAGCTAGAAATAATAACAAGTAATAAATCGTATCGACTTAAAGCGGTTTAAGTTGAACAATCCAGCCTGTTTTTGAGATAAAATAGACCTTGTGGTTTATCCAAAAGTGGTTTTGTTCTTTACAAGATTTCAGAGAACAATTAATTTTGGTTTAAATTCGTGAAAGCTTAAATGCAAAAGATATCCGTGATTAAAACGTTAGAAAACCTATAAATTGTGAACAAATAAAATCCGTCCTTAGCTAATTTATTCAAACTTCTAAAGTAATAGCAATTCTGTCTTCTATAGCTGTTTCTGAAGCTACATATCTTGTCTTAACTAAAAGAGGATATGCTGGTAATATATATATATATATATATATATATATATATATATAATATATATATATAATATATATATATATATATATATATGCCTTGTTTAGTTAAGACAAGGCATGTAGCTTCGGAAACAACTATAGAAGTAGTATATAATATATAATTATATATATATAATATATATATATATATATATATATATATATATATATATATTCCACTTTACTTGTCTTAAGGTTTTCTGCAGAACTTGAAGTTAAATAATAGATGGTCATAAAAAGGCTTCTAAAGTTAAGTGGACCTCTATCTCTTTTATGTCTAGCATTAAGTATTTGAAATTCGTCTGTATTTTATATGTCAACTCTTAGATCACCATATTTATCATTTTCTGGCATCGAGATATCATCTTTTAATTCTCCGTTTATAACAAAAATCATTTTTATCTTCTTACGCTTCTTAAAATTTGTTATTTCTTTATTAACTTTGATTTATATTTACAACTATATTCTTAAGATGTACTATAGACCTGATGTATCGTTCTAAATTTTACGGCCTTTGTTTTAGGAGGCAAAGGTTTATTTTTTTTTTTTGGAAAAGATAAACGACACCCAATTTCGTTGTGTCGTGTTGATACCGCATAGAAAATAATAGGTGTTGGAGAGAATAGCATTTGATCATTTTAACGGCGGAGAAAGATTTGTGGGATCTTATATGCTTAGAAGTGATAGTAGTACGTGTTTACATAGACTGTGTGTGAATGAGTTTTTGTGTTAGATTTAATTTTAGGATTCCCTGAAATATTAAAAAAATTTATCTCCCCCCACTAACATGACCCCAATTTCATAAGTTCATTTTTCTTTGATAATTTTCTAAAATCCTAGACGCCCTGACCGGTATCGAAGCCGGACTGTCTGTCTATTACACTGCCCCCCCCCCCTACATTATGGTTATGACCTTACTTTATCACTTAAATAAGCAACATGTTTCAATTACCAACAATCACGTCTTTCCATATCACGTTTGTTGCAACACTATTTTATTCCATAACTCAGGCGTGCATTAAACTTTTGATAGGTTTACAGGAAAAATCGGTTCTGAAAAGCGAGAGCAGTAAATCAGACTCAACTAACACTAAAGTGCTCTGCTACCACATATTTCCCGCCCTTTTCCCACTTTCCCTTATCACTCTCTTCCTCTCCCCCAGTTTTCCCCGCAACTCTCCTCCTTTTCCCATTTATCCCACGTCAAACTCAGAAAAATGCTTATTTTCTCTACCGGTTACGAAAATACCACTTTTTTCACTCCTCCGACTATCAGTCAAAATAAGTTGACATTAAATATAGCAAAGTTGGCTAGGATACTTGTTGAAGTGATATATTATAGTCGAAACTTTTTATCCTTTATATACAGTCCTAACAATATAATAATTGATTTGTGGTATTAATGTCAACCTTATTTTATAGACTCGTTTATTAGCATTATATCTTTTCGAAATATTAACACCTCCTAATAAATTAATTTTTATCTTTTTAGCTAGACATTAAAAATCAAGTCTAACTTTAGTCAATCGGTTTTCCTATTTTAACTCATATCATTTTTCTTTTCCTCATTTATACTGTAGGTATATGGGAAAGTATTGTGTTTGCAAAAAAATCCGAAACCGGGATGTCACCGCAATTATCCGCTTCAGGCGTTTTTAAGGCCTCCTGAGTGGTTTTCGCAAAGTTGTCTGTGTGTGTGAGTGTCTGTTATCATCGTAGCTCTCAGTGTATTTATTCTAAAAATTTAAAACTTTGTACAAAAATTAGTTCCGCTGTAGTTGTGCTATTCAGAAATAATTAACCCGCAATAATGGCACATTATTACGAGAACTTAAAAAACACGAAAATATAAAGCGATCCGATAAAAATTTACAGTGTATCGACAACTTTAAAAACCTTGACAGCTCAGTTTAGGCACCACCGATTCTAAAAAAAAATCCCTACAAAAAGGCAGCGGGGAAAAAACTTTGTAAACAAATCAGGTTATGTTACCCGTGTTTTCTTGGCGATGTTTCTAACATTTCTTTTGTGTAGTTTTATTATTTAGGAAGTATGCAAATGTGGAAAAAAATGAATTGTTAAGGGAATAATAAACACAAGAAGAACCACAAACGAAGTGAACGAATGCCGGAAGGAGGTTTTTTCCCTACAGGGGTTATGGGAGTAGGGATTTTTTTTTCTCTTTTAGAGAGGGGTTGGCAGCGGCTTTCTCTGATTGGTCGATCCCAAAATGCTTATGACCTTGGGGATTTTTAAACTTAACGATACATTGTAGCACGCATGTAGCCATCTATAAGACTAACATATGTGCTAAGTTTCATCACATTATCAGCATTAGTTCAATTTTTATCGATTGACTTCTATACGTTTTTTTAAAAAAATGGTAAAATATCAGAAAATAATCTGACTTAAAATTTGGTTGTAGTATACAGCTTTACGTAGTTATAAGTACGCCAAGTTCCGTTTTAATATGACTAGTGTATCTATGATTTTTGTGGTCAGTACCTAGATAGGTAACCGCTGGAAAGCAAACGGATCTATTTACTCTCTGAGGACGAGCAAAGCGAGTTCAAATACGTCATCCAGTGTATATTTAATGCCTTTTATATTGCGAGGACGAGCGAAGCGTGTCTGAAATGGTAGAATGAGCGTAGCGAATCCGAGGTAATGAGGAAAAGTTTCGAGGTACCCCGTACCCGATTTTTTTAACCTCGATTTAACTTCTTTTCAACCTTCAGAGAACAATTTGAGTTAGGCATATTAAGCTAAAACTTATTTTGACCTTCAGAGGGCAATTGAGTTAGGTTAAGCTAAGCTATTTTGACCTTCAGAGGGGCAATTTTAGTTAGGCTTATTAAGCTAAGCTTATTTTGACCTTCAGAGGGGCAATTTGAGTTAGGCTTATTAAGCTAAGCTTATTTTGACCTTCAGAGGGGCAATTTTAGTTAGGCTTATTAAGCTAAGCTTATTTTGACCTTCAGAGGGGCAATTTGAGTTAGGCTTATTAAGCTAAGCTTATTTTTACCTTCAGAGAGGTAATTTAGGTTAGGCTTATTAAGTTAAGCTTTTCAGTCAATGTAATGAATAACTTCGTGTACGGTACCTAGGAACTTTTCGGCGCTACATAGGATTTGCTACGCTTATTTTTACTACTTCGGACTCTTGTTTCGCTCCTTCTAAGATAGTTAACAGTTGTACAAGGTGGACACTAGCGCTCGGTGCGGTATTTGATGCAACTAATGCAACTAGCTCCTGTTTTTTTAGGACCACCTTAAACCAGGGAGTTGGACCACTGTGTCCCGCGCCCCCACCCCTACTGTATGAATTTCGACATTACTAACTAATACAATAAAGTAATTTGCCAGAACGAATTTTAACAAAAAAAATAGTTGGCGTAAGATTTTCCTTTGTTTTTAAAGCGCTTCCCCCTCCACTGAGTAGGAAGCGCTTTTTTCGCTCTGAGAGATGAGAAAATAGATCTATAAAAGATTTGTTAAAGTCCATAAACTAGCGTATTTGACTCTTGACAAGGAAAAAAAACTTTAAGATTTATTCTATTTGATTTCTTTACTTTAAAATGTTTCACGTTTAAAAAAATGTTCGAATAGCGTAAACATCCTTGAAAAAAAAATCTTAAAAACATCTCCTTTTTTCAAAATGCCTTAAAAATTTTACTTTCAAAAGTTTTTATGTTTAAACTTGGTACATCATGCTTTTCTTGGAGAACAAGTCATGTTTATTCTTGTTTTTTTTGTGTTGTTTTTTTTTCGTGTTTTTCTTTGTTGGAAAAACATTGTTTGACGTAAGAAGCCCTTACTTGTCGAGAATCCCATGTATAATATAGGTAAGTGTAGACTTTGATACTTTGCGTTTTTTCTACTACTAAGACCATGCTTGCCTTTCATTATGACAACTAAATCGATACTTTACTATATTGAAGTGAAGGTACATTTCAAGTAGAAGACATTAAAATACGGACTGAAAAAGCTTTATATTAAAATAAGTTAATAAGTTACCTGCTTTGTTTTTAAACACTGATTTATCTCTTTTTCTCACTTAAACCGTCAGTATATAGAAGTATTGTGTCTGCAACCAGGATGTCAGCGGAATCATCCTTTTCAGGTGTTTTTTAAACCTCCTGAGTGGAGTCACCCGTGGTTTAGTGGTTAAGGTACGCGGCATATACACAGAATGAATGGACTTTAAACTTCCGAGTTTATTTAGTCATGGGTTCAATCCCAGCACGGGCATGGGGCATTTTTATGAGAGCGATAAAAATGTTGTGTACCACGTCCTTCAGAAGGGACGTAAAGCCAGTGGTCACATTGTGGTTGCAAACACCTAAATTGAAACATAATTTAGAATAATACTATATATAAAGGAGCACTACTGATAACACGAAAGCCGGTTCACTGGTGCAACTAAGTAATGCTGCCACCCTAACAATACAATTTTCTAAAAAAAAAGTTGGCAATACTTCCGGTTGCTGAATTATATGTTCTATTATTAATTAATGATTCATTATTCATAAAATACTAATATAAATATCGGTGCATTACAATATTTTAAGCATTTTAAATTGTACTTTAACGTATTTATTAAAATTATATATAAAAAGTAGTCCTCGTCAACTAAATGTAGATTCTTGTATTCCGCCACCCTTTTGCCATCTAAGACCGGTTTTATTAAATACTCAACAGGTGTTTTAAGTTTTTATATTGGTTATTACGATCTTTCTTCATTAATAGATATTTATGACAAATATTTAAAATATTGTTTTTTTGTCAGGTTGGCAGCATTACTTAGTTGCACCAGTCAACCGGCTTTCGTGTTATCAGTGGAATTACATTGTGTTTACGGTCCTGTGCTCCTATATATAGTATTATTTTAACCATATAAGGCTCAGTTAAATGTTATCGTTTCAATAAAACTAATTTTATTAAAACCTAATAACAGTTTTAGATGAGGTACTTTACCGGAGCAAGGTCATAAAACAACAACCATTTTTTAAATAACAAGTTATTTGTTTCCCTTCTGCATTACAGTATTTTTATAAACTACAATTTTCTCATATTTCAACTCAATCTTAGTGTTAGATCTTACTTCTCAAACTTAGGAATGAAATTACGGAAGTGGTTAAGTCGGTGAAATAGTTACTTAAACAGCATAATGTAAAGTTCTAAGCTCTGACACGAAAACGAGATAGTTGAAATTTATTATTTGAGTAATGGCTACTTATAAAATGAAATTTAGTAATTTATTTAATACCAGAAAGGGTAAATTATGTTGCATTTCAACACGGTTAGTTTATTTCCCTATAAACTCAAGTAAAATATTTTTCCTTTAGGGAGTTATGGTGCATTTAAATATAATTGTAAAAAAATCAAAACACCCTAGAGGACAAACGAACTGGAGTTGAGTTGTTTATGCTGCAGGCTATTGAGTTAATTTCGGTGTTTTCCTCGTCTTTGGATATATTAGAGTTAAGTATCTACGCTTGCTGGATTGACTTATCTCATAGAATGTTTGTATTGACTCATACTTTGGTATCTGTTTCATGTTGCATGGTGTGTTTTAACTTGTCACTTATTTCGCATATCTATATTCGAGTGGAATTTCATATATTTTGTGAAGAAGATATTTCATAGGTGTCCTGAACTCTTAGATAATAGGAATCGACTGTTGTGATCATCTTTCAACAGTGATATGGATTTGTATGTTATCCATTAGAGTGTTTACAATAGCGAGCTTTTTATTGTCATACGCTGCAAATTTGGTTCCTCAGTTATAGACAATAGTTTTTAAGCTGATAGATTATTCAAAGGATACACCTGATACATAGAGGCTTTGATGATTGAATTAGTGTCAGGCTGTTAAAAAATATAAAAACACTTTTAAATCGTTATGTCATTATGCTGAGACTCGCTATTTTATTACGATGTCAATTACAGACTCGTATTAGACTGAATAGCTGTTCTCTCGGTGAGCTGATATTAGAATATAAGTTACCGATTATCGTACATTTTGATTTAAGCTGAAAGAAATTAGTATAACATTGTTAGACTGAAGTTCATTTGTTGTTAGTTTTTTAATCTGACAACAATTAGTAAGAATTTACCGAAACCATGTTCAGTACTAACATAATTAATCTCAGTACGGTGGAATGCATTTTGCTATTGTGGATTGATGACTGCGATGCTCCTCAGAGTAGGGAGTATTTATATTAGACAATTCGTTAAATATAGTGGTCAACAATCAAAATCAACTAAGTTGGAGAAGATGATACATGAAGAGAGTATTATTACTAGTTGAAGGGGCATACGTTTGTATTCTTTACAATATGAAGATGGCATAGAAAGTTCATCTGCTCTGCGTGAGCTTGCTCGCTTGTTTGAACGTCTCTCATCTTTACAAAGGCTTCGTTCCACGTTAAATGTGGAGGTATTA
Source organism: Microvelia longipes (assembly GCA_018340805.1). NCBI lineage: Eukaryota > Metazoa > Arthropoda > Insecta > Hemiptera > Veliidae > Microvelia > Microvelia longipes. The sequence goes on from JACMZG010001913.1 coordinate 2,388,633, forward strand.
TAAGCTGTGTATATGTTATTACTATATATGTGTTGGTGCTTATGTAGTGCTCTCTTTGTACATAGGTTTTTGTGCTATGATATCTTTGATTTGTATATTTTTAGTACGTGGTTACTATGTAAGAGTCTGTAATTTTTGTTAGTCTGTGTATGAGTAGGATTCTCTCGTCTACAGTACATCTAGCAATGCCCCACTATAATATTGAATTTTGAGAAATTGTGGACTTTTTACTATTTGATCACGTCAGAGTGGTAATTAATTTTAGGTGCAATGTTTCTTGGTGTTGATATAAAACTCTCTCTATGATTCATGATCACTCTTAGATCTGCTACAAATCTTTCTATTTTTGTAGAGGTGATTTATGCTTATGTTCCTATTCATAACATTAAAGTAATAATGAGCTTCTTGCTTATTAAGCGATAGGCTTATAGCTGGCGTTCATGGCTCGCGCGTTTCGCTGCAGACTTGTTCCGATAGCAGTGCTTGTCGCAGAGTTTGTGTTTTTGACGCTGATTTTTCTAAGGCATTGTTCCTGGAAGACCAATGTATTTTTAGTTGACAAGATAGTGTACTTCTCGTTTTTATTTTAGTGTTTTTCGATGAGGTCACTTTATGTGTCAATCTAGACATTCTAAAGTATAGTTCCCCTTTATTCAGTATGTCAATGGTCACTCGAAGATGAGTATAGATAGTCGTGATGCCTATTGATGTTGCGGATTAATAAGTTATTTTTGGTATGTCTTGTAACGGTGTTACATTGTAGTGTTGTTACACTCTTTAACCCATGTTTATACAATTATATGATACTTTATTTATAATAGTTGTTTTATGTTTATGATCCGTGGTATCTTGAGAGCAATGACGCATTCGATTATAGTATTGTCTATTCAACATGTGTTTATTTAACTAGAAGGACAACCAGTGATATATGACAGTATATTCTTACTCACAAATATATATTAAGGACTAATATCTGCGAATACTTGTGTATTCGTGTCTTTAAAACTCTTTATTAAGTTGTCTAACTATTGTCTAGTCATTAAACTATACCGAGTACATAACTTATTTATTAGCTATCATGGTCGCGTATGATTCTGATAGATGATTTGATATTTTGTCTCTTTGGTAGTATGTGATTTGACTATTTTTGTACTTTGGCATGTTGATGGCTGATATTAGAGAATAGTATTTGAGTATAATAAAACGCTCTTAGAATATTATATTGTATAAATAGTGTTATATATTAAATCTTTAAGTTATTATGGCATACGCTAATCTAATAAGCAATTTTTAATATTGTGCATAATGTTTTATTTATAAATTTGTATAACTTACCGTATGCTACGGACTAAGTGTCTCAATCTGAGTAATTATTCAATAAATACACTTCTTAAATTTATGATAAGTATTTTATATTCAATATATATTAAGTAATAGATATTTTATTATTTGACCTAATTAGTAAATTATATAATTAATACATATTTACATCATAATAAAATATCGTAGAACTAGTAATAATCAATTAATAAATGAATATTAAATGAATATTACTATTTCCTCCAAAATAAACCGCAAATAGTATTATATACACCAGCAGCTCGTACGATTTCTTATATGATGATAATTTGCAACTTACCGAATCAGCAAACCTTGTTGTCATTTGTTTTATTATTTGTCGTTAATAGTATTATCATATTAGTATATTATATGGTCTTAGCTTATTTACTGTTAATTCCCTATTTGTTAATTAGTCAGATATATATTATTTCTTCATATTTATTATACCTACAATGTTTGTGTGTTTAGGTTTTTTTTATTCTGTGCTCGTTTTTATTTCGATTTTATTTACAGAATAATATTCTTTGGTATCTTATATTTTCGTATCTACTCGATTAAACCGTCTTGGTCTATTGATATTCCCATGGTGACTGAAGACGTGATTTGGGAGCACTCGCGTCTTAGCTTGCGAGTGTCAGTATGAACATATAGAATTCTTCTTCCTCACAGAATTTTTCCCCGGGCTTGTAAAACGTGTCAATATCAATTGGATTTTAGCCTGTTCATGTATATGTCCGTATTAATAAAAAACTGTTATAAATGCATTATACTAACGCAGTTATCAGGAATGCTCATCTCGCCACTTGTTAAGTTATTATGGAATATATCAAGTTTTTGACAAGTACAGATATAATTTGTGCATTCGAGAACATCAAAGCGTAAACGAACACGAAAGCAAAGATTTTA
>JACMZG010001913.1:2391879-2411879 GCA_018340805.1 Microvelia longipes
TCGCTAATCTTAAGAATATAGAATTTGCCAAATATATACTGCAACACGTCTTTGGACTCACTTTGCTCGTCCTCACATAGTAAATACAAATGTTTTATTTCCAGCGGTCACCCATTCAGGAATGACCTCTCTGATTCTGCTTTACTTTTATGAAAGTCATGGACATACTTTTCGCATTAAAACAAAATCTATGTACTTGTTTATTATGAAGGTATACAGTTGTACCAAATTTCTATTAAATTTGATATTTTTTTCATTATTTTAAAATTAATTAAAAAACATACACAAGCAATTTGATAAAACTTAAACTAATGGTGATAATGAGATGAAACTTAACACATATGTTAGTCTTATACTTGGCTACAAGCGTGGCAAATATTGATTTGGCCGTATTATTTTACGCGTTTAATGATTTTTCGACATTTTATCCGGTCGTTATTACGGGTTAGTGACGTCATAAAAAATAGTTTCCAAACAGCACAACTACATGCATAGATTAAGTTTTGTACCTAGTAGCAACTCTCTAGCATAAATCACTAGGACAAACACAAATAACGATGGACACTATGTGATAACCACCGTTGAAGGCCTTAAATACACCTGAAACGGATAATTTCGGTGACATCCCGGTTTTGGATTATTTTGCCAATACAATATCCTTCTTATATACCGGTACTCACTATTTCACCGAACTGCCGAACTTTTGCCGGAACTAGTGTATAGCTAAGTGATATGTAAAAAACGCTCAAAAATTAAATAAAAATATTGTATAAGATTGTAAAAAATATTAACATTTGTGTAATAGACTATAAATTAATATACTGTATTGCGGAATTTAACATACCTGTTCGTAAAAGAAACATATTATTTAACACAATACTTTATTAAAAAATAATAATTATTAAACTACTAATATAATAACAAACAGTAGGAAACTATAAATAATTAATAATTAGAATTATATATAGAATATATTTTTGCGGGTTTAGTATAGTTAAGCAACTTAATTTGATTCTGCAAAACTAATTATTGCAGGTTTAGTATAGTCCAGCACCATGGTTTAGTTCGACCGAAATAATAAAATTCTATATAAAATCAGGGGATTGTTAAAAGTAAATTAAACTTAGTGAACATATATAAACTAACAGCAGTAGTAACATACTGCAAATTAATTATTCTGCGTTGCGGCTTTAGTATAGTTCGGCAGCTTTGTATAGTTCACCCGAAGTATATAAAATCAGGAGATTGTTAAAATTAAATAAAACTTAGTTACCATATAGAAACTAACAGCAGTAGTAACATACTGCAAATTAATTATTCTGCGTTGCGGCTTTAGTATAGTTCGGCAACATTGTATAGTTCGGCCGAACTATATAAAATTCTATATAAAATCAGGGGATTTTAAAAAAATAAAACTTAGTTAACCATATAGAAACTAACAGCAGTAGTAACATACTGCAAATTAATTATTCTGCGTTGCGGCTTTAGTATAGTTCGGCAAATTGTATAGTTCGGCCGAACTATATAAAATTCTATATAAAATCAGGGGATTGTTGAAATTAAATAAAACTTAGTAAACATATAGAACTAACAGCAGTAGTAACATACTGCAAATTAATTATTCTGCGTTGCGGCTTTAGTATAGTTCGGCTGCTTTGTATAGTTCGGCCGAACTATAAAATTCTATATAAAAATCAGGGGATGTTGAAAAAAATAAAACCTTAGTAAACATATAGAAACTAACAGCAGTAGTAACATACTGCAAATTAATAATTGTGCGTTGCGGCTTTAGTATAGTTCGGCAACTTTGTATAGTTCGGCCGAACTATATAAAATTCTATATAAAATCAGGGGATTGTTTAAATTAAATAAAACTTAGTAAACATATAGAAACCTAACAGCAGTAGTAACATACTGCAAATTAATTATTCTGCGTTGCGGCTTTAGTATAGTTGGCTGCTTTGTATAGTTCGCCGAACTATATAAAATTCTATATAAAATCAGGGGATTTAAAATTAAATAAAACTTAGTAAACATATAGAAACTAACAGCAGTAGTAACATACTGCAAATTAATTATTCTGCGTTGCGGCTTTAGTATAGTTCGGCAACATTGTATAGTTCGGCCGAACTATATAAAATTCTATATAAAATCAGGGGATTGTTGAAATTAAATAAAACTTAGTAAACATATAGAAACCTAACATACTGCAAATTAATTATTCTGCGTTGCGCTTTAGTATAGTTCGGCTGCTTTGTATAGTTCGGCCGAACTATATAAAATTCTATATAAATCAGGGGATTGTTGAAATTAAATAAAACTTAGTTAAACATATAGAAACTAACAGCAGTAGTAACATACTGCAAATTAATTATTCTGCGTTGCGGCTTTAGTATAGTTCGGCACTTTGTATAGTTCGGCCGAAATATAAAAATTCTATATAAAATCAGGGATTGTTGAAATTAAATAAAACTTAGTAAACATATAGAAACTAACAGCAGTAGTAACATACTGCAAATTAATTATTCTGCGTTGCGGCTTTAGTATAGTTCGGCTGCTTTGTATAGTTCGGCCGAACTATATAAAATTCTATATAAAATCAGGGGATTGTTGAATTAAATAAAACTTAGTAAAACATATAGAAACTAACAGCAGTAGTAACATACTGCAAATTAATAATTGTGCGTTGCGGCTTTAGTATAGTTCGGCAGCTTTGTATAGTTCGGCCGAAGTAAATAAATTCTATATAAAATCAGGGGATGTTGAAATTAAATAAAACTTAGTAAACATATAGAAACTAACAGCAGTAGTAACATACTGCAAATTAATTATTCTGCGTTGCGGCTTTAGTATAGTTCGGCTGCTTTGTATATTCGGCCGAACTATATAAATTCTATATAAAATCAGGGGATTGTTGAAATTAAATAAAACTTAGTAACATATAGAAATAACAGCAGTAGTAACATACTGCAAATTAATATTCTGCGTTGCGGCTTTAGTATAGTTCGGCACTTTGTATAGTTCGGCCGAACTATATAAAATTCTATATAAAATCAGGGGATTGTTGAAATTAAATAAAACTTAGTAAACATATAGAAACTAACAGCAGTAGTAACATACTGCAAATTAATAATTGTGCGTTGCGGCTTTAGTATAGTTCGGCAGCATTGTATAGTTCGGCCGAACTTAAAAAAATCTATATAAAATCAGGGATTGTTGAAATTAAATAAAACTTAGTTAACATATAGGAACTAACAGCAGTAGTAACATACTGCAAATTAATGATGTTATATTGCGGGTTTAGTATAGTTCGGCTGCTTTGTATAGTTCGGCCGAACTATATAAAATTCTATATAAAATCAGGGGATTGTTGAAATTAAATAAAACTTAGTAAACATATAGAAACTAACAGCAGTAGTAACACACTGCAAATTAATTATTCTGCGTTGCTTTAGTATAGTTCGGCAACTTTGTATAGTTCGGCCGAACTATATAAAATTCTATATAAAATCAGGGGATTGTTGAAATTAAATAAAACTTCGTTAACATATAGAAACTAACAGCAGTAGTAACATACTGCAAATTAATATTGTGCGTTGCGGCTTTAGTATAGTTCGGCGCATTGTATAGTTCGGCCGAACTTAAAAAAATCTATATAAAATCAGGGATTGTTGAAATTAAATAAAACTTAGTTAACATATAGGAACTAACAGCAGTAGTAACATACTGCAAATTAATGATGTTATTGCGGGTTTAGTATAGTTCGGGCATAGTTCGGGAAACGATATATAAATTCTATATAAAATCAGGGATTGTTGAAATTAAATAAAACTTAGTAAACATATAGAAACTAACAGCAGTAGTAACACACTGCAAATTAATTATTCTGCGTTGCGTTTTTAGTATAGTTCGGCAACATTGTATAGTTCGGCCGAACTATATAAAATTCTATATAAAATCAGGGGATTGTTGAAATTAAATAAAACTTAGTAAACATATAGAAACTAACAGCAGTAGTAACATACTGCAAATTAATAATTGTGCGTTGCGGCTTTAGTATAGTTCGGCAACATTGTATAGTTCGGCCGAACTATATAAAATTCTATATAAAATCAGGGATTGTTGAATTAAATAAAACTTAGTAAACATATAGAAACACAGCAGTAGTAACATACTGCAAATTAATTATTCTGCGTTGCGGTTTTAGTATAGTTCGGCTGCTTTGTATAGTTCGGCCGAACTATATAAAATTCTATATAAAATCAGGGGATTGTTGAAATTAAATAAAACTTAGTAAACATATAGAAACTAACAGCAGTAGTAACATACTGCAAATTAATTATTCTGCGTTGCGTTTTTAGTATAGTTCGGCTGCTTTGTATAGTTCGGCCGAACTATATAAAATTCTATATAAAATCAGGGGATTTTTGAAATTAAATAAAACTTAGTAAACATATAGTAGTTAGTAGCTGTAGTATTAGAAAAATTATGTTTTTATATTGCTAGAAAAGACCTCGATTGTTTTGTACTTGACTACTCTAGATATTTGCTCTTTTCTTCTTAAGAAGTGAGCTAAACAGATATAGAATTCCCTAGAGTGGGCTGGGAACGCTTTTCTTCTCGTCAAGGCTCCGTAGCACTTGTCCTTACCAGAACTCAGTATCTGGTACCAATAGATGCCCTTTCCTTATGCCTAGAAGGAGGAGATAGTATTTTTTGTGTTTAAACAAACCTATATAAATACTATCTCTCTTCTATTATAGAAGAGAGAGAATTCATTTTTTTTATATTGCTAGTAGCACTGGAATTTTTTTCCAAGTGCGTTTGGAGCATCGGGAGGCATTTCAAGGAACTCCATCCACTCAAACATAAAGTTTACGATGGAAATAGAGAATAATAGATCGCTAGATTTTTTAGATGTGATTGTGATTAAGAAAGCAATGGTGTACTAACAATGGTCTATCGCAAACCTACGCATACGGACAGATATCTTTACGCAAACTCCCATCATTATCTAGCACAGAAGATGGCTGTGGTAAACTCCTTGGTCTCAAGAGACTTTAGAATCAGTGACAAAGAATCCTGGGATCAGGAGAAACTACACCTCCTGGCAGCACTGTTTAACAACGGCTACAAGAGAGAGGACATCAACAGAACCATCCGTCGTTATCAACTAGCAAGAAAGAGAGACAAGAGCACTGGAGGAAAGCGTATTTACTATATGTCAAAGAACTACGGATAGGATCAGGAAGGTTCTGGCACGCAACAATATATCTTTCGCTATCTCTAAGTCGGAGAAACTAACAGAGTCATATCTACGCGTATAGCCGAGCACATCAAACACACCATTAACTACGATTGTCGGTCCGCTGTCGCAGAGCTATCACGAGATATTGGTCGTCTTATTATTTTAGAGAAAACCAAGGTACTAGCGACTGTTTCTCGATATCATGACAGGCTCGTCAGGGAAGCTATATAGATTGTTAAGCACAAAAAATAACATCACCTGGGACACAGAGTTATAAATTACCAATACTTGAACGCCGCTTATCTCTACACTACGTGCTTCATATAATTCCCTAAGCCAATTTTAGCGTTCGACTACGTCACGTAGCATGTAGCCACAAATTACGTCATCCAACGAAAATCCCCAATGAGCAGGCTCATCAACCAGACTGGACACCCCTACGCGACCTTAAAATGGATTACGTCATACTAATCGTTATCCAATTTTCATGGCTATAATCTTCGTCCTCGAAAACAAAGTCAAAAACAGATATAAATAGAGAACGTCCCCATTAACCCTGTCCCCACCAGAAGACCACACTTCAAGTCTAAAAGGCAGATGCTTGTGCAGTATATTACCCTTAATATTTACTCTCTTCTTGTTAAGAAGAGAGCCGAACAGACATAGAATTAGCTAGAGTGGGCCGGGAACGCTTCTTTTCCCGTCAGGCTCCGTAGCACCTGCTCTGACCAGAACCCGGTACACTGAATAATTCAGGTACCAGTGGTTGCAGTTTTACCTCATGCCCAGAGGAGGAGGAGATAGAAACGTTTGCTTTTAAACTATCTCACTATTACCTCTCCTCTTTAAAAGAAGAGAGAGAATTAATTTTTTTACATTGCTAGCAAAGCACTTGATATTTTATAAAGTTATAGTAATAATTAATATAAATTATAGTAGTAATATATAATAAACTAAAATAGTAATTATTAGTGAATTATTGTTAAACTAATAAAATAATTAATAGTTATTATATATAATGTTATATAATAATTATTTATTAGTAAATAATAATAAAAATAAATAATAGTTATTTATGAATGAAAGTTAGTATAGTTATATTTACATACACATAATATATATATATATATATATATATATATATATATATATATATATAAATATTACATGTTTAAAATTATGTTAGAATAAAAACTTGATATTCTTCGTAAACTAATACCGAGAATGTTATATATTCCTATGTAATCAAATCAATGTTATTTATATATTATTAGAAAAAATTAAATTGTAAAATTAGTTAAAAATAAAAACGAATAATTAAAATAAATTAAAAACTAGTTTGAATGTCTCATAATGGTTTGTTGTGGTATCACAGGGAGTACTTATAAAGTAATATAAAAAATATTACCTAAATATTTGAATTAATAAATAAGGTACAAATTATAAAAACGGCAACAGTTTTTTTACAAAAACAGGTACTTTATTTTTTTGTATATTAATGTCTTTACTTATATTTATCCATTTCCAATTGTCTAATGATACTTTGTTGAAATTTCCTTTCTTGATTTTTGGTTTTTTATTTTCATTCATTTGAATATTTAAAAACATCTCCTTTCTGTAGTTGTCTATTTTGCCATCTTCGTGGTACTTTAATACATGTTTATTGCCAGCAAGGTATTCTGCCAGCATGCAAACATATGCTCCACAGTTATAGGCGTCTTTCTGTTTTGGTCCAGTTATGGGTGCATATAACCGCCATTTTGTTACATCAAAAGGCTGCTCAGTAAAAGTAAAATAATTCAAATACACCTCTAGCGCATCATACAGGTAAGAAGGTGGATGTAGCAATAAGCTGTCCAAATGAACCATTATATTTATATTGTTATACACTACAATTAATGACCAATGCTTGTTTCTTACGATGGGAATTAAGGTTATATTATAAGCCGGACCTCTACAGGCTAATAGCGCCTCCAAAGAAAATTTATTGCCAAATTCTTCTTTTAAGCTTAAAGCTGACGATGAAACTCCTTGTACTGAGTTTGTAGATGTGTTGCATAACATATTTATATATGCATCTATGACATTGTCATTTAAATAATTGTCTTCACTGTTGCCAACTATTATTGAATTTAAATCCTGTTCTGATAAGTCGATGCCATATATTGTATCTTGAGTTAGTAACATAGGAACTTCCTTGGCTCGCTGGCAGAATTGGTGTTTCACTGTGCTGTGTTGGACTAATAAATCTTTTTTTATCTATTACACCTACAGTTGGCAACAAAACAGTCGTTCCTAATAAAGGATCATTGTGCAGTGTCATTGCAGGGGAATCGTCTGCAGCTTCTACCACTGTAACTTTTTTAGGGATGTTCTTATTTCCTGGTTTGTAACCTAAATTCCTTTTAAGAAGATTGTGCAACTTTATTCTTTTTTGATCTTGCCGTTCGTCCCCTATAGAAAACTTAACTGCTTTGATATGGTGGCAGCTCCTCTTTCCCTCACAAGTACACGTTTCAGGAAATAAAGTGACCAAAAACTTTTTATCTTTCTCGCCAGTAACAATAAAACATTGTTTTTCTGGCACATGCATCACCTTTCCCTGCATAACCAAATATTTGGCTAGAGCAAATGGAGTATTGGGGTTCTCTTCTTCTGAATGGGTAACTTTTTTTGTACATTGTTCTCAAATATGTATGGTAAATCATGAGAGGGATAGAACCCTTAGGGAATTGTACATTGCATATATCCTTTCGATGAGAATGAAATTTTTCATCTAAACTGTAGTTCCCTACCCCGCAATAACCTCTTAAAATTTCTTTTCTGTGGAACAAATCTAACTGGTACAGTGACAAAATAACAACTTGTATTTTCACTTGCTTCCACGATATAAATCTTTTAATAACGGTATTGTATCCTTCCGAACTATTGTTTGTGACACCTGTTCCAGGCTTATATATTCCACTCTTGCAGCACCCACTTACCACTTCGACGGACATCATTTTTCAAATATTGAAAAAATATTCCTTAAATCGGAGACCATGATTTTATTTTAATTTTTTCATCAATTCTTGTTCAGAATTACTGTCTAAAATATCTTTACATGACTCAAGTACACATCAATGTTGTCTTTTGATGAAATATTTTTCGACTTGAGCCAAAACTCGACGTCTCGCAAGATATGATTCCAACAGAAAAAATGACTCATTGTTGGAAAGATTTTTTTAATTGAATTTGTAATGGCAAGTTCTCGATCAGTGATAAAAATGTTGTCTGATATGGAGGGACATACTTGAGCTAAAATTGAAAGAAAAAATGTGTGAACTGTAGATACTTTCTCATAATGAATAAAAAATATTAGAGGAATTGTTGGTTTGGGAGAAACATAGGATGGCTATACACTAGGCACGAGAGATAAAAGTTTCCAATAGAAAATGTTGTATCGTATGAAACTGAGGTTTTCTGCATTTCTGTGCATTTGTTAAAATGACTAATGGTTTCTTTATTAAACATAATGCACATAAAAATGGAAGCAACACAACGTGCTCAATAAATTCTCCAAGTTCCTTCTTCAGGACAATAATTGAGAGGATGTCATCATCGTGGACACTCTTGCTTCTAACTTCTCGATAATGAGAATTCTGAACCTGTTTTAAGTTTCTTGGAGTCAGAACATGGCTGGTTTCATCAAGCTCTGTAAGAGCTTCTATATTTTTTTGAAGGGGTTTCATTCAATTCATTCTTTTGCCTTAGTAGCTCTGATTTTGCCGTTGGTGTATAAGGCTTATTCCCGATGCTATTACCATGTGGCAAATTTTCTTTAATAGGTTCGGGCCCTCCGATATAATGTATTACAGTTTTAATCGCGTATCTCTTATTGGGGGATTCGAATAAAATAAATGCCCTTCTTTTAAGCACGGAGCCATCAATGCAGCTGTGGTAATGACTAATTAAATAGGGCTGTCTTATAGGCACAGCATGATCTCCATTGTCCTTCCACCTATACCCATCTGCCTTCCAATCTTCTTGTCGTGTCTTATTTACATAGACATATATTTCCCCTGGCTTGGGCCTATAAGGTGGATGGCTGATATATTTCTCGGGCTCCTCTTTTTTTAATATATGTTGGTAATCTTTAAATGACAAGAGACCTAGTTTTCTTCCATAAATTTTGCTTGAAGCAGAACATTCATTAGATTCAGTCATTGTAGCTTTAATACAAAACGTTCTAATAACAAAATATTCTCACTTTTATTATATATAAAAAATATGTCACTTATTCTCACACACGCTAAACCTTAAAAGTCACACAATAACATTAAAACTGTCAACATTCACTTCACTGTAACTTAAAACATGAACATAACACGTAAAAAAACATAACATAAACATAAAAATTCAAAAACGGCATACACACGTTAAAGAAACAAAAGTTAAGAAAATGTTTTCTTAAAGATTAAAAATCTAACAAAATCATATATCATAAAATTCGCTTAACAAGTAAGATAAAAGTTCTGAAAATGTTGAAATAAACTTCGCAATAAAGCCTGAGCTTGTCAACGCACAACTGGACACTACCTACTGAGTGCGTTGTATAGTAACAACCCCCTCTACGAGTAAGCGGGTTGGTTAAGGTACAGAAAAGGCCCTTTCTTTGTACTTGAGTACATTGACTCGACTCGACCCCCCTTCTTAAGTGGTGTGGTGTGACCCCCTTCTTTCTGTGTCCGTACTTTTTCTGGTAATGAAGGGATATATTTTGGATCCAGTATCGTTCCAGTTTTCAGCGAATTCCAATTAAAAATATCATAGATTGAAACGAAACTTAGTGTACTTGTGTAATGTTATATAAATGTACTGTTTCAACTCAATTGGATTGTTTTCCGATATTTTTACAATTTGTTAAAAAACTCACATAAGTAATTTGATGAAAATTGAAATAATAATGATAATTAGATAGTAGGGCTATAGTAGTGCTAAATCTCAATATGATCTTATCATTTTACCGCATTTTATGATTTTTCGAAATTTTTGCTGAGCCATTAATGTGGGTCGACGTCATAAAAAATATTTTACGAATGGCACAACTATAGCGATAGACTGATTTTCGTACAAAGTCTCAACTTTCTAGCATAAGTACACTAGGAGCAACAATAACAGATAGACACACACACACACGGACAGACACCTTTGTGAAAACCCCTAAGAAGGCCTTAATTCCGGTTAAACCCCAGTTTCGGATATTTTTCATACAAATACTTTTTCTTTACACCTAAAAAATAAACAAGGAAAACATACTTAATAACCAACTCTGGGAAAACCTAAAAGTGTGTCATAAAACCGTTTCAGAGGTACATATAATCAAAAGAATATTGTTACTACTGCTGTTACTCTCAATATGGTTACTAATTTTTTTTTAATTTCAAAACGCTCTGATATTATATACAATTTTATATAATTCAGCTAAACTATACAAAGCTGCCGAACTATACTAAACCCGCAACGTAGCACTATTAATTTACAGTATATTACTACTTGCTGTTACTTTCTATATAGTTACTAAGTTTTGTTTAATTTCAACAATCCCCTGATTTTAAATAAATTTATTATTGCTAAGCCGAACTATACAAGCTGCCTAACTATACTAAAGCTACAACTAAGCATCATTAATTGCAGTAACTGCTATACTCTCCAATTGTTACTAAGTTTTATTTAATTCAACAATCCCCTGATTTTATATAGAATTTTATAGTTCGGCCGAACTATACAAAGCAGCCGAACTATACTAAAGCCGCAACGCAGAATAATTAATTTGCAGTATGTTACTACTGCTGTTAGTTTCTATATGTTAACTAAGTTTTATTTAATTTCAACAATCCCCTGATTTTATATAGAATTTTATGTAGTTCGGCCGAACTATACAAAGCAGCCGAACTATACTAAAGCCGCAACGCAGAATAATTAATTTGCAGTATGTTACTACTGCTGTTAGTTTCTATATGTTTACTAAGTTTTATTTAATTTCAACAATCCCCTGATTTTATATAGAATTTTATGTAGTTCGGCCGAACTATACAAAGCAGCCGAACTATACTAAAGCCGCAACGCAGAATAATTAATTTGCAGTATGTTACTACTGCTGTTAGTTTCTATATGTTTACTAAGTTTTATTTAATTTCAACAATCCCCTGATTTTATATAGAATTTTATATAGTTCGGCCGAACTATACAAAGCAGCCGAACTATACTAAAGCCGCAACGCAGAATAATTAATTTGCAGTATGTTACTACTGCTGTTAGTTCTATATGTTTACTAAGTTTTATTTAATTTCACAATCCCCTGATTTTATATAGAATTTTTATATAGTTCGGCCGAACTATACAATGTTGCCGAACTATACTAAAGCCGCAACGCAATTATTAATTTGCAGTATGTTACTACTGCTGTTAGTTTCATATGTTTACTAAGTTTATTTAATTTCAACAATCCCCTGATTTTATATAGGTTTTATATAGTTCGGCCGAACTATACAAAGCCGAACTATACTAAAGCCGCAACGCAGAATAATTAATTTGCAGTATGTTACTACTGCTGTTAGTTTCTATATGTTAACTAAGTTTTATTTAATTTCACAATCCCTGATTTTATATAGAATTTTATATAGTTCGGCCGAACTATACAAGCAGCCGAACTATACTAAAGCCGCAACGCAGAATAATTAATTTGCAGTATGTTACTACTGCTGTTAGTTTCTATATGTTTACTAAGTTTTATTTATTTCAACAATCCCTGATTTTATATAGAATTTTATATAGTTCGGCCGAACATACAAAGTTGCCGAACTATACTAAAGCGCAACGCAGAATATTAATTTGCAGTATGTTACTACTGCTGTTAGTTTATATGTTAACTAAGTTTTATTTAATTTCAACAATCCCCTGATTTTATATAGAATTTTATATAGTTCGGCCGAACTATACAAAGCAGCCGAACTATACTAAAGCCGCAACGCAATTATTAATTTGCAGTATGTTACTACTGCTGTTAGTTTCTATATGTTTACTAAGTTTTATTTAATTTCAACAATCCCCTGATTTTATATAGAATTTAATATAGTTCGGCCGAACTTACAAAGCAGCCGAACTATACTAAAGCCGCAACGCAGAATAATTAATTTGCAGTATGTTACTACTGCTGTTAGTTTCTATATGTTTACTAAGTTTTATTTAATTTCAACAATCCCCTGATTTTATATAGAATTTTATATACTTCGGCCGAACTATACAAAGCAGCCGAACTATACTAAAGCCGCAACGCACAATTATTAATTTGCAGTATTTACTACTGCTGTTGTTTCTATATGTTACTAAGTTTTATTTAATTTCAACAATCCCTGATTTTATATAGAATTTTATATACTTCGGCCGAACTATACAAGTTGCCGAACTATACTAAAGCCGCAACGCAGATAATTAATTTGCAGTATGTTACTACTGCTGTTAGTTTCTATATGTTACTAAGTTTTATTTAATTTCAACAATCCCCTGATTTTATATAGAATTTTTATATAGTTCGGCCGAACTATACAAGTTGCCGAATATACTAAGCCGCAACGCAGAATAATTAATTTGCAGTATGTTACTACTGCTGTTAGTTTCTATATGTTTACTAAGTTTTATTTAATTTCAACAATCCCTGATTTTATATAGAATTTTATAGTTCGGCCGAACTATACAAAGTTGCCGAACTATACTAAAGCCGCAACGCAGAATAATTAATTTGCAGTATGTTACTACTGCTGTTAGTTTCTATATGTTTACTAAGTTTTATTTAATTTCAACAATCCCCTGATTTTATATAGAATTTTATATAGTTCGGCCGAACTATACAAGTTGCCGAACTATACTAAAGCCGCAACGCAGAATTATTAATTTGCAGTATGTTACTACTGCTGTTAGTTTCTATATGTTACTAAGTTTTATTAATTTCAACAATCCCTGATTTTATATAATTTTATTAGTTCGGCCGAACTATACAAAGCAGCCGAACTATACTAAAGCCGCAACGCAGAATATTAATTTGCAGTATGTTACTACTGCTGTTAGTTTCTTATGTTTACTAAGTTTTATTTAATTTCAACAATCCCCTGATTTTATATAGAATTTTATAGTTCGGCGAACTATACAATGTTGCCGAACTATACTAAAGCCGCAACGCAGAATAATTAATTTGCAGTATGTTACTACTGCTGTTAGTTTCTATATGGTAACTAAGTTTTATTTAATTTTAAAAATCTCCTGATTTTATATAGAATTTTATATAGTTCGGCCGAACTATACAATGTTGCCGAACTATACTAAAGCCGCAACGCAGAATAATTAATTTGCAGTATGTTACTACTGCTGTTAGTTTCTATATGGTAACTAAGTTTTATTTAATTTTAACAATCTCCTGATTTTATATACTTCGGGTGAACTATACAAAGCTGCCGAACTATACTAAAGCCGCAACGCAGAATAATTAATTTGCAGTATGTTACTACTGCTGTTAGTTTAATATGTTCACTAAGTTTTATTTACTTTAACAATCCCCTGATTTTATATAGAATTTTATTATTTCGGTCGAACTAAACCATGGTGCTGGACTATACTAAACCTGCAATAATTAGTTTTGCAGAATCAAATTAAGTTGCTTAACTATACTAAACCCGCAAAATATATTCTATATATAATTATAATTATTAATTATTTTATGTTCCTACTGTTTGTTATTTTATATTAGTAGTTTAATAATTATTATGTTTTTTAATAAAGTATTGTGTTAAATAATATGTTTCTTTTACGACAGGTATGTTAAATTCCGCAATACAGTATATTAATTTATAGTCTATTACACAAATGTTAATATTTTTTACAATCTATACAATATTTTTATTTAATTTTGAGCGTTTTTTACATATACACTTAGCTATACATAGTTCGGCAAAAGTTCGGCAAAAATTCGGCAGTTCGGTGAAATAGTGAGTACCTTATATACCTACTGTATAAATAAGGGGAAAAATATTGGAACAAATGCTACTATAACAAAACTATTATGGGGTTATTATGTTTTATAACGAACACATGTTTTATAATAATAATAATACTAAATCTTTATTTTTCATTAAATTTTATACAGATAAAACATTAGAAAATTGTCAATATCTTAAATATAGTAATTTATACTCCTTAAGTACAAACTTACTACGCATAAATGAGAAGTAAAATGAGGGAACACAGTTGGTTCTGACTTGTTTTGCCGCATGCAACAAAAAATTCGATAATGAGGATGATGCATGTTTGCCAAATATATTTTTATTTTTTAAAGTATACTGCATTTAATGAATAATAGCACTTGCAAAATTATTTTAGAGTGTTCCAATAATTTTTAATTATTTTTTAAAATTCACTGTTGTTGTTAGGGCGCGTTGTTCATTGCGAGACCGTATCGCACCACAGCGGATTTATTTAGAATTTTTCTTGGTTTACATTTGTTGCCTAACGTACCTTTTATTTTCAGACTCCTAGCTGTTTTATTCTATTTCAAAACCGCTTCACAGTTTTTTTTAGTAAACTCAAGTTCTGGCGGGAAATTACTCTTATCACATATGATAACAATAACTTATGTGTTGTCGATGTATTTTAACTTTTTAATTATAATATTTTAACAATATTATAATTATAGTTATGCTATTTTAAATAATTAAAAGGAAATATTAGTGGTAGTTGTGTGTTTTAAAATCTTTTGTGCGCATAATAAACTATCAGTGATGAATTTTCAAGTGCTTCTTGTTACTTTTTGTTTAATTTATAAAATTATAAGATTGAATTTAAAGAAATGGTTACTCTATAATTAATATGTACTAACTTTAATAAAAGAGGCATCAATAGAGCTTTTGTTTTAGTAATCTCAACGCCGAATACTGCTCGCAATCGGATTCACTCGTCCCAACAGTAATTCTAAACCAATTCTAATTCTAAACAATTAATATCATAATTTGAACGAAACGTAAGGTAAACAACAATCAAGTGAAACTTTATTTTTTTCACTGATACCTTAACAACTTTGCCTAAAACATTTTAAATCCAGGTTTGTACGATAATTTTGAGCATTGCAGGCTTAAAAATGACTCACAATACAATGAAACCTGGTACACCTAAAAAAGGGTTTTTGAACATTTGTTATTTTTAGCATTGACCTTGAAATTTGAAATTAACCAATCAACTAAACAACCCAAGTGACGTAATAGCTTTTTACGGCGAATCTTTCTTTTTTATTTTTTTTTTTAATTGGTTATAAATATTTGGACAATTAATATTTTCATTTTTTTTTCTTTGGAATACATTTTTTCTTACCTCGATTAGCCTAAAAACCAAAGGTTAAAATTGATGCATCTTCTTCATTGGGGACTCTTTCTCAATCATTATAATCCGATCAACGGTATTAACTAAACATGAGAAATTCCTAATATCTCCCCGGCGATGACCCTCTGAAAGAAACCCATTTCACTTACTACTTCAAAAAATAATGCTTAAAGAATTTAACAGAAGGGGTTTAGGACAGGCGGAAATGAGAAATAGAAAACAGGCAAGCTTAATCCCTCTTGGTCTATTTTAATCCCCATTGAGTATCAAAGCGAGATAAAAATTTTCAACATCTAATAAAATAATTTGGAAAAGGCTGTAATTGGTTTTGAAAAATACCTTCTCTCAATTTAGAGACTTTCTTAGCACTCTAGTTAACGTTCGCCATATTGCAATGGTCGGCCATATTGCACCACGTGACTCGAATACAACCCTAGCTTGGTAAAAACCTAGGTTCTTTTTCACTAATTTTTCTCTCTTCTGTTCCAACATACCTATTTTTAAGCTAGATTTTAACCTTTTTCACAAAAAAAGCTTCTACCATCAGCTAACGTTTGTTTTAACAAAATTAAAAATAGCCTAGAAGGTGGGATGCATAATAAGTAATTATGAGGAGTACGTGATGAAAATACAACTTAACTGTAATTAATAAATTTGAAGAAAATGTAAAATATGCTTACCTTAATTCTTTATTCTTAATATCATTTTTGAAGTGTTGTACTGTGCATTAATTGTTTTAAACTGCATCATTTGTAAGAATACAAGTTAGTTTTACAAAACTTAAAGCTTTTGTATTGTATATTGTATATTTTATATGTATATGTATGTATATTGTATATGTATTGTATATTGTATATTGTATATTGTATATTGTATATGTTATTATATTGTTAGTATATATATATATTATATATATATATATATATATATATATATATATATATATATATATATAATATTATATAATATATATTATAGTTATATATATTATTATATATTATATATATATATTATTTATTGTATTGTATGCTTTATACTGCAAATATAAATACGTTGAAAGAAAGAGTTTTCTGAAAACGTTCACTCTTAAACGTCAAAAAAATGCATTTAACTTATCGTTTATGGTTGGTATTTCTGTTTTAGATTGTTTAGGGTGAACACAATGTTCTTACTAAAGTAAAAAAAATAGGGCACAAGGTACTCGGAACTTTTTCTCATCATTCGAATTTGCTATAGTACGACACACGGCTAAAATCAGATGACAGCGTGGGAAATAATGCGAGAGGAGCCAATGAGGTTAGTCCGCTGGATGGTTAACACACGCCCTCAATTTTTAAATCAGGCCAATCGTATTGTTTTCTCAACACTATTTTCCCGCACTGTCAACTGATTTTAGCCGTGTGTCGTACTATAGCTCATCCTAAATGCTTTGGACACACTTTGCTCGTCCTCAGAATATACCATTCGCCAACTTTATACTGCAAACGTCTTCAGACTAGCTTCGCTCGTTCTCAGATAGTGAATGCATCCGTTTCATTCTTAGCAATCACCCATACAGCACTGACCACGCTCAACGCTACTTAAGTTTTATGATCCAACAAAAAATTATTGATATACTTGTCGTATTGAACGAAACTTTAAGTACTTATTTATTAGGTAAATATTTAGTTAAAACTTTTATACTAAATTTCAACTCAATTGAATTCTTAGAATAATACTATATATAATAGGAGACAGGACCGTAAACCAATGTATTCACTGATAACACGAAGCCGGTTGACTGGTGCAACTAAGTAATGCTGCCACACCTGACAACAATACATTATTTTAAATATTTATCATAAATATTATTAATGAAGAAAAGATCGTAAAGAACAAATATAATAACTTAAAACACCTGCAGAAGATTTAATAAAACTGGTTTTCTAGATGGCAAAGGTGGCGGAAACGAATCTACATTCAGTTGACGAAGGACTAACTATTTGTATATAATATTTATTACAATATTAAAACTACAATTAAAATGCTTAAATATTGTAATGCACGGATATATATATAATATTATTATATATTATATATATATATATATATATATTATATATATATATATATATATATATATATATATATTAGTATTTTATAATAATCAATCATTAATTATAATAGAACATAATAATTCAGCAACCGGAAGTATTGCCAACTTTTTTTTAGAAAATTGTATATTGTTAGGTGGTGCAGCATTACTTAGTTGCACCAGTGAACCGGCTTTCGTGTTATCAGTAGTGCTCCTTATATATATAGTATTATTCTAGATTGAATATATTCTGTTTTTTTTTACAATTTAAAAAAAAACGTTTATAAATATAAATCTGTAAAAACCTGGTTGACTACTACCCTCGCTATAACCCGCAGGTAAAGCCAAAAAAACTGTCGACACTGTTTTCACGGTAAATTCAAGGGCATTGGACAACTTGTTTCATTTAGAGTTGAAAGTTGAAAGTATAATATTTTTACTATATTCCTATGCTATTAACGAGGTAATGTAAGCAAAGTAAAAAAAAAATATAATAAGGCGCGGTCGAATATCCACGGCCTTCTAGAACATTGGATCACCAACAAACTTTTTTTATAACTTTTTTTTTCAAAATTTTCAGTAATTAGCCGGATTTGTGATAAATGAAGCCTATTTCCGTAATCTGCACGCTCTTTGGTTAATTTCAAAGTATTTACATTCACTCAACGATATATTTTTAATCTAACTTGGTACATACATAACTACTGTTAGACGTCAATGTTAACAAATATGACATGTCAAAATATAACACAAATCTGGCAGATAACATTGACGTCAAACAGTTTTAAGTAATTTTAAGTTTAATAATTAAGTAATTTATTACTTTAATTGACTCAATCAGGTAATAATGAAATAGTGGCTAAAGTTTACACGTGCTAGAAGATAGTTTTTGGCATTTAATGCAGCCTGTATTTTAATTACATCTACAAGATGCGCACATGTGATTAAATGTAATAAAATTGACTAAATCAATAAATTAAATTAAATAATTTACCTTATCTGCCATCAGTAGCGTTTCTGGAAGTTTTAAAAAGGTTTCTATTTCCTTTAGTTTTTGAATTTTTGAAATACAGAACATGCAACGGCGAAAGTTTTTGTGAAAATACATACAGAACAATCAATTTTATAATAATAATAACTGTAGCTGTCATAACCAAGAATTGGTCAATTGGTTATGATTCAGGTATTCATAATTTAAAATATAAAATATATCAGTCATTTTGTATATATTATTATATATATATTATATATATATATATATATATATATATATATATATATATATATATTAATATTATATATATATATATATATTATATAATATTATTATTGTATTTGTATGCATACTGCATAATACGTTGAAAGAAAGAGTTTTCTGAAAACAGTTCACTCTTAAACGTCAAAAAAATGCATTTAACTTATCGTTATGTTGGTATTTCTGTTTTAGATGTTTAGGGTGAACACAATGTTCTTACTAAAAGTAAAAAATAGGGCACAAGGTACCTCGGAACTTTTTCTCATCACTTCGAATTTGCTATAGTACGACACACGGCTAAAATCAGATGACAGCGTGGGAAAATAATGCGAGGGAGCCAATGAGGTTAGTCCTGGATGGTTAAACACGCCCTCAATTTTAAATCAGGCCAATCGTATTGTTTCTCAACACTATTTTCCCCGCACCTGTCAACTGATTTTAGCGTGTGTCGTACTATAGCTCATCCTAAATGCTTTGGACACACTTTGCTCGTCCTCAGAATATACCATCGCCAACTTTATACTGCAAACGTCTTCAAGACTAGCTTCGCTCGTTCTCAGATAGTGAATGCATCCGTTTCATTCTTAGCAATCACCCATACAGCATGACCACGCTCAACGCTACTTAAGTTTTATGATCCAACAAAAATTATTGATATACTTGTCGTATTGAAACGAAACTTTAAGTACTTATTTATTAGGTAAATATTTAGTTAAAACTTTTATACTAAATTTCAACTCAATTGAATTCTTAGAATAATACTATATTATAATAGGCAGCACAGGACCGTAAAACACAATGTAATTCCATGATAACACAAAGCCGGTTGACTGGTGCAACTAAGTAATGCTGCCAACCTGACAACAATACATTATTTTAAATATTTATCATAAATATCTATTAATGAAGAAAGATCGTAAAGAACAAATATAATAACTTAAACTGCAAGTATTTAATAAAACTGGTTTTAGATGGCAAAAGGTGGCGGAATACGAGAATCTACATTCAGTTGACGAGGA
>JACMZG010001913.1:2416879-2432174 GCA_018340805.1 Microvelia longipes
GCGAACCCAGGTTGTAGAGGAAAAAAAATTAATGCATTCTCAAACCTCGATCTGTTAGTGATCCCACAAATGATAAATTAACTGTAGCTCAAAACATAAAGAGCCTAAAATCTGCCTAGAAATCGTCAAAGCTATATTTTGTTGCCTACTCCTGCATTCTAGCCAAGTCCTCGGGAAGTAAAGTAAAAAGTAAGTATAGTCTTTGGGATTATTTGATTCCCAAGTTAATCTACTCGTTAAATCCAATAAAATGTGCAGCTAAACTAGCAAAACTTAGTACAATATGGAAAAACTTAACTCTCTAGAAAATGTGGTCACGAACTATGACTCTCGGTAACTGATATTCAACCTAGCATACAAAAAAAGGGGTAAAGAGGTTTAAAGAAAACACCACGGCTAATTGCCGATTTTGCATGTTAGTTGTTAAATATTAAAACAAAAAATGTATCTTGTAGAAAATTTAATGCAAATAAATGGTTTATTTATTTATTTATATACACAAAAAAAAGGAAAACTAAAATAAAATCAAAACCTATAAGGATTTACCAGGAAACCCGAAAAGGAAAAATGTATCAAAAGAAGTCCTAAACTCCTAGAGAACTTAAAAGAGAGAAAACTAATGACATAAAAAAATAATGAAAATATGTGTTTTTTCAAATACATATTGTTTAAAAAAAAAAAATAACTGTTTTTCTTGGATTTTCAAACTGGCACAAAATATTCAAATTTAAATTACTTTGTACCAATTACAAATTTAATTAGAATATTCATTAATTAAATTAGTATTCCCCAAAATAAATATATTACAAGTTTCTATGATTCAATTAACTTTTGAATCAAGTTAAATAATCGTAATAAATAATCATGTTTTTTTGAGTTAAAATCTTTAGAAAGAAAAGTCAGGATAGAAAGTCAGCTGGTGGCTGCCTAACTTTCAGTGAAACTTGTTAAAACTTGCCATATAGATAAAAAGCTTTTTCTTCACACGAAAAACTAAGTTTATTTTGATAAATTATTTATTATATTTACTTATAAATATAACAGCAAGGAAGTGTCAAATCTTTTTACACTGAGGATTTTGTAAGTTTTACCATTTATAATACATGGGGGCCTTCTTATGACTGAATTTTTTATGTTAAAATATGTAAAAAGAATTTTTGCAAATAATAACAAATTGGTTATTCTAAGGAGATCTAAGCGCTGATAAGTGATTTATTTATTATTTCTTAAATTTAGATAAAATAAATTTGTCATAGTACAAGATGTTAGAAATTTATCAGGTGATTCTACTCGATGTATAAACCAAACACATTCGGAGGTAATAACCTGTTTTATATGAATGACGTGTGACGTCATTACAGGAATCCGTATAGGAGATCAACATTGAAAATTTACTATTTATTCCTGCAATGACGTCAATTCCGGCGGCTAAATCTGTTGTTAATATTAAATACCAGGTATAAGTAGATAAATAAGTAGTTTAATATTATACATCTAATTTTTATAACTAATTTACCATATGGGAATTAGTTAAAACTTGCTGAGTCAAATAAAGTTTTTCTTCTGTTTTTACTGACTTAGTCGGCAAGGTAACATTTCGACTTGGCTACTAGGATGGGCAAGAAAATAACAGAAGCAACAGTGAGAGCAACAGTTATTTCAATCTTATGCAAATGAAAACTACTGCCGAGAATAAATGCAAACAACTTCTAGTTTCCAAAAAACCACTTTTATCCAAAGAGGTAAGATCTGGTTTTTAACTAAAAGGGACCTCTAGTTGAAATATACAGCATGCTCTAGTTTATGATCTTATTTTTTATTCTAATGCCAGTTAAAATACATAAAGTTTAAAGACCCTTTTAAGTATTCAGCTAATTTGGACTTAGCCGAGGGTATGTAAAAATTGATGAGTTTTTTGTAAGTTGTTATTTCGTGTATGTAACATCTTAAAATCACTGTCACGATTTTAAACATTAAAATCTCCAGAACTGCTAGATACAGAAGTGGTTTTGTCCTAGTTATAACAAGACTTTAACCACATATGTGGCAAGGAAACACTTCAAACTATCTTTTAAAACTATTTAAATCGGATAAAATGATGCATTTTGAAAAAAATCACAAACATTTCATTACATTAGATTCTTATTCTTAGTAATTTTATTTATATATATTAATATATATATATATATATATATATATATAATATATATATATAATATATATATATATACATACACACACACACACAAATTAACCTTGTTAATATTCCCATTACTATTTCTTATTAAGTATGTTAGACGACATAAACCTTCAGTAATGACCCCACAAACATTTAACATTTAAATTCACAAATAATCAAAAAAAAAAACGTTTAGATCAGGCTGAAATTTTTACGCATATACTACTGTGTATGGTGAACATGAGTACAATGTTACATTTTTCTATCAGTATTAGTTCTGGTTTTATTCATTGACAAATACATCATAATGTAAACAAATCACGTTGTTTAACTAATTCATATAAAATTTCGCTGATATCAAGACAGTATGCCAGGGTTATAAACTATTAATATGACAAACTGATATAGAACACTAACTATTTGGCCGCAAATTGGCCACAGTGAGACACAGGGGCAGCAAAGAGGCCACAGTGAGACACAGGGGCCGCAAAGTGGCCACAGTTAGGCGCGGGGGCTCAAAGTGGCTCCTAGCGTCTACGCTACCTGATGCCTTTGGACGTGGCGTCCAAAGGCTTGTTGTTAATATTAAATACCAAATATAAGTAGATAAATGAGTAGTTTAATATTATACATTAAAATTTTTGAGTTTTGTCTAAATTTTTATATAACAATAAATAAGTATAATTCTAAGTAACTTTCGAAAAGGACCGAGTTATAAGTTTATGCAGAAGTTTTATACTTCTTTTATTAGAAATGAATGTATTTGTTCAAGTATTTTCAAGTCCTAACTCTAGGTCTAGGATATTTTAAAGTCGTACTTTGCTAGTTTGCAAAGTTTTGTTTTCTTTACAAAAAAGAATTTGTTCAATTATACTTTAGAGCTCTTAGAGTTGTGTGCTGTAGAGCACTTCATACTGTTTTACTCTTGAGAAGTGCTTCATAAACATTTATTTTTAATAATAAAAATATAGGAAGTTAAATATGTTTATTTAGGACTTTTATGTATAAGAATATGATTCAGGTTTGAAAGAGACTTGGCTTGGTTTGAAAATAATAATAAATTTTCTATCATTTTTTCAAGTCCCTTTCTAGCTTTATAGAATTTTTTGAGATATTTTTAAGTATTTACATTTTTCATTTTTCTCTTTTCAAGAGCCAGGCCTAAAAAATGTGGCACGTTTTGTACTACTTTAAACCAATTTTTTTCTGAAAATATTCCTTTAATTATGATGGAAAAGCATAGTCAGCCTATCCAGAGTGGAGCCCTTCATATATATAAATTCGCCCCATCAAATATTATAAAATCGCACAAATTCAAGTTTTCTTGTGATAAGTGGTTCCCTGTAGGTCGTGATCACAACATGAAGGAACCTTTTTATAAAGCTGATGAAATTTCTTTCATTCACAAAACGAGTGTTTTTTCGTTAAAATTGGATAAATACAACTAAAGTTATGACATTTGTTAAATAGCACAAAAGGCTAATATTTTTCCAAAGAAATTCGCTGACTAAATTAACCATTTTTGTAGTGTTTTGAAAGAGCCATAACTTTGGTTGTAGTCATCCGATTTTGATGATTAAATACTCGTTTTATAGAACATTTTATCGCATTTAAAAAATGTTCTCTTCATGTTTTGCACACGACCGAACTCGTTAATATTATAGTAAACTTTCTCAAGCAACAATGTTTTAATGCTTTTTTGAATGTTTTGGGTGGAAGTTCAACTATGAAAGCGGATAATTTATTAAAGCACCTTATTTCATTAAAATTTGGGGACTGATGTGATTTGTTGAGCCTACAAGTGGGAATATTGATGTTAGCAATATATCTAGTGCCATAATTGTGGTTCTTTATATAATTGAAACTCCCCCTCATCATACTTTGCTTTAACAAACAACAACAATGAAAAAATATAGGCTGAATGAAAAGTTAAAGTTGTTAACTATTCCATCAAGATTCTTCCCACTAACTGCATATGTAGTATCATCCGCAAATCTTGAACTCAAGGCTCCATATTCAAGGTGATTATTAATATAAATTAAGAACAGCAGGGGTCCAAGAACAGAGCCCTGAGGCACTCCGTGCTTAGAAAGCGCCGGAGCGCTTGTCTTTCCAATAAAATAGGTGACCTGATTCTTAGACATGAGGTATGACTCGATAAGAGCTAGTGGGGTTTCCCTTATACCGTAATGATATGCTAGGTGTCATTATGCTAAAAAACTGACATATTTTACAAGAGGGGACATAACCTATCTCAATAGCTTTTAAACATCTTTTTAGGGGTTTTCACAGAGAGATATTATTACTAAAGGGGCCTTATAGGTTAAATTTTGAAACATCGTAAAAGTAACCTGACCACCTGCACTTAAATCATTTCATAAATCTTATAAAATAATCAGTACAAAATTACCACAATTTATTCAGTTGAACATTAAAAAAACAAATCAAAACACAAACTATGTGCGGGAAGCCAAAATTAATTGATTTAGTATAACCTTAACTCACACTTGAAGGAGGTTTCAATGAGGTTGCAGAGAACCCCTGAGAGACCTAAAATATTTTTCAGGCCTTTCAATGTATCCATATAGGCTATGCCCCCTCTAGTATATATCTCTATGGATTTTCAGAGAAACTTTGTAACTTCATTAAAACCTGTTATAAGATGTTTAAGGTTGTAATAAATTAATCGTTTTCGGGTTCACATACATTGATTGAGTTTTGTCAATAATATTTCTTATATTACATTTTTGTAGTTCATTTGATTAGATATAACTCCAATGGTTTGTAGGTTGTTCTACGATTACATAAAATTTAACCAACAGGGCCTCTCTATAGTAATAATATATCTTTGACACGTTGTTCTACGTGTCACAATATCATAGAAACATTATTACAAGAGATGTCTTTTTGGTCAAATTTCCAAACATCAAAGAAATAACCTGAACACCCTAATAAAAACTATGAAGTCTCTCCACAAAACAAAACTTTATTGGCAAAGCACTTTCAACCTACAAAGAGGCCATCATTAGCGCAAAACCTACGTACAAGTACAACGAAAATAAAAAACAAAAAAAAATATGCAAAAATAAATAATGACACAAAGTAAATAAATAAAAATCTTAGTAGTGTAGATTTAAATAAATAAAGCAACAGTCTCTCCACAAAATGTAAAACTATATTTACAAAACAGGCTTTCGACTGTTAACAGCCATCATCAGTGCTTTCCAACAATATAAAAACATAATAAATTAATAATGATAAATTTAGTACAAAGTTAAATAAAACAAAGTCAAAAGATAATAAATTTTAAGTTTTTTTTTAATTATAGTAACTTTTTTAACAGGGCGCTTGTAATATAATAAAAACACAAACTATGTTCAAAATAAAGAGATTGACGCATTCTAAGAAAAGGTTACAATCTGGTTTCACATGGATGTAACAATAATATTAACCGATCAACACTACATTCGATTTACTCAGCTGATATTAAAACCATTTCTACCCTATTTTTGATTTCAGTCATAAAAATTTTATAACGTTTCCCTGGATACTAGATATTGATATTGAAACAGAAATTCATAAATTCAGTATCAATAGCAAACAGAAAGATTGCAATATAACTTGGTCCCTACCGTAATGTTGACACAAATTTCAATCTTAGCAAAACTAATTTAAACTTTTTGCGTCCAATGTTTATTGGAAAATATTAACTGGATATAAAAATTGAAAAAATATATTAATTATTTTATCTGATATTAAACACAAAGTTATCCTTTTTTACATCTTTTACAGTACAATTTTAATTATTATTTTTTTCTCATTTAGCTTTTAATTACTTTAATGTTAAAATATTTCAAAATATTATTTTTTTTTACATAATATTAAAAATTACAACTATTATTGAAAATAGGTATTCTAATGTCGCTAGCAGGATAGGGAAATCACTTTCCTTGTCAAGGAAAGGTAATAAATGATACAAGAATGAAGTTTATACATTTATTTAGGTATATTTTGATATATCATTTGATACTACCGAGTTTTACAAAAGATGAACAGTAGGCATAATATAATTGTGTGAGAGACACTTGTAACAAGTGTAAATGTAACAAGCAACATATATGGGAACTGTTCCACCATTCGACATTCGTCATCATTGATGGCTCGACATAATGTCATGTCCCACTCTGTTTCGTTACGTCGAACTTGCTCTAACCTTCAATTAAAATTGCGAAGAATATAGAGCCAATTATCTACCAGAGACGAGGGGTGCTTTCTTACCACCATCATTCTTGCTAAGCAAAACATATATTCATTGATGCTCCCGAGTTTGGCAAAAAATGAATGGTTGACACAATATAATTGTGCGAGAGACAACTATCATGCAAAAAGCAATGAAACATCTGGGAACTGTTCCATCATTCATCATTGATGGATGGCCCGATATAATGTCATGTTCCGCTGTGTTTAGTAAGAGAGCACAGGTCGTCTCTGGTAAATGATTCACATAATATCATTCGGAATTTTAATTTAAGGTCAGAGTGAGTTTAGACTTGTGGCGCCCTGATGAGTAAGGCGTTACGAAGTATAGTGAGGCATGACATTATGTCGAGCCATCAATGATGACGAATGTCGAATGATGGAACAGTTCCCAGATGTAGCATTGCATTTGCTTGTTACATCTCCTAGGTGTCTCTCGCACAATTATATTGCGTCAACTATTCATGTTTTGCAAAACTCGGTAGTATCAAATGATATATATGTTTTGCTTGCCATGCATGATGGCGGTAAGAGAGCACCGCTCGTCTCTGGTAAGTACTTCACATTATATTCTTCGGAATTAATTGAAGGTCTGAGTGAGTTCAGGCTCTGTCAGTGCCCAGATGAGTTAGACGTAACGAAACAGAGTAGTGAGACATGACATTATGTCGAGCCATCAATGATGACGAATGTCGAATGATGGAACAGTTCCCAGATGTAGCATTGCATTTTGCTTGTAACATTTCCAAGCTGGCTCTCGCACAATTATATTGTGATATATTTGCTGGTGTTGATTTCTATCACGTTTTTACTTTTCCTCATTTATTCCGAAGGTAAACAGAAAAAGGTGTTGTGTGTGTTCTAAAAACCCCGGTACGAAAATCCATCTTTAGGTCTCGTTATACAATCCAGCCTGGATTAAGAGTAACTCGTGGTGTAGTGGTTAAGGTACGCGGCTATTACACAGAATGAATGAACTTTAGTCATGGTTTCAATCCCAGCACGGGTCTCTAGGATTTTTATGAGAGGGATAAAAATTCAGCGTACCACGTCCTTCAAAAAAGACGTAAAGCCCGTGGTCTCGAGCTTGTACGTTGTCAGGTACTCGTTTAAGATCCCTTACCCTAAAAAACTGGGTATAGGCAAAATTTAGGACCCTCATTGTAGATTCATTATAATACTACACTGTTTCTGCCTTGTAGTTTAAAGTGTGTGGAGGTTTGGTTTAACAGTGAGAGCACGTGTTGTTCCCAATTTTCACTAGACTATAAGAGTCAGTGAAAATATGTATGATTGCGTAAAAAAGCATGAGAGGAACCATACAAATTTACGGCTCATCTGTCTAGATTAGATGAAATATACCTACGATTGAAAAGGGCCCAACAACATGGACTACTTGCCTAGTAGTTACTACCACTCCCCCCATATTACTATCACTATCACTACTGGGAACAAAACAAACGTATTTACTGACTGAGGACGTGCGAAGCAAGTCCGAAGTAGTAAAAGTGAGCGGAGTGGGGAAAATTTCCTGTGTTTTAAATTTAATTTTTCATAATTCTTTCATTTTTCTTTATATGATATAAACATTGTTTCATTAAACGTTGAACGTAAATTAAAACAAATAAATAACTTGAAAGAACAAATAATTAAAAGTATAAAACAGCGTCAGGTTGTTAGTAAAAACTTTGGTAAATGATTTCCTGAGAGACGCCGCTCTAGAGGGATTAATTTGGGTTCAACATATGTTAGATTCATGTTTTAACCATAAATATTTTGTTTTCTTTTCAAGTTAAACCAATTTAACGTCAGGTAAAAACGGTTATCTTCTTACCCAAAATATTCTGGCGCGTGGTTTGCATGCCGGGCGAATTTCCTTTAGAATTCGTGTTATCGTGCTTAACAATCTATTTCTTGCTAAGGGTTTTAGTTTATGCTTTATAGCATGACTAAGTTACTTACTTAACAAGCACTACTCGTAACTCATTTTGTCTGTATTTCACAAAGGAAATGCGCATAATTAGACAACACACACACACACACACACAACACACACACACACACACACATTATATATATATATATATATATATATATATATATATATATTCTTGATTTGTGAAAAGAGGTTCACAGACATGACTTTTTTCTTTTATGACACACAAGCTACAAGGCTACGGCAATGCCATTTGCGAATTTTTTTTCATGAAAATTTGCAAGAACTTAAAATTGACGCAAACTCAAATTATCAATAAAAAGCTTAATATAATAAAAAGGGCAATAATTAATTTTTTTAAAATGTAACTGTATTCATTTCGAAAAAAAAAAAGAAATAATTAGGCCGTCATTATTAAAATCTTTATTCAAATGACGGTTTAATAAAAAAGTTTCCAACATAAATTAAACTTGATTATTTCCGATAAAAATTGTGTAATCTTCTATCGTGGAGTAGGGAGGGGTTTTAAAATGTAATTTTATTCAGATGAAGAGGGGGAGGGGATTTCATTTGGTACCAAGGTTATGAAGAGGTAAAGAAAAATTATGCAAATCTAATGACAACCAGTTAACCTTTTTTTGTTCAATAAACTGCATTGCTAGTCAGGGACTATCACTAGATACGACTGAAAATTCAAAAGAAAATGCTAATTACTTTTTAAAATTAATCTCTTACTTTTTATAGGATTTAGAAAAATACTGGCGCGTAAGTCCTCATGCCGAGCGAATTTTCAAAGGAAACAAGCGTATTTATCCCATTGATTAAGCAAACGGCGCTGGGCCGCTTTGCAGGCCCCCAAAAAATAATAGGCTGTCAAAAAGAATAAAAACAATAACAAATAAACAGTTTTTGAGCCTACTGTTAAAAATAAAAAAAAACAAATATGAAAAATCTTAGTTTAAAAACATGCAGGAGCTTTTATTAAGAATAACTTTTTTTAGAAAAATTAAATTTTGTCATTTTTACGTATAGGCAACCCCATCCGGGGACACAATGTATATATACAAATATATATATATATTATATTATATATATATATATATATATAATATATAATATATATATATATATTTGTCTGTGTATATGTATTTATATTCTTGATTAGGGATGCCCCCCCCCCCTACAAAGAAAATATTTACCTTCCGTTTCTATTACTCCAATCTTATAAGCTCATTTTTTCTTTGAAAATTCGCCAAAATGGATAATTAAGCTCGGAAGCAAACATTTGAAAGGGAATTTACCCGGCATGCGGATCTTCACGGCACAAGTATTTCGTTACTTAAGTCCTCGTAAGCGTATAGCATCCTAGAATAGTTAACTCTCACCATTTAACTCTTCCATTTTTAGGGTTTCGAAGATAATCTTCGAAACCCTTTACTTTCTGTCGAGCGTCTGTCTGTCGATTTCTCATTCAGGAACTACAATAGCTAGGAAGTTGAAATTTGGTATACATGTGTAACTATTTTATCCAACAACAGGAAAAATATAGCCAACTATATCACATGCGCATCTGTCGATTTATGAGCGAATGCGCACATTCGCCAAAAAAAAAATATTTTGAAAAATCATGTGGGGTAT
This sequence comes from Microvelia longipes, assembly GCA_018340805.1. NCBI lineage: Eukaryota > Metazoa > Arthropoda > Insecta > Hemiptera > Veliidae > Microvelia > Microvelia longipes. The sequence goes on from JACMZG010001913.1 coordinate 2,426,890, forward strand.
CAAATTGTAGGTATCGATGGGTAGTACACAAATATGCATCGCTTTTCAAAATGGCGGCTATTACAACCGCCAAAAATCTCGAAAACCACCAAAAATGCTTGTACCCCCCCTTTTAAGGCATAAGGAGAAGCCCTAAAATATGGACCAATAGCCAATAAAAGCTCTTTCCGGGCCATAGAAATTCTTCGGAGAAAAAGTTTCAAAAGTTATTTTAGCAATTTCAAAATCGCCATACGCGCACGCGCCAAAAAAAAAAATTTTTTGAAAAATCATGTGGGGTATCAAATTGTAGGTATCGATGGGTAGTACACAAATATGCATCGCTTTTTCAAAATGGCGGCTATTACACCCGCCAAAAATCTCAAAAACCACCAAAAAATGCTTGTCCCCCCCCCTTTTAAGGCATAAGGAGAAGCCCTAAAAATATGGGACCAATAGCCAATAAAAGCTCTTTCCGGGCCATAGAAATTCTTCGGAGAAAAAGTTTCAAAAGTTATTTTAGCAATTTCAAAATCGCCCATACGCGCACGCGCCAAAAAAAAAATTTTTTTGAAAAATCATGTGGGGTATCAAATTGTAGGTATCGATGGGTAGTACACAAATATGCATCGCTTTTTCAAAATGGCGGCTATTACACCCGCCAAAAATCTCGAAAACCACCAAAAAATGCTTGTCCCCCCCCTTTTAAGGCATAAGGAGAAGCCCTAAAATATGGGACCAATAGCCAATAAAAGCACTTTCCGGGCCATAGAAATTCTTCGGAGAAAAAGTTTCAAAAGTTAATTTTAGCAATTTCAAAATCGCCCATACGCGCACGCGCCAAAAAAAAATATTTTTTTGAAAAATCATGTGGGGTATCAAATTGTAGGTATCGATGGTAGTACACAAATATGCATCGCTTTTTCAAAATGGCGGCTATTACACCGCCAAAAATCTCAAAAACCACCAAAAAATGCTTGTCCCCCCCCTTTTAAGGCATAAGGAGAAGCCCTAAAAATATGGGACCAATAGCCAATAAAAGCTTTCCGGGCCATAGAAATTCTTCGGAGAAAAGTTTCAAAAGGTTATTTTTAGCAATTTCAAAATCGCCCATACGCGCACGCGCCAAAAAAAAAAATTTTTTTGAAAAATCATGTGGGGTATCAAATTGTAGGTATCGATGGGTAGTACACAAATATGCATCGCTTTTTCAAAATGGCGGCTATTACACCCGCCAAAAATCTCAAAAACCACCAAAAAATGCTTGTCCCCCCCCTTTTAAGGCATAAGGAGAAGCCCTAAAAATATGGGACCAATAGCCAATAAAAGCTCTTTCCGGGCCATAGAAATTCTTCGAAGAAAAAGTTTCAAAAGTTATTTTTAGCAATTTCAAAATCGCCCATACGCGCACGCGCCAAAAAAAATTTTTTTTGAAAAATCATGTGGGGTATCAAATTGTAGGTATCGATGGTAGTACACAAATATGCATCGCTTTTTCAAAATGGCGGCTATTACACCGCCAAAAATCTCAAAAACCACCAAAAAATGCTTGTCCCCCCCCTTTTAAGGCATAAGGAGAAGCCCTAAAAATATGGGCAATAGCCAATAAAAGCACTTTCCGGGCCATAGAAATTCTTCGGAGAAAAAGTTTCAAAAGTTATTTTAGCAATTTCAAAATCGCCCATACGCGCACGCGCCAAAAAAAATATTTTTTTGAAAAATCATGTGGGGTATCAAATTGTAGGTATCGATGGGTAGTACACAAATATGCATCGCTTTTTCAAAATGGCGGCTATTACACCCGCCAAAATCTCAAAAACCACCAAAAATGCTTGTCCCCCCCTTTTAAGGCATAAGGAGAAGCCCTAAAAATATGGGACCAATAGCCAATAAAAGCACTTTCCGGGCCATAGAAATTCTTCGGAGAAAAAGTTTCAAAAGTTATTTTAGCAATTTCAAAATCGCCCATACGCGCACGCGCCAAAAAAAATATTTTTTTGAAAAATCATGTGGGGTATCAATTGTAGGTATCGATGGGTAGTACACAAATATGCATCGCTTTTTCAAAATGGCGGCTTTACACCCGCCAAAAATCTCAAAACCACCAAAAATGCTTGTCCCCCCTTTTAAGGCATAAGGAGAAGCCCTAAAAATGGGACCAATAGCCAAAAAAGCACTTTCCGGGCCATAGAAATTCTTCAAGTTTCAAAAGTTATTTTAGCAATTTCAAAATCGCCCAACGCGCACGCGCCAAAAAAATATTTTTTGAAAAATCATGTGGGGTATCAAATTGTAGGTATCGATGGTAGTACACAAATATGCATTTCAAAATGGCGGCTATTACAAACCCGACAAAAATATCGACGTATGGCACAAGCAGTATATAACCAAGCAAATAAAGGTGAGCGAGCGAGCCTAGAAATTATTTATGTTTTTACTTTATCTCTAAAAGGTTTGATAAACATATACAAAAAGGCGAGCGAAGCGACCCGTGTTTTTTATGCCTTTCTTAAATGTTTTCTTAAACTGACAAACAAGCAATGATGAAATGCCTTGCTTTAAATTTTCTCTTATAATAGATACAAACAAGCACATAAAGGCGAGCGAAGCGAGCCCTAGTATTGCATGTATTTTTATTATTTTATACTCTTAAGAAAGTACTGATAAACATACAAAAAGGCGAGCGAAGCGAGCCCATGATTTTATGCCTTGCTTAAAATGTTTCTCTTATAATAGATATTGACAAACAAGCACATAAAGGCGAGCGAAGCGAGCCCTAGTATTGCATGGTTATTTTTATTATTTATACTCTTAAGAAAGTACTGATAAACATATACAAAAAAGGCGAGCGAAGCGAGCCCATGATTTTCATGCCTTGCTTAAAATGTTTCTCTTATAATAGATATTGACAAACAAGCACATAAAGGCGAGCGAAGCGAGCCCTAGTATTGTGGTTATTTTTATTTATTTTATACTCTTAAGAAGGTACTGATAAACATATACAAAAAGGCGAGCGAAGCGAGCCATGATTTTCATGCCTTTAAAATGTTTCTCTTAAAATAGATATTGACAAACAAGCACATAAAGGCGAGCGAAGCGAGCCCTAGTATTGCATGGTTATTTTATTATTTTATACTCTTAAGAAGGTACTGATAAACATATACAAAAAGGCGAGCGAAGCGAGCCCATGATTTTATGCCTTTTTAAAATGTTTCTCTTAATAGATATTGACTACAAGCACATAAAGGCGAGCGAAGCGAGCCCTAGTATTGCATGGTTTTTTATTTATACTCTTAAAAAGGTACTGATAAACATATACAAAAAGGCGAGCGAAGCGAGCCCATGATTTTATGCCTTGCTAAAATGTTTTTCTTAATAGATATTGACAAACAAGCACATAAAGGCGAGCGAAGCGAGCCCTAGTATTGCATAGTTTTTTTTTATTTTATACTCTTAAGAAAGGTACTGATAAACATATACAAAAAGGCGAGCGAAGCGAGCCCATGATTTTCATGCCTTGCTTAAAATGTTTCTCTTATAATAGATATTGACAAACAAGCACATAAAGGCGAGCGAAGCGAGCCCTAGTATTGCATGGTTATTTTTTATTTTTATACTCTTAAGAAGGTACTGATAAACATATACAAAAAGGCGAGCGAAGCGAGCCCATGATTTTTCATGCCTTGCTTAAATGTTTCTCTTAAATAGATATTGACAAACAAGCACATAAAGGCGAGCGAAGCGAGCCCTAGTATTGCATGGTTATTTTATTATTTATACCTTAAGAAGGTACTGATAAACATATACAAAAAGGCGAGCGAAGCGAGCCCATGATTTTCATGCCTTGTTTAAAATGTTTTCTTATAATAGATATTGACAAACAAGCACATAAAGGCGAGCGAAGCGAGCCCTAGTATTGTAGGTTTTTTTATTATTTTATACTCTTAAGAAGGTACTGATAAATATACAAAAGGCGAGCGAAGCGAGCCCATGATTTTCATGCCTTGTTTAAAATGTTTCTCTTATAATAGATATTGACAAACAAGCACATAAAGGCGAGCGAAGCGAGCCCTAGTATTGCATGGTTATTTTTATTATTTTAACTCTTAAGAAGGTACTGATAAACATATACAAAAAGGCGAGCGAAGCGAGCCCATGATTTTTATGCCTTTTTTAAATGTTTTCTTAAAGTAGATATTGACAAACAAGCATAAAGGCGAGCGAAGCGAGCCTAGTATTGCATGGTTATTTTTATTATTTTATACTCTTAAGAAGGTACTGATAAACATATACAAAAAGCGAGCGAAGCGAGCCCATGATTTTCATGCCTTTGCTTAAAATGTTTCTCTTATAATAGATATTGACAAACAAGCACATAAAGGCGAGCGAAGCGAGCCCAGTATTGCATGGTTATTTTTATTATTTTATACTCTTAAAAGTATGATAAACATATACAAAAGGCGAGCGAAGCGAGCCCTAGTATTATGGTTATTTTATTATTTATACTCTTAAGAAGGTACTGATAACATATACAAAAAGGCGAGCGAAGCGAGCCCATGATTTTTATGCCTTGCTTTAAATGTTTCTCTTAAGTAGATATGACAAACAAGCACATAAAGGCGAGCGAAGCGAGCCTAGTATTGCATGTTATTTTTATTTATTTTATACTCTTAAAGTACTGATAAACATATACAAAAAGGCGAGCGAAGCGAGCCCATGATTTTCATGCCTTGCTTAAAATGTTTCTCTTATAATAGATATGACAAACAAGCACATAAAGGCGAGCGAAGCGAGCCCAGTATTGCATGGTTATTTTATATTTAATACTCTTAAGAAGGTACTGATAAACTATACAAAAAAGGCGAGCGAAGCGAGCCCATGATTTTTCATGCCTTGCTTAAAATGTTTCTTATAATAGATATTGACAAACAAGCACATAAAGCGAGCGAAGCGAGCCCAGTATTGCATGGTTATTTTTATTATTTTATACTCTTAAGAAGGTACTGAATAAACATAACAAAAGGCGAGCGAAGCGAGCCCATGATTTTTATGCCTTTTAAAATGTTTCTTTAAATAGATATTGACAACAAGCACATAAAGGCGAGCGAAGCGAGCCCTAGTATTGTATGGTTTTTTAATTTTATACTCTTAAAAAGGTACTGATAAACATATACAAAAGGCGAGCGAAGCGAGCCATGATTTTTATGCCTTGCTTAAAATGTTTCTCTTATAATAGATATTGACAAACAAGCACATAAAGGCGAGCGAAGCGAGCCCTAGTATTGCATGGTTTTTTATTATTTTAT
>JACMZG010001913.1:2433174-2460674 GCA_018340805.1 Microvelia longipes
ACAAACAAGCACATAAAGGCGAGCGAAGCGAGCCCTAGTATTGCATGGTTATTTTATTATTTTATACTCTTAAGAAAGGTACTGATAAACAAATACAAAAAGGCGAGCGAAGCGAGCCATGATTTTCATGCCTTGCTTAAAATGTTTCTCTTATATAAATATTGACAAACAAGCACATAAAGGCGAGCGAAGCGAGCCCTAGTATTGCAAGGTTATTTTTATTATTTTATACTCTAAGAAGGTACTGATAAACATATACAAAAGACGAGCGAAGCGAGACCATGATTTTTACGCCTCTCTTAAAATGTTTCTCTTAAAGTAGATATTGACTAACAAGCACATAAAGCGAGCGAAGCGAGCTTTGAATCTTATTTTATGTTTTAATTTTTTTTCTAAATTTAGGTATTGACAAACAAACTTCTATAAGCAAGCGAAGCGAGCCCTAGATTGTTATGTATAAGTTTGATTCTATAGTTTAAAATTGGCTAGTACCAAACATGCACCTCAAGGCGAGCGATGCGAGCCCTAGAATATTATGTTATGTCTTTACTGTATGCTATAAAATGAGGTTCTGATAAACCAATACAAAAGGCGATGAAGCGAGGCTTTAATTTTATGCCTTGTTTTAAATGTTCCTCTTCAGGTAGATATTGACAACCAAGCACATAAAGGCGAGTGAAGCGAGCCCTTAAAATTTTGTTCTGTGTTTTAAATTTTCTCAAAAATTAGGTTTCGACAAACAAATATATAAAGGCGAGGGAAGCGAGCTCTAGATTGTCATGTAAAAATTTGATTCTATAGTTTGAAATTGGCTAGTACTAAACAAGCAGATGTTTACTCAAATTTTATGTTGTATTATAATTATTTTTCCTTAAATCAGTGCCAACAGACACATATAGGCTAGCGAAATGAGCCCTTGTGAAATTGGTAAAATTATGTTTACTCTGCGAAATTTGCAAATAACAAACATACAAATGAAACGAGCAATACGAGCACTTATATATTTTGTGTAGATTCTAAATTAGGTACTGATTTCTGATACACTGAAACGCATGCGTAGCGAGCTGTGGAATATTTTGTTATAACTTATTTATTTTTTCTAACATTAGGTATCGACATATACTAACATATAAGCTATTGAAGCGAGGCGTAGAATATTGAGTATAAGTATGATTGTATAGTATTAATACATTATATTTATGCAAATATCTGAGAAACCCTTATAATGCTTGCAAAGCAAGCACTTTGACGGATTTTTATTTGATACCTTCTTGTACATTAATGGATATTATGACCCACTAAAGAGTTTAAAATCACTGCGCTGTGTCATCTTTAATCTTAAGCATGTGTCAACGTCCTACAAACGTCCATTTATCGTCAGCATTTAATTAGTTCCTTATTCATCTACTGTTTTCATTCTACATCTGCCTTATTCCACTAGAGCGGGATCAGGTATGTGAAGATCATAGTAGATATTATCTACTATGATCTTCACATACCTGCCAACTTTGATCTTCTAACATGGTTACTGTAGACTCTGGCGAGGGGAGAGTTTGGGGCCACGCTAAAGGATCTTTTTGCACCCCCCCCCCCTTTCTGTCATGGCTTAGTTGCAAGTCCATGGGTCAGAGTATAACTTTTGGTCGTCTACAGCTTGACTTCTACCTTTAACTAGTCACCATTCCTTTTCCGATTTCAAGAAGTTCTCTTCGGTAGCTGACCATCTTGCATCGTCCCGTTTTTCTGTTTTTTATATGTTTATGAAAATGTTTGTCATTATCATATATATATATATATATATATATATATATATATATATATATATATATATATATATATATATATATATATATATATATATATATATATATATATATATATATATATATATATATATATATATAATATATATATATATATATATATATATATATATATATATATATATATATATATATATATATATATATATATATATATATATATATATATATATATATAATATATATATATATATATATATATTAAATAAATAAGTTATTAAGAGGAAATTAAGTGGTTAAACTACTATTCAATTAACTACTGCGACAAGTTACAAATTAGCATTGCGATTCTTAAGCGTAGCATGACCTGTCTAAATCTAAATTTAGCATATTTTTGCGAAAGTATTTCTTTAATTCCACCGCCAGCTGAAAGGGGGCGCTAGTTTTCATATATAGTTTGAATTTTAAGAGAAGAATCTTTTGTGCAATACTAACTACTTAAATTATTACAGTTATATAATTATTACTGTAGTAATATTTTATTACAGTAATATAAATGGCAAATCACTTTAAAGCCCAGTAACACGAATCGTTTAACAAAAAAAAAGTCAAAAATTAATTAAAGGCGAAAAAGTTACTTCCAAGTAAAAACAATAATCTCTAATTGCGCCCTGTATTTCCATGATTTGGAAAAACCCGAAAACTTCACAATTAGTTTCTGCATAATGTATAAAATTAAAAAAAATATAACCTGAAAACGGACAGAAGCAATATTAAATTTGAAACGAAGATATTTTTATGCATCAAATTATCATAGTAATTATATCGGTGAGTTATTGTGAAAAATCTTCAATTAGCTGAAAATATTTTTTTTAAACAAAGAAATGAGAAATAATAAATTCCTAAAATTAGCTCTAATGAATGTTGAAAGGGGGGTTTTTGTTTAAAAAGAGGAAATGAACCGTGAAAATGAAAGAAAAAGGTTTTTGTTTTATTATCAATTAAGGAAGGATAAGAATAGATAACATTTTAAAATAAAATATATTTTATAAAAGACAACCCCTTTTTTGGGATTCTGTTATACAAAATGCTTTTATTATACATATTAACTATAGTAAAAAGATGTATTACGGCCTATAGGAAATAGGAAATTGCAGACTATGTGCATAATCCCTGGCAACCTTGGGTAATATGTGAAATATGATTAAATACCTTATTATTTCTTACTTATCTTGGACATTTTGCATAATGCCTAACATCCTTGGGCAACGTAGGAAATACCTACTGATGGCTAGTGATAGTAATAGTAATCAGGGAGGGGGGGTAAGATCACCAAGACTGTGCTGTTAGGCCTTTTTTGCTACTCCCTTAGAAAGAAGATAGTGATCTACTTTATGAGTCCTATATTGCAGGCATTTTTTGCGTCTAAGCCACGGAAGATAAGTTTCTATTGCTTTCACAAGAAAAAACACGAGCCAATCTTTGCTTTCCTGCTGTCAAAATCATAAGGCAAAGATATGTTAAACTACTATTGAGTTTGCCTTTAGCTTATAGCATAACTTATTATACAGCTGAAGCTTCTTGTCTCATCTATACGTCTAAATACAGAGAACTATTTTAATTCTATTTTGATACATATAAAAAAATATAGATCTATTAGACAAAGTACAGATCGCACAATAAATAAAAATGTAAAACTATGATATAGGTTTAATAGTAACAAAAACACGGTAGCAATGGTGGTATCATTGAGTGTTTTAACTCGAACAATATCTCGTATCAAGAAATGTCAGGAGGGAAAATTTAAGAGTATAGTTATGTAAATTTGGAAATACACATGATTGCTCCGGGAAATCGTCTCAAAAGGAAACAAATCAAGAAAACGTACGATATGGAAATAAACCTTTGTGATGCCGCGTTAAATGTCAGACTCTCTTAACTTAGCAAATAAATATTTAATGCTTATCTTACTGAATTTAAAAAGAAAACTCTTTCTCACGTAGAGGAATTTCAGAAAACTCAGCAAAATGTAAAACTAACCTCTCTTGTCTCATTTCAGACTCAGTGCTGAGCAGTCAAAACTTTTTTTTTTGAATTCTCAAAATCGCTTCTGCAATCGAAGAGAATTAAGAATTTGGCTGACATCGACGCTTATCAAATTATGCATATGGTCTCAGTGCCTTTTAAATTTTAATATCTTGCTTATAAACTCAGATTTAGTGAATCTATATCCGACGACACAAAGGGAAAAAATCTAATCCTTCAGAGATCAAAACATCAGGTACGGAGTGCGGACTCGCTTCGCTCATCATTAGATAGTAAATGCATCCGTTTCATTCTCATCGGTCAACAAAAATTATAAATATACTTATTGTACTGAAACGAACTTTGTGTACTTATTTTCTAAGTAAAGATATACCCTTGTACTAAATTTCAACTTAATTAAATCATTTTCTATTTTTTTTAAACTTTTTAAAAAACGTACAAAAGTCACTCGATTAAATGTAATTAACGTTGATAATGAGATAAAACTTATAAAATATTTTTAGTCTTATACATTGCTACATGAATTCCAAATTTCAATCGAATCGCATAATGTTTTTGATTTTGCGTTTAATGATTTTTCTAAATTTTCGCTAAGTCATTATAACAGGTTAATAACGTTATAATAAAATTATTTTCCGAATAGCACAATTACAGCAGTAGACTTGAATTACAAAGTTAGATTTTTGTACAAAGCCTCCTCTGTCAAGCATAAAAACAGGAGCTACGATAATAGTACAAACACACACACACACATACAGACAGACAACTTACAGACATTCAGACGAAAACACTCAGGAGGCCTTTAAATCACCCGAAACGGATAAATACGGTTTTATCTCGGCATTTGTTTGCTAATATAATACTTTTCCTGTATACCTACGGGTTAATTGTGTATATATATATATATATTATATATTATATATATATATATTATATATATCTACATATATATATATATATATTATATATATATATATATATATATATATATATATATATATATATATATATTTTGTGTGTGTGTTTGTGTGTGTGTGTATGAATATTTTTGTATGTTTAGTTCCTGCTAACAGAAATAAGAGCAATGGCAGACCTCAGCGTTTTTTTTAACATCTGTTAAAATTGCTTTAAAAATTTTTTTTCAATTCAGCTTCATATAGACAATAAAACTGACATGGTTGGTAAGGATGAATGAAGTTGAAAGAGGGGGTTGTTTTGGTTGGTCTACTGATACTAAAAGTATACGTCTCAACAATGTTAGATAATCAAGAAGGACATCAAATTAGGGATCAGGTAGGATAAGTAGGACATCCTCTACCCTCTATCATCCTCTTGTGTGGCTAGTCTTCTCTCCTAAACAGATAGACAGTTAGTAAAATAAGTCATTATCTTAGCACGTATAGATAATGTGTTAAATACATGGAAACCGCCATTTTATATGAAATTATAACATTAAACAAAAACCAATGTACAAAAAAGTTCTTTAGAGAATCTCAAATTTTGATTCTAGGTTAATTAATGAAGACTTCAGTCCTATAGAATTTTTATTTAAATAAACATTAAATTACAGACGTTTCGCATGGCGAAGCCAAGCATCTTCAGTGTAAACAAAAACCAAAAACAAACAACCAACACCAAAAAGGTTGTTAAGTTAAAGGTTGCCTCAAATTTTGAGGCCGAGAAAAGCCGTGGGGTCGAAGGAACCTGTCTGAAACTTTGCTTAAACCCGAGGATATTCCGATTTAGTGTTTTAATCCCACTTTCCAAACAATCGATTAAACCAATAACACTTAGAGTCTTCTTTGCAACTATGTTTGAAAGCAATAACATGTGCAGTAGCACCCTAACACAATGTCCATACAAACTATAAAATAAACTTAATGTCGGCAATAAGCATAAAGTATTCGAGATAAGCCCATCACATTACTTTAATCTTAGCTTAGATCCTTTCTTTTATTTATTTTTTCTTTACATCTATTCTTATTTTTTTAAAAGAAGAATACTTTTTATTTAGTCTATTGAATTTTTTAATGTTTTTACTAAGATCAAGTTGTCCATCAATGCTTTACTGCCTCAACCGGTGGACTATAACCTTAACTTTTCTCATCATCTATGATTTCAGCTGAAGACTTAAAATATCAATCTACATCAACACCAACTCTGCTTGTTGAATCAGAACAGAGAACTACCGGTAGACTTAGAGCTGCCTATTAAACGCTGTCTTCAATGGAAAATTTAAAAATTTAACTTCCTTATCAACACTGACTGACTCTCTTCTTTTTTTCGGTAGACATAGAACTTTAACTTCCATTTTAACAACGTCTGAATTTGGAGACATAGAATTTTAACTTTCAAACCAACACCGACTCTAACAAATGACTTAGATCTTAAACTTTATCATCAACAACATCTTAAATAGAAGATTCACAACTTCAACTTAAAAGTCAACACTAACAACCTTCAAAAGTCAACAAATGACTAAGACCTTTAACTTTTGAATCACTACCGACTTAAACAGAGAACTTAAAATTTCAACTTCTTAATCAACAACATCTCAATCGGAAGACTTAGAGCATTAACATTCAAATCACCACCGACTCAAAAAAAATAATTAGAACTTAAACTTCTTAAACAACATCTGGATCAGGAGAATTAGAACTTCTACATTCAAATCACCACCGACTCAAAAAAAATAATTAGAACTTAAACTTCTTAAACAACATCTGGATGAGGAGAATTAGAACTTCTACATTCAAATCACCACCGGCTTAAACAGAGGACTTAAAACTTCAACTTCTATCTACAATATCTTGATCGAAAGACTTAAAACTTTAACAATCAAATCACCACCAACTCAAACAAAATACTTAGAACTTAAACTTCTTAATCAACAACTCAAAAGGAAGACTTATAACTCCAACTTTCGAACCATCTCCGACACCAACAAAAGACATAAAACAGTCGCTTCCTTATCAATGCTGTCTACAGTAAGACATCAATTTGAAACTATCTCATAAAACCTTTCATCTCTCTCTATATATAATTCTTACCAAATTTTCTTCTAACAAACTCAATGAACTTTAGTAACGTAATTTACAATATGCTTAAAAATCATTATGCTATTAAATTGCTTGGAAAACAAAAAACCCATCAAAAAGAATACTAATAAAAAGAAAAGGATGAATATGGAAAACTAATTGCTCTAAAACATAGCGGGAAACACAGACTAGAGACAAGGTGAAATATGAAGCCAGCCAAACTGACAATGATTGATGCTCCTGGAAATTGTACCAGGTATTTTTAGAGCTATTTCGTTCTTAACACGTTGATAAAGTTTCAGTAAGCTCCTATTTATGAAGCTTAATAAGATCAATTTACAACGTAAACTTTATGTATGATAAAATTAGCCCTTAACAAAGTTTGCGTTTAACCCTGTTATATTTTAAAGGAAGTTTTTATACCTTACATTAAAAATGAAATTAATATTAATATTTATTTGGCTAATATAAATATTTATTTTGAGTTAACTAGTGTCAAACGTATTATAACTTTTTTTCAAATTTTTCAAATATACCGTAGGTATATATAGGAGAATTATTGTGTTTGCAAAAAATCCGAAACCGGGATGTCACCGGAATTATCCTTTACACGGAATTATCCTTTATCCTTTACATTATCCTTTGGGTTTCTTAAAGTTGTCCTTCTGTATGTGTGTGTATATGCACATATTAATAATTTAATTATTAATATCGTTACTGTCGTTGTAACCTATAATTTATGCCCAACTCAGATCGGCTGCACGGGCTGGGTGTTATCATCCAGTCCAGGTTCCTGAAAACCAAACCTGTGATACCTGAAAAGCCAGTTGGCTTGGCCTTTTTCTTTCCTGTCAAAATTACTATTATTAGGCGCCAGATTCTTTTGTCCCTGAAGGGAGAGGGTAAGAATCAACCTCGGTTCTATGGTGCTGATAAGGTAAGTACTCAAGGATAGGATACTTAAACCTACAGAAGTCAGTAAAATACAGACTGTGCGGGTTAATACTTTTACTCCAGGTAAAGTGAATATTTACAATCAAGTAAAGTTTATCTGGTCTTGCCCAGTACATAAAAAAAGCTAAGTAAAGGCTCTAAGGCCTAGATAACCAACTACTCTAACTGAGACCTCCAGTCTACCAAAGTAAGTATTCTCTCTGGAGATTAAATTAATATCTATCCTGAACCTATATTTAAATAATAAACTGATACATAAGTTCTTTAATTCTAGATAAGTAGGATCCTTGGGGCCCCTTACATATGTCCTACACTGGCAGTCTTCTGCCAGGCCTAACTTGACTACTGGGCTTACAAGGATTAAAAATAAAGAAAATAAAAAGAGAGATGATGATTTATGATCTACTCCGATCATAAATCATTGGTGACGTGATGAGTGATGGAGAAGAGAGGTAGGTGTAGGGTAGAGTTTGAACCAATCTGGAGCCAACTTCGACCCAGGTTTGGCCATAAACAGACACCACAAAACTGACTACAATTGTTCCAACCTGTATTTTGGTTTAAACTTAAGTCTGACAGATTGACAGACGCGACGACGGACAGTACTGATCACTAACAGCACCGACGTCCTTCCAAATTCAAGACAGTGAAGTTTTAAGTGAAGACCTCAGGTAGCTCACAGTTTCGGCCCTCAGGGACGACCGGAAATCCGCTACAGCGTTAGCTGCCTAAAAGATCCTTAGTTGAAAAGACCACTTCACTATAAACTGACTAACAAAAACGTGCTCTCAGCGACGCTCTCACATAACCTTCTCGACAGACTCTCAACCTGACTCTCTGAAACCTCTCCTTCGGCATTCAAGCCAACACGCATTCATACAAAAAGAAAAATGAAACACTTACAAAACCTAAAGAACGAACCTAAAATATAGAATTAGATAAAAATAAAAGGAAATGAATATAAATAAATATTAAATAAAAATATAAATGATAAGGAAAATAAAAAGGCGGGAAACCTATTCGAGCTCACCTGGAGCCCCCCATAAATTTAAAATGACAGCCAAAATCAAATTCGCGCCAAATTTTAAATTAAATATAACCAATTCAAACATAAATTAATTAAACTAATTTATAAAGATTGAATTCCCCTAATTAATTGTTACATCGTTACTTAATTATTATTCTTAAAAAAAATAAAATAATTAAAATTACTTATGTATTAAGGGCAATAGTAATAAAAAAAAAGTTAACAAAAATAGCAAAAAACATATAAGTAATAATATAATGAATGACTTATTTAAATATTATATAGAATAATAATTGGTAATGAACCAAATAATTAGCTATTTTGTGTAATTTCTAGTTTGATGATAAATGCTAGAAATCAACGAATCAGAGTCATGCAGTTATTTTACGCTGAATTTTTTCTTTATTATGAACTTTCTACATACTTTACTTGTGTGCTAGTCTATTCGGTTAGTTGTGTGGTCTTACCGGTTTAAATTAAATAATTCAGACCTTTTTGAGGCGTTATAAGTCTGTTATATTATACGTCATGTCATGTTGTTTTATTCGTCATTGTTAGAGGAAATATTACTGCATTGCTACAATATAGTTACTTGATTTTGTTACTTAGTTTTAAATTAAGTAGTTTTTAATTTTATACTCTTTAGTTAAATAATATCTAAATTCATCTTACACGTTAAGATTTCTTATATACTTACTCGCCATTAGTTTTATCACCAGGTTTCAAACTTTCTTTTTACTAAATCTATTTACTGCGTTAATAGCATTTAATACATTATGTGAAGCATGCTGTACACCTAGCTTAAAAAATAATACAGACAGACAACTTATTGAAAACCACTCAGCAGGCCTTACAACGCCTGGAACGGATATTTCCGGTTTCTTCCCGGTTTCGGATTTGTTTGCAAACACAATACTTTTCCTATATGTCTACGGTAAAAATGAGGAAAAGTAAAAAGGAGAAATACTACTGCTCGACTTAGAAAGTCGATGGACCTCCGTGCCGTAACTTATAAGGACGACTCATTTCCATCACTCTCTTCAAAATCCAAGAGTCTCCTGCCGGAATAAAACCAACACCGTCTCTTGATACTCATGCCCATAGTCATGAACTAACCGATATATCACCAGTTCTTGAGGTACAATTAAAAACAATGACCATACAATTTTTTTCTTAATATTAAAGAAGCTGTTTTGTACAAAGCACGTGCTTCAACTTATTTCTGCTAAAATAAAATTACCTTCTTATCTAATAAAAAAATATTTTTCTTCTCGCCTTGACAAAGATAAGAAAATGGTATAATAATGCCAACAAAACTCGGTGAGTGGTTTTCCAGTCATAAATTACCTTATTTAATTTAAATTAAGTCGCTGCCCGTGTTGATTACCATCTGGACAAGTTTATTTCTGGTGGGAGTGTTGGGGGGGGGGGGGGAGAAAAGAAAACCACCTAGATAATTAACTTCCCTCACTTATCTCTGTAAACTGTGTCTTCTTACTCTGTATTTAGTCTCTACGTATCTCAGTGCCATTTGTATATTCCCGTTTTCTAACTCTATATTTAGTACCTCTTTAATTACTATTTAAATAGTTTTACTTTTCCGCACGTACTACCGTAGATATAAGAAAAAGTCTTAGAATAATACTATGTATAGAAGGAGAGGGAGCACTACTGATAGCAGCAAAGTCGTTTCACTAGTGGTCTTAAGCAATGCTGCTACCCTAAAAATACAAAATTTTCATATACAAAAAGTTGGTAATACTTCCGGTTGCTGAATTATTAAGTTATATTTTCAATTAATACTCGATTAATCATTAAATACTAATATAAATACTGGTGCATCATACTTTTTGGAGCATTTTAAATTTTATTTTAAGTTTTAAACCAAAAATATGTTTAAAGTAATCCTCGTTAAGTAAATGTAGACTAACGTACTCAGTTAATCTTTTTGCTTTATAAGACCGATTTTAATGAATGCTTAGCTGTTTTTTAAAGTTTTTACGGACTTTATTCATTAATGGATATTTATTGACATATTTATAAAACAATGTTTTGTTGTTAGGTTGGTAACCCTACTTAAGACCACCAGTGAACCCATAGAGATATATACTAGAGGGGGCATAGCCTATCTCAATGCACTGAAAGGTCTGAGGCATCATTTTGGGACTCTCAGGGACTCTGTGTAACCTCATTAAAACCTCCTTCAAGATTGAGTTAAGGTTATAATAAATCAATTGTTTTCAGCTTTCCGCACATTGTTTGTGTTTTGATTTGTATTTTTAACGTTCTTCTAAATACGTTATTTTGTAATTAATTATTATTAGATTATTTTTGTAAAATGTGGTCAGGATATTTTTTCGATGTTTCAAAATTCAACCAATAGGATCCCTCTAGTGATAATATCTCTATGAGTGCACCGGCTTTCGTGTTATCAGTAGAATTTGATGTTTCAGAGCATTTTAATGCATTGAGATAGGTTATGCCTCCTCTAGTAATTTAACAAATGTGTATACAATGTATAAAAAAATTAATATTTAGCAACAATGCTTTCAACAAATTCCGTTCGGGATATATTTGTGTTTAACTTACTATAAAGCTTTTTTCTTAGTGTCATTTTAATTAAATTGTGCATTTAGAAAATTTCAAATTTTAAATTTAAATCAACGATAATCTCTAAGTATATTATTATAATCTAATTTATGACGAAATTCCGTCAGAAAAAATTTAAAATGTTTAGTATTTACCCTAAGTGCACTATTTTTATTAAAAAATAAGGAAAAGTGGATAAGAATATTGTTTTAATGTTATTTTACTTGAAATTCCCAAATTGTTTAAAATATGAAGAATTATTTATAAACTTAAAGTAGTCAAAAAGAGATTAGTTTAAAATTGCACCAAGAGAAAAATAAGTTAGATTATTTTACTTATATTTCAATTTTTCTTTTATACAATAATTAATATTTTCTTTTGCATTTTTATTTTGTTTTCTTTATTTTAGCAAATTATCGAAGGAAGCACAAGCTTCTAAGATTATAATCATCATACTAAATTGTATCAGAGACATCTAGGAATGTAACATTCATTTTAGCAAGTGCTATGCTAATTAATACATATTTGTCTTATTTTGATTGGTTACGTCTAACCTATCAGAAAACCAAACGAGCTCAAACTAGCTCTGTCCTAGAATTAATAATAAGTGTGTGTGCAGTCTCTGTCAGCGCCCTGATATAGACTGCTAGTTATGCGTGACGTAGCAAAAACGGGGTTAACCTAATGTCGTGCCATCAATAAGAATCAATGTCGAATATGCATCATGATTCGACATGTAACAAGTATGTAACAAGCAGTCATCTAGGAATCAAGGTATGTAACAAGCATACATCTAGGAATCAAGGAATATAACAAGCAAACATCTAGGAATCAACCAATGTAACAATCAAACGTCTAGGAATCAAGGAATATAACAAGCATACATTTAGGAATCAAGGAATGTAACAATCAAACGTCTAGGAATCAAGGAATGTTACTAGCATACATCTAGGAATCAAGGAATATAACAAGCAAACATCTAGGAATCAACCAATGTAACAATCAAACGTCTAGGAATCAAGGAATGTTACTAGCATACATCTAGGAATAAAGGAATATAACAAGCATACATCTAGGAATCAAGGAATGTAACAATCAAACGTCTAGGAATCAAGGAATGTTACTAGCATACATCTAGGAATCAAGGAATATAACAAGCATACATCTAGGAATCAAGGAATGTAACAATCAAACGTCTAGGAATCAAGGATGTTACTAGCATACATCTAGGAATCAAGCATTCATCTAGAATCAAGGAAGTAACATCAAAGAGGAATCAAGAATAACAAGGTACACATACATCTAGGAATCATATAAAACATTCATCTAGGAATCAAGGAATGTAACTATCAAACGTCTAGGAATCAAGGAATGTAACAAGCATACATCTAGGAATCAAGGAATGTAACAATCAAACGTCTAGGAATCAAGGTATGTAACAAGCATACATCTAGGAATCAAGAAATGTAACAAGCAAACATCAAGGAATCAAGAAATGTAACAAACAAACATCATGGAGTCAAGGAATGTAACAAGCATACATCTAGGAATCAAGGAATGTTACTAGCATACATCTAGGAATCAAGGAATATAACAAGCATACATCTAGGAATCAAGGAATGTAACAATCAAACGTCTAGGAATCAAGGAATGTTACTAGCATACATCTAGGAATCAAGGAATATAACAAGCATACATCTAGAAATCAAGGAATGTAACAATCAAACGTCTAGGAATCAAGGAATGTTACTAGCATACATCTAGGAATCAAAGAATATAACAAGCATACATCTAGGAATCAAGGAATGTAACAATCAAACGTCTAGGAATTAAGGAATGTTACTAGCATACATCTAGGAATCAAGGAATATAACAAGCATTCATCTAGGAATCAAGGAATGTAACAATCAAACGTCTAGGAATCAAGGAATGTAACAAGCATACATCTAGGAATCAAGGAATGTTACTAGCATACATCTAGGAATCAAGGAATATAACAAACATTCATCTAGGAATCAAGGAATGTAACAATCAAACGTCTAGGAATCAAGGAATGTAACAAGCATACATCTAGGAATCAAGGAATGTAACAATCAAACGTCTAGGAATCAAGGAATGTAACAAGCATACATCTAGGAATCAAGAAATGTAACAAGCAAACATCAAGGAATCAAGAAATGTAACAAACAAACATCATGGAGTCAAGGAATGTAACAAGCATACATCTAGGAATCAAGGAATGTTACTAGCATACATCTAGGAATCAAGGAATATAACAAGCATACATCTAGGAATCAAGGAATATAACAAGCATACATCTAGGAATCAAGGAATGTAACAATCAAACGTTTAGGAATCAAGGAATGTTACAAGCATACATCTAGGAATCAAGAAATGTAACAAGCAAACATCACGGAATCAAGAAATGTAAGAATCAAACGTCTAGGAATCAAGGAATGTTACTAGCATACATCTAGGAATCAAGGAATATAACAAGCATACATCTAGAAATCAAGGAATGTAACAATCAAACGTTTAGGAATCAAGGAATGTTACTAGCATACATCTAGGAATCAAGGAATATAACAAGCATTCATCTAGGAATCAAGGAATGTAACAATCAAACGTCTAGGAATCAAGGAATGTAACAAGCATACATCTAGGAATCAAGGAATGTTACTAGCATACATCTAGGAATCAAGGAATATAACAAACATTCATCTAGGAATCAAGGAATGTAACAATCAAACGTCTAGGAATCAAGGAATGTAACAAGCATACATCTAGGAATCAAGGAATGTAACAATCAAACGTCTAGAATCAAGGAATGTAACAAGCATACATCTAGGAATCAAGAAATGTACAAGCAAACATCAAGGAATCAAGAAATGTAACAAACAAACATCATGGAGTCAAGGAATGTAACAAGCATACATCTAGGAATCAAGGAATGTTACTAGCATACATCTAGGAATCAAGGAATATAACAAGCATACTCTAGGAATCAAGGAATGTAAGAATCAAGGAATGTACTAGCATACATTAGGAATCAAGGAATATAACAAGCATTCATCTAGAATCAAGGAATGTAACAATTAAACGTCTAGGAATCAAGGAATGTAACAAGCATAAATCAATCAAATGTAACAAGCAAACATCAAGGAATCAAGAAATGTAACAAACAAACATCATGGAGTCAAGGAATGTAACAAGCATACATCTAGGAATCAAGGAATGTTACTAGCATACATCTAGGAATCAAGGAATATAACAAGCATTCATCTAGGAATCAAGGAATGTAACAATCAAACGTCTAGGAATCAAGGAATGTAACAAGCATACATCTAGGAATCAAGAAACGTAACAAGCAAATACTATGCTTCATTATACAACATTGATCCACACTGATGGCACGACATTATGATAATCCCGTTTCTGCTACGCACTATCAATCAGGGCGCTCACAGAGACTGCACACACTTCATATTAATTCTTGGACAGAGCGAGTTTGAGCTCTTTGGGTTTTTTAATAAGTTTGAAGAAACTAAACAGAATCCGACATGACTTTAATTCGAGCAATCAATGACGAAGAATATCGAAGGAAGCAACAGTTCCCAAAAGCAATAAGATCAAAATATGTTTTTTACTGGTTATATGGTTTTTACACTTATAGGATACTTAATTTTAGAATTGACGTATTGTTGCTAAATTTTTCAGAATTCAACAATAAACATTGTTTTTATTGTTCTTAACATTTAATTATTCAAGTACATAAAATATTTCCTCGTAATACTACAAAAATAACCCTTGAAAAGTTTACCTGAGATCTGTAAAACGCTGACAAGAACTTGAGCTTTATTTATAAAGCTATTAAAAAACTTTTGACACGGTTTAAAATTAAAATATGTAGCGTTTTTAAACTTTTTAAAATAAAATAATTAATTAAGCAGAAAAGGTAATGAATTTTGAAACTCTTAAATTAATTTTATCAAGGAAGGTTTAGGTGAATATTATTTTAATTTTAAATTATAACAATATAACAAGGAAAGGAAATTTTAATTTTGGAAACATCGTTAAAAGTTCACTGCTCAACTATTTTTTTTAATATCTTAATATTTCATTTTTTCTTACGTAACCTAAAAGGAAAGATAAAGTTTAGTTTGAATTTCAGGTGTTATTTTACCAAGATTTTGAGACTTATAATATAACACACGGCTGAAGTCAGTTGGCAGCGCGCTGAAAAATGAGGGAGGGAAAGAATTCAATTGGCTTAGACCGACAGCGCTTCTTCCCCCTCCACTTCATTCCAACCTGGGTACAAAAAATACCTTTTTCGTCAATAAAATCATTAAAAGGCCTCACTGGTTGTAAACATTTGTAACCTTTGCGTCGCATTTATATCCCTCATAGTGCATTTTGATTTGTTTCGTTTCATTTTAATATGTTTCAGTTCAATCTGTGTATTTTGTCATATTGTTTCTGTAATATTAAACAATATAAATACAATTATAGAAACATGACACAAAAAATACAGTTGGTTTTGGAAAAAAGTAAAATATAATTATGTCAAGAGCAATACATTATACAAAATTAAAAACGTTATTTATTTAAACAAAGTATGCCGTAAATAATAAATAATTGTGCTTTTTAATGCCTATTGCAGTAAAAATAAGTAAAATCTATCTATAAAAAATAAGTAATTATAGCTGACGATTTAAATAAACTTTTATCATAGACCTATAATTATCCATTGTATTACGTAATTAACAACTTTTTCTCCAGAGGGCTCGTCGTGCTCATTGAGACTAGAAGTTATCACTGATTTAACTTTATTAGTTGAGACCTCGAGTGTTGCCCCGCCTGCTGATGATGGCGTTATGCCGAAACCGGTCTAGGGATATTTATGTCCAACAGCAAATATCGACGGTAGCTGATTATTCGATAACTTTAGCTCCACTTAATTCATACTTCCGAACAAAATTAAAGCTACACTTAGTTGGTAAATTTAAAAGATACAACAATATTCCATCTTAAAAAGTAAATAATTAATTAAAAAAAAAAAATTGATATCAAATAAAAACAAATCATAAAATTCAAAACATAACCTGACTTACAGTGTTGCAAGATTAAAGATTTAAAATAAGGGATTTTTGTGACAACAAAGGGTTGAAAACATTAAGATTTTGACGGGCTGTCAACTGACTTTATCAGTGTGTTATACAATAGCTACCGTTGATACTTGATGTTAAATATATTCATGTTTTGACCCGTTAAAGTATCACGTTATAATTAATCTCGAAATCCACAGTTAAGCTATCGATTTTTAAAGTTTATAGTCTGCTGGGAATGGTTTAATATCTTAAGATAAAACAAGAGACGCTCGGCTTCTTTACTGCTCGGCAGCGTCAACGTTAGGGCCCACTCCAGGGACCTCACGCCTCCCCGTGGCCGCTTCGCAGCCACATGGTTTTTGTACATTATCAGTTCGTCATAATAATGGATTATGCAAGTGCCACGATATAAGTGAATTTTCAAATGTACTACTGAAAAAACATGATTCCTTTACATGTCAATTAATTACATATTGTTTTCTTTGGCTTATATATGACAACTACACATAGTAATGTATGTGCGAAACATTCCAGCCTAATCTAATCTACTTGAAGATTTGCGAATTATTGAAATTTATATATATATATATATATAATAATAATATATATATATATATATATATATATAATATATATATATATATGAATGAGATTGTTGTTTACATGTTTCAGGTTCAATCAGTAACATTGACGATGTTGACTACACGTGTAATAAGACTCATGTCAGGAAAGTCATATCAGGTGTGGTTGGTGCTGCTTCGTCTGTTACCTCCATACAAGTTGCCAACTTACTCCGACTCTTCAAAATACCACAGGTAACTTGATTATCACTTAAAACAGGTTTGGTTAATGTTTACTACATAAGGTTCCACACAAAACTTAACATTGACGTGTTTTGTTATTAATTCATTGAAGTAACTACTAAATAAATAATTCCGGCATGGCGATCCGCTGTCGGGCGAATTTCATGTAAAATGCGTGTTTCCGTGCTTAACAACCCATTTCTTGCTTAAGGTTCCGGTTCATTCTTTAGAACCTAAGCAATTACTCAATTGTCAAGCACTGCTCGTAACTCATTTTGTCTGTATTTTTCACTGGAAATGCGTTAAAAACTTTAAAGATAACTGAATATGCTTAAAGATTAGTAACTAAGCTTTAAACTAGTGCAAATAATAGCGCGTACTTCTAATTTTAGAGGCATAGTTTTGTACAACCAACTGGATAATTATGCGTATTTCCTTTTAAAAATACAGACAAAATGAGTTACGAGCAGTGCTTGACAATCGAGTAACTGCTTAGGTTCTAAAGCATGAACTGGAACCTTAAGCAAGAAATGGGATGTTTCCTTATGCGCGGAAACGCATATTCTAAATGAAAGTCGCCCGACAGTGGACCACTGCGCCGGAATTACTTATTTAGTAGTTGTAAACTTATACAATGTAAAAAATTATAAAAATTATCGTTCCAACCAGGATTGTTGTTAAGCACGGAAACACGCATGCAAAGGAAATTCTCCCGACTTGCGGACCACCGCGCCAGAATTATTTTAACAAGCTTACTATGTTAACATAAACAATTTATAACAGCATAAGATAACAAGCTTGAAGTACACCACAAGAACTACATAACACTATTTTTTTTGTTCTTAACTAAACAACGCCTATAACCTTTTAATTTAACTACCTAAAACCATAGAGATATATACTAGAGAGGGCAAAGCCTATCTCAATTCATTAGTAGGTCAGAAACATCATTCAGGGGCTCTGAGGGCTCTGTGTAACCTCATTAAAACCTCCTTCAAGAGTAAATTAAGGTTATAATAAATCAATTGATTTCGGGTTCCCGCACATTCATTGTCTATTTATTTATATTTTTAACTTTCACTAAATAAGTTATTGTAATTTTGTACCGATTACTTAATTATATTTTTATCGAAGGTGGTCAGGTTACTTTTTCGATGTTTCATAATGTAACATATAGGGCTCCTCTAGTAATAATATCTCTATGCCTAATACCTTTAAATCCTATATCTATATACATTTTTTTTCTTTAACTTTCCTCTTTGGAAATAAAATATAATATTCACAATGGCTATGCCTTGAGAATAATAATTTATGGTTTCCTCTACTTAGCCTAAGGAACCATTTTAATTGTTTGGGTATATAGCATATTTTTACTTCGCAGATGCATAAGTAACTATTAAATCGTCAAAAATCAGGAAATTTAAATTTTTACTATGTAATTTTAATGCATATTTAATAGTTATTTATGCAACATGGGATGAAAGTAAGTTTTACAGCTCAAGTTAAAGTTTTGTCCTAAGGCTGCGCCGAAGGAAGAAACTTTATTAGCTCACGAGAACGGTAGGTGGAGGGAGTTAACTAACATTTAAACTCCCGAGGCTTGACGAGGGAGAAAATACGAGAGCTGAAAACTTTCATCCCTTGTTGAATATTAAATTTAATCTACGACTAGAGAACTAATACTAACAACTATTAATATATTCTTCAGCTTCTTAATTGTTATTGTGTTAGTTTAGTTTATTCTTACCATGTCAATTACTCTGATGAAGAGAGAATAAAGCCACTATCTTCACATTATTTTATTGTAAGCTGTCAATAGAATAATGTCTAATACTATAATTGTAATTTAAACATTAGCGTGTGTATATTGATATTCTACCTCTAGTACCAACATAACACTGAAAAAAATCCTAAAAATTTCCTAAAATTCCTAAAAATGTTACTAAAAAATTCTGTCAAGTTGGCAACACTTTCACTTTTCCTCCCTAGGGTGTAAAAGTACATTTACAGTGTGAGATAACAAGACTGTAAGTAGAACTTACAATACAAGGAGTAGATAAAGTAAATTGTACCATTTTTACCATATATTTAAATTGGTTCTTCAGGCTTAGCAGAAGAAACTATAAATTATTATATACAATGAATCGTGTAAATATGGTTCCTATAAACTCTAATATTATCTACAAATATAATTTAGTAAACTTTCCTTACAAATTTGCTGAAAATCCTAAAAACATGATGTAGACTCTAAAAACATAAATTTTCAGGTATGCTTTTCTTTAGGGCGGTAGTAATGAGTAAAATCTTTAGGAACAGGTTTAAATGGTATTTAATAGAGTTTAACGACGTAAATATGAAAAGGCTGTGGAGGTCTATTGTTCTGGAAGTTAATAGGCTTAGAATGTTAGCTTTACAAAATCTCTGTGTATTATGTAACCAGTTGGGTAGGAATATTGGGAATTACAACCTGTATAAAACATATGATAGAATCTGTTTTATAGTATATTAGAAGGAATACCCAAGCGAAGCTTGGCAAATATTTTATTTTTCAAACAACATATTATTTAGATGAAATTGAGCACCAGTGGAGTCGTTCATTATGGGTAAAAGAAAAGAGTTTCTCCACAAACATATTTTATTGGCAAAGCGCTTTCAACCTAGCATGAGGCTATCATCAGTGCCTGTACAAACAAGTCAAAATACTAAAACTAATCAATCAAATAAAACAAAAAAGTAACATAAATACAAAACTAAATATAAAAAGATAGCAACAAAGCAAATAAATAAATAATAACAGAACAAAAATTTAGGGAAATAAAACAAATAAATAATTAACAGATAAATAAAAAAACAACAAATAAATAATTAAATTAACAATAAAAAATTACATTATAGTAAAGATGAAATTAACAAACCATGACACAAATAACATTAAAAAACTACAAATAACTACTTCTTCTTCTTAGATGGTAAAAGCTCGGTGAGCCGTGTAAGACTAACTTGAGTTAAACTTACAAAACTAACTTTAGTTTTGTATTTATGTTACTTTTTTGTTTTATTTTATTGATTAGTTTTAGTATTTTGACTTGTTTGTACAAACACTGATGATGGCCTCATGCTAGGTTAAAAGTGCTTTGCCAATAAAATATTTTTGTGGAGTGACTATTTTCTTTCACCTATAACATATTATTATTAACATAACTTATTACATAACTTTGACGACAACAAAAAATAGAATTTGTTAACAGTTCTAACAACAAGAGAATTCGGTACTTCTTTAGATAGTTACTCCCCCAGATGGTTACTCCCCAAAAGGGAGTAACCAAGGATTTGATGTAGATATTTGCTTCCTTATGACAAAGTAAGAAAAGGAGAGGTTGAAGGGCAAAAATGTTTATTTAAAACAAAGAAAAGGAAAAATAATAGGAACAGGATCTGGAGGAGTGGTCTTTTTTCCTTATAAAAATACTCATGGGGCGGCAGTATAGACAAAGTATTGAATATAATGAATTTAATATAAATAAATTGGAGATATTCTTCCTTTAATGGGACAGGATATAAAAATACATGGACACATGAGGAACACCTTTTCTATAAAAGTACCACAAAAGGAATATTAGAAAAAAGGTATAGAAATAAAATAAATATGTAATAAAATCATAAATAAATAGGTAAATATTTATTGAGAATAGAAATAATAATTATAGAATAATAAAGTATTTAAATGAATTATAAAGTAATAAATAATTATAATAAATAATGTGTAAGTAATATATGAAGAGTTTAAGTAAAAATATAAACCACTAAAATCTAAAACTAAGAGCAATATACATAGACAACAGAGAAGCATATTTGATAAAAGCACAACAAATAAAAGTTACAGAAACATACAAGTAAAGACATTCTAATGTTTTACTTACTTTGAAAACACTTGTATAATTATAATATCAATATCAATTCGATTTTACTTGAGATAAAACGTACACAATGAGATTTCCATGGTCAAATAAAAATGAACTGTGATTATTTTATTAATAGATTAAAGGTATTTGTTAAAAATTAAATGAAAATGTCAAACTAAAATGACAAATGTCATTAAATAATTGTAAGAATGGAAAAATACATAACTTGGTACAAATCTAACTATAGAGCATGAGATGAGCATGAGTTGTATAGTGTAAGATAGCGATATACAGAAGTAACTATCTGAAAAAGATTACTCCTTTCATAGCGGGGTGGGGAGTAACCATCTGAAGAAGGTTACTCAGAGACAGACCTTCTTTAAATGGTTACTCCCCTCATATCATTGTTGGATAGTAACCATCTGAAGAAGGTTACTCAGAGACCTTCTTTAAATGGTTACTCCCCTTAGTTAAGATGCCATATCTTTGTCTTTTCCCTATTCTAACCCCAACAAAAGCCCCAATGCTTTTCTTCATCCCCGGGTAAGAGCGTATATTAAGGTAAAATATATAAACATTAGTAATAAAATCAAAAAACTAAGGGGAGTAATGAAAAAAGGGAGTAACCAGTCTGATCTGTCAAAGGGGAGTAACAATCTAAAGAAGGTCACATAGATAAAAAATTCTGGCGCGGTGGTCCGCATGTCGGGCGAATTTCCTTGATGCGTGTTTCCCGTGCTTTTTACATTATATAAGTTTACAACTAATAAATAATAATTCCGGCGCGGTGGTCCGCTGTCGGGCGAATTTCATTTAGAATGCGTGTTTCCGTGCTAAACAACCCATTTCTTGCTTATGCAAGAACCATGCCCATTGCGTGGTTCCGGGTTCATGCTTTAGAACCTAAGCAGTTACTCAATTGTCAAGCACTGCTCGTAACTCATTTTGTCTGTATTTTCCAAAGGAAATGCGCATAATCATCCAGTTGTTGTACAAAACTATGCCTCTAAAATTAGAAGTACGCACTATTATTTGCACTAGTTTAAAGATTAGTTACTTATCTTTAAGCTTAGTCAGTTATCTTTAAAGGTTTTAGCGCATTTCCTTGGAAAATACAGACAAAATGAGTTACGAGCAGTGCTTGACAATTGAGTAACTGCTTAGGTTCTAAAGCATGAACCGGAACCACCCAAATGGGCATGGTTCTTGCATAAGCAAGAAATGGGTTGTTAGCACGGAAACACGCATTCTAAATGAAATTCGCCCGACATGCGGACCACGCGCCAGAATTATTTTTAGTTGTAAACTTATATTAGGTAAAAAAACGATAAAAAATTATTGTCCCTACTAGGATTTGAACCCAGGTACTCTGGTTTGAGAGCTCGCATCCAAGGAAATTCGCCCGACATGCGGACCACCGCGCCAGAATTATTTTCTTCTAGTTGTAAACTTATATTAGGTAAAAAAACGATAAAAAATTATAGACCCTTCCAGGATGTGAACCCAGGTACTCTGGGTTTGAGTGGTCGTATTGACTCCGGACCACTGCCATTCAACTCAGAGGCCCAAAAAACATTGAAAACGACACCCTACTCGAAATTTAAATTTTCAACGACCGTAATTTTGGTTTTCTATAATTTTTGTGGTTTTTTCCGACTTTTTGGTAACTTAAAGTGGTCGTATCGACTTCGGACCGGTTTCATTCGATTCAGCGCCCAATTACATAGAAAACGACACCCTACTCGAAATTTATTTTTTATCGACCTAAATTTGTTTTTGGGTAATTACAATGGTTTTTTTCGATTTTTAGGTCACTTAGAGTGGTCGTATCGACGTCGGACCGGTTTCATTCGATTTAGCGTCTCAAAACATAAATATTGACCTTTTTCGCGGAAAAAAATATTAACCCTGAATTTTGCTGATTTTTTGAAAATTTCGCTGATCAGCAAACCGGGTTAATGACGTCACAAAAACCTGGTTTTCAATAGGGTTCGTGTCCTCCCGAAGGTTGATTTTGTACCAAGTTTGGTTAAAAAATATTAATCCGTTCGAAGATAGAGTGTTTACAAAGAAAGTGTCTAGAATACATATATATATATATATATATATAATATATATATATATATATATATATATATAATAATATATATATATATATATATATATATATATATATATATATATATAAAGTCTCGCGAAAATTTTTTTTTCGTCATTAGGGACCTCTGAAACGGATTTGTGTCGTGGTTCGAGGTTCGAATTCCGCCATGACGCCTATCCCATTAGCGAATTTTTTCCCAAAGGAAATTCGCTAAAAGCAGTATAGTACTCCCCAAAAAGGGAGTAACTATCTAAAGATGTGCCGAGAATTCTTTGTTTAAGATGGCAATTCTCATGTCGTGCTTTATGCTTATGCTTATGCTATTGCTTGGTAAGTTCCTTGTTTATTCTGATGTATGAGAAGTGTGCCAGGTCAATCCCATCATAATAATACGATTTTTCTGAACAGCAATCGAATGATTTTTTTGTATAAAGTTTCAACTCTCAAGCCTAAATACACTGGGAGCTGTGATGATAACACACACACTTAAAAGGCCTTAAAAACGCCTGAATCGGATAATTTCAGTTTCATCCCGGTTTCGGATTTTTTTGCAAACACAATACTTTTTCTATATACCTACAGTTTAAATGAGGTAAAGTAAAAACTAATAACCAGTTCATTAAATAAATATCATTTGATAATACCGAGTTTTGTGAAACATAAACAGTTGACACAATATAATTGTGCGAGAGACACCTAGGAAATTTAACAAGCAAAAAGTAATGCAACATGTCGGCGCCCTGATGAGTTAGACGTGACGAAACAGAGTGGGACATGACATTATGTCGAGCCATCAATGATGACGAATGTCGAATGATGGAACAGTTCCCAGATGTAGCATTGCATTTTGCTTGTTACATTTCCTAGGTGTCTCTCGCACAATTATATTGTGTCAACTATTCATGTTTTGCAAAACTTGGTAGTATCAAATAATATATGTTTTGCTTGCCATGCATGATGGCGGTAAGAGAGCACCGCTCGTCTCTGGTAAGTACTTCACATTATATTCTTCGGAATTAATTCAAGGTCTGAGTGAGTTCTGGCTCTGTCGGCGCCCTGATGAGTTAGACGTAACGAAACAGAGTGGGACATGACATTATGTCGAGCCATCAATGATGACGAATGTCAAATGATGGAACAGTTTCTCAGATGTAGCATTGCATCTTGCTTGTTACATTTCCTAGGTGTCTCTCGCACAATTATATTGTGTTCATTGAATAAATTTTTGAACTATAAATATAATTATGTTTTACCAATTGTTTCATTGTTTTAAAATACAATGCCTAATTTGCGAATTTCCTTTGGTCAAAAATTGATTAACGTGGTAAGTTGACATGACATGACGAGGGTAATACAAAAATTCTTTCTATACAAAATATGGCGTGATAAGCTATAAGAAAATGTTGTTTATTTAGATCTAGATAAGAAACAAATACATTTTTTATTAATATAAATTTATTATTTATTTTTATATTTTTTTAACTTGATTGATACATTAGTTGAATTTATTAATATGTATCGCATAATTTATTTTTATCAGCAGTAACACTGATTGTTGTTTATTATTAATTTCCAAGTGTTTTTTAACGAGAAAACGCTATAATTTAAATGGAAATAAATTTTATTTACAAAGGTTTGCCTGGTAAAAAATGTAAGATATTATCTGATTTAGTGGGAAAAATTAACATTACTTGATGTTAATGGAATATTTAACATAAATCGATAACTTAAACTTTAATTGATAAAGATGGAAATGTTATTTTTGATTCTCCTTACCTTCTAGTCTTGGTATAAAGCGAGAGAGTTGTGTTCGTCCTATAAACTTAAATCTAAGGTTTCATCATAAATACTCGTTTAAGGTAAGTGGACGATTATTGTAAGGCCCAGGGTGGGCGTTTTAAACAATAACCTGCGGGACACCGCACTGGTTCCAACACAAACAAAATATATTAAAGATGCGCAATTAATTAAGAGATTAATGTAATTGACGATTACCTTCGTTCGGACTGTAATAAAATGCTGTTGATGGGAGAGCTCTCCGACCCCGGCCGGGGATGCCTTGTCCTGCTCCAGTTATGAGATATATAGTTGTTTCAAAATTTATCAATTTGCACTGTACACTTACGGCACATTTACACGGTTCGGTGGCCGATTTGGACGCACAGGAGGTATTTTTAACACACAAGAAATACAGAGGATGTAGGTTTACTAAAATTGCGAGGGCGGTTTTAGCAAGGGCCTTCACAACGGACAAGGGACCGTGTTAACCTATTTCGACGAGTCACATGGTTGTGGTACTTTATCAGTTCTTCATGTAACTGGTTCATATATGTGGTATACTGCTACGATATAAGCAAAAGAAAACTATTGTGTCCACCCTATAATCCCTTCTAAACTTGGGACAACCTCTTTAGTTTGATGTTCAGTGAAGGGATATGGAAGTAATATCACCTTTGGCGATGGATAATCATGATATTCTGAGTTCATGCGAAGCGTGTCCGAATTTATGGCGCAGTTGACTTCCTTAAAAGAATAATTATGCACTTCCTTTAAAAGATTTCGTTTAAAGTTATATATGCACCTAGGGAGAAAGGAATGCTATTATTTCCCTGAACAGTTAGTTGGTTCCTAAACAGTAAGCCGAGGAAACCGAAGTATTTAACTCCCCAGGCGATGCCGAGGAAGTTATGACTATTAACTCCCAAGACGATTCCGAGAGAGGTAATTGCGAGGGGAAAAATTGCATTTTTCTCCCAAGGTGCATACAAGATTTTATCTCCAGACGTTAATTTTATTTTAATGCGTTTTGTTGTATTTTATTATAATTTTTTGGGTCGGACCCCTTATTAATTTATAGGGTGCTGCCCCCCAAAAAATCTTTTTTTTTATTGCTCCAAACTACTTCTTTTGACCTGAAACGGATTTTGAGCCAATAATTTTTTTATGGTCGGATCCCCCTTATAAATTTTGGGGATGCCACCCCCGGGAAAATTACAAAAAATAATCGTTCATCTGTATAAATTCAGAGAATACCTCTTCCCTAAAATAGATATAATTGGCCCTAATAACCCAATAATAGGAAACACTTTTTATTCCCAATGGAGAAAAAGTTACTTCTTACTCCCAAGGGAGTGAAAAGTAACTTTTTCTCCCTTGGGAGTGAAAAGTGCTTCTTTACTCCCTAAAAACTAGTCAATAAACTTTACGTTATACGCCGTCTGGAGATAAACACATTTTCTGAGGACGAGTGCAACGAGACCAAATTCATACCAATTTAAACTTAAGATAATCATTAAATTTATAATACCTTAAGGTTTGTTTAATCATGACATTTTGAGTTAGATTCAAAGTAAGTCAGAAGATGGGAGTAAAAGTAGCGAAGGGCTCTGTTCTCAATGTAACTCTTGTTTATTTTATTTGTATGAAAAATATTTAACAAAAATAAGTGAATTTTCGTCTGGTGCATTTTCTCTTTTATATTATAAGATAGGAAAATATTTATATACTCTTATATTTATTTCATATGTTTAATATATAAAACTTACATAACTATAGTAGAGTATTTTCTGGATTTTCATCTATTCATATTTTTCCGTATACTATGTATTGAGTTGGATAATGCAATATTTTTGTGCTTGTGTGTTGAAATATTTTGTAGCATAGAAAATACACACACCATATGCGAGTATACATATTTGCATTACCTAAATAAAGAACCATCTGAAGTGAAAGAACGTGCCAAAAGCGTGGTGATCGCTACGTCCGCATACTTCGCTAAGTTCAAGGCAAAATGCCATGTGATACAAATTTAACATCGGGTACAGGGTACCTCGGAATTTTTCCTTGTCACATCCAATTAGCTACGCTCACCCTCCCTGCTTTGGACTCGCTTCGCTCGTCCTCAGAATGTGCAATTCGCAAAATTTATACTAGAGCATGTCTTAGGACTCGCTACACTTGTCCTCAGATAGCAAATGCATCCGTTTCTTTTCAGCGGTCACCCATACTGCACTGACCACGTTTAATGTTGCTTATCTATTATGATCTAACAAAAAGCATGGAGATACTTGTCTTATTAAAACGAAACTTAGTATATTTATTTATCACCTAATAGTATAAACTTATACCGAATTTCAAGTCAATCAAATTATTTTCAAATTTTGAAC
>JACMZG010001913.1:2463174-2475674 GCA_018340805.1 Microvelia longipes
CTTTTTTCCAAAATAAACTGCTTTTTTGTGTTATGTTTGTATAGTTGAATGCGTATTGTTTCATATTATAAAAATAATATGACACAATATGCATTCATGACTTAAAAAAGTCAAGAATGTCATCTATTGAAAGACATTGGCATTTTCGAAAAAAATGCTGTCTTTTGGTTGACAGACCCCAGACCCTGCGCTGTACTCTAATAGCAAGAAATGTTTGAAGAATACATCAATGTCCATGCGTCAAATATAGGCACTCAGATCATATAACAACTCTGCAATAATTGGATGAATTAAACAAATTGGAATGGAACGAAACGAACTCGAACAGATAAATATGCACATGAGGGAAATAAAAGCGACGCGAGGTTACAAATATTTACAACCAGTGTTGCCTTTTTATGATTTTATTTACGAAAAAGGTATTTTTTTATTCCGAGGTTGGCATAAAGTGGAGGGGGAAAGAGCGGGGTCGGTCTGAGCCAATAGAATTCTTTCCCTCACAGATTTTTGGCGGGGTGTCAATTGATTTTAGCCGTGTGTCGTATTATAGTTAAAGAAAAAGAGAAAATATAGTAAAGGTAAAGTACATGTTTTTATTAAAATTTGGAAGAACATACAGACGAAAATCTATTGATTTATTAAATGCCTTAAATATAACTTAAAATCACGATTTTTTATATTAAAAAATGTTTGGTTAAAGTTGTAAAATTACTAATATAAATTAATATTTAAAAGGGAAAAAACAAATATCACGCGCAATAATGTACTAAGTTAAGCAGTGCACTCGAAGAAAAAGTTTAGTTAGCCGCTCGTTTTAAGTAATTAAAAAAAACCTAGTATTTAAACCTCTATTGGATGTGACAAGACGTATTTCTTACACAAATAATTAACAATCTATACTAAAATGTACAAATAAATTCAATAAAAACAAACAATTTGGAGACCGTAAATAGTTTGTTTACATTTACGCCTATAGGAAAATTTGAGCCAACTCCCTGGTGGACAAAATGTGAACTACAAGCCAGGTCTGACAGAAATCGTGTTTGTTTCCCTACTTGGTTTATATACTACTTTAGTCTACACTCTATACAAGAAGTTTAGTGCCACTCTACCTAAAGCTGCGTAATGGTCAAGTCACAAAGTGAAACCGCCAAGACCTCATATATTTACAAGCATTATTGGGAATTTACGAATGGCTTATTTAATGATCTCACAACTTTTTACGCTGGACTTGGCTCTTTTTTACACGCATGTGTTTTTGTTGGGATTGTTTTTTTTACCGAGACTCCCAAGCCAGTAAAACAATATTAACTTTAATATTTGTAACAATCAGAGTTTTAAACCAATAACGTGTGCAATAAAACCTGGGTGAATGTGAATTAATGTAACAGAGTTGTTACAATTCCAAGGACGGTACTTTCTTACATTAATGTCACTCGTTCATATCTCACAATGACATTTTAACTGCTGCCTCATTTGCGAATATTTTGTTTATGAAAATGTGCTAAGCTATTATCAGTTAATATTCGACTTTTAACTCAGTGAATATAATATATCACACGTCTTTTTTGAACCAAATGAACAATATCTACTTTCGGGCTGTAAAGAAATGTTGAGTTGAAAGTCTAAAAAGATCTCTATAGAGAATTAACATTGTTATAAAGTTGGCTATCCTGATATCTCTAAAGCCATAACTATTGACTAAGTGCCTAAACTTGCACTGCGATCTAAAAGTAAATTTATACTTATACAGCCGAGTCATTTATGCTGGAAAAGTTTTATCATTGTAATTTTTTCTTTATCTCTAAAAGACCGTTTTTTCTTAAAGTTCGATAATTCCTTAAAAGAATCACCTGAACTCTGTTAAGAAATATAAATCCTGGGTGAAAGTTTTAATTGCACTCTAATTTTTTTGATTTAACTTTCTTTAGAATTTTATATGCATATGTTTTTTTTACTTTTCCACTTTTATACCGTAGGTATATAAGAAAAGTATAGTGTTTGCAAACCAATTCAAAACAGGAATGTCACCTGAATTATCATTTCAGGTTATAAGACCTCCTAAGGTGTTATCACAAAACTTTCTGTCTGTATGAGTGTGCTCCTTACGGCATAAATGAGAAAAGTAATTATTTCTTTATTACAATATAACTGTGAGAGAGACACCTAGAAAATGTAACAAGCAAATGCAATGCTACATCTGGGAACTGTTCCATTATTCTGCATTTGTCATCATTGATGTCTCTACATAATGTCATGTCCTACTCTGTTTCGCTAAGCTAACTCATCAGGGCGCCGACAGAGTCTGAACTCACTCTGACCTTCAATTAATTCCGAAGAATATAATGTGAAGTATTTACCAGAAACGAGCGGTGCTCTCTTAACGCCATCATGCATGGCAAGCAAAACATATATAATTTGATACTACCGAGGTTTGCATTCATGAGTAGTTGACACAATATAATTGTGCGAGAAACACATAGGAAATTTAACAAGCAAATGCAATACTCCATCTAGGAACTGTTCCATCCATGATGGAACAGTTGGATCATGAAAATTAGGCAGTACCGAGCGAAGTCAGAGTCTGGATCGTAATAAGTAAGGTTATTACGATCTGAGGACGAGCGAAGCGAGTCGGAAGTAGGAAGGATTTAATTTGATAAATCTGATGGAACTACGGCCTACAATGAAATGAAAAGCAATTATGATTTGCATTCATCTTAATTAGAAACTCAGATAAAATAATGGTGAGTATCTTTTTGCACAAAATAGTGATAGAATGAGATGATTTGACAGAATGTCCATTTGAAGAATTAAATATAACCCCAGAACAGGGGGGTTAACTTAAATGAGGAAAAGTTTGGATTCGATTATCGCAAGCTACTAAAATTAGCGCTGGGGCGGACCGGTGCGGACAACTCATGAACTAACCCCAATAGCTTTCCAAAAATGACTGATTATATTTTTATATTAAAATTTATAAATACCATGGCAATTCTTGGTTATGACAGCTACATTTATTATTATTATAAAATGATTGTTTTCTGTATGTATTTTTCACAAAAACGGTTCGCCGTTGCATGTTCTGTATTTTAAAAATTCAGAAACTAAAAGTAAATAGAAACCTTTTTAAACTTCCAGAGAACCTTACTGATGGCAGATAAGTAAATTTCATTTAATTAATTTATTAATTTAGTCGATTTTATCAGGTAATTACATTAAATTACATGTTCGCATCTTGCCGATGTAATTAAAATACAGGCTGCATTAAATGCCAAAATCTATCTTTTAGCACGTGTAAAACTTTAGCCACTATTTCATTATTACCTGATTGAATCAATTAAAATAATAAATTACTTAAATGAAAAACTTAAAAATGATCAGAAGTGTTCTGTGTAAGATTAAAGTGGTAGGGTTAGTTTGAAGTATAGCTGTTCAAAGTATAAAAATTAAATTTCAAACTGACTGTGGGCAAAAAGCGGGAAATCAAGACCCGCCCACACAATTGAAAGGTAGGTCCCTCGCCGCGCTAGTGTCGACCGGAATCCAAATTTTTCCACCATTGAGTCGACAGTCTTACTGTTTAAGTATCTATAGTCTCTGCCCCAGAACATCTTGTTTCTATAGTGCTTCTGATTTAAGTGCGAACCGGGACATACAGTCAGCATTTCCATGGTGATGGGTTTTTTTCTGTATCTGATGTCAAATTGGAATCCCTAAAGACACATTGCATATCCTAGTAATCTGCGTAGTAATGTAGAGCTGCAGTAGTAATTCATTGAATTCTATTTATATTCTTAAACAAAACATATAAACAAAACAAAACATGAAAAGTATAAGAAAATAGAGCTGTCACTTTCAAATTCCCTAAATATGAAAATAAATAAACATGACAGTGTTTACGATGAAAATTGATTAAAGTCGATACCATTGATAAACAATATTAACATTATCTATGGTCGATTCTAGTTAGATCTATATTATATATGCGTAGAAATCTGTACAATCTAAAGAATCCATGGGTTAAACCTTGGTTTAAACTAAGATAGTATTATGTCAATACTTCAGCAATAAATAGTATTATATTAAAGCAGGACGAAACCTAGGGTGTTTTAGCATGAAGACGTAGTACATAAACTAAGTACAAAATCCGGTGCGGAGTACCTCGGAACTTTTTCTCATCACATCGGATTCGCTTCGCTCGTCCACGGAATATACAATTCGCCAAAATTGCACTGCAACGTGTCTTCGGACTCGCTTCGCTCGTCCTCTGATAGTAAATGCATGCGTATCATTCTCATCGGTCACCAATACAGCACTGACCATTCTTAATGCTGCTTAATTTTTATGATGCAACAAAAATCATAGATATACTTGTCGCATTGAAACGAAACTTAATGTACATTTTTATTAAGTAAAGGTATACACTTGTACCAAACTTAAACCCAATCAGGTTATTTTTGTTTACAATTTTTTATAAAACCAACACAAGTAATATGATAAAAACTGAACTAATTCTGATAATGAGATGTAACTTAGCACATATGTTAGAAGTAGTAGTAACAAGGATGGGGAGGTATTAAGCCAGGCAAACAGGCCGCGTTGGGCCCTTTTTGCCGACCCCGTGCAAGGTTAGCCACCCTCAACTACAGAGGCTTATATCAGTAGGTGAATCTTCCTGAACTTTTAGCATAAGTAGAAACATCTCCCCATCGTAGAATCCTAAGATCTTTCTCATGGAGGGTTCCAGATCCAAAAAGTTGAAATCTTAACCATTCATGTACCTCACACTCTACTAGAAAGTGAAAGGCTGAGTCCTCTTCCTCCTGACACTTGGGACATATTGAATTGTTTGCCAGACCTAGTTTCTGGAGGTGATTATTAGAACGGTGGTGGCCAGTTAGGATCCCAACCATTAATCTTAAGGAATGGCGGTTAGCACTGTGACGTTTGCAATATATAAAACT
The DNA here is from genome assembly GCA_018340805.1 of Microvelia longipes. Lineage (NCBI taxonomy): Eukaryota > Metazoa > Arthropoda > Insecta > Hemiptera > Veliidae > Microvelia > Microvelia longipes. Next base: position 2,468,142 of record JACMZG010001913.1, read on the forward strand.
AAGCTCGAAATCAAAATTGTCACACAATCAAAAGAGAGGGGGTAAAATAGTTAATAATTTTACGCATAAAATTAAATACCTTTTTAGTGAAAGAAAATTTATAATTAATCAACATCGATGGGCTAATTTTAAAATGGAAAAAAATATTATCAATCAAAGTTTGAACAATTAAATGTTTACATTAAATTTAACTAGTATCATATTATTTTGTTTATAAATTTAATATTATTAATAATTATTAGCAAATTATTCTTATTTAAAATTTATCTATCTCTCATCAAATAAAAAGTATAAAAATATCTTACGTAGATGTGATCACATGGCTGGCTGGAAGGGAAGTGAGTCAGTATCCCTTCTCTTGTTCCAATATATATATCAATTTAGGTTAGGAGTTGTTTTGTTAAACTAAATATGGATGACAAGTATAATGTTTGTAAACATGACAGCACATATGTTGGTCTTATACATAGCCAAATGCGTGCTTAATTTCAATCCTATCGCATCGTTTTTACGCGTTTTATGATTTTTCGCTGGGTCATTATTGCGGGTTAATGACGTCATAAAAATATATTTTCCGAATAGCACAACTACAGCGGTAGACTGATTTTTCAGTCTACCGTTTCAAATCTCAAGCATAAATACATTAGGAACTACGAAGATAACAGACACACACACACACATAATACCAACGGACAACTTTGCCAAAACACCGGATTTTTTTTTTAAACACAATACTTTTCCTATATACCTGCGGTATAAATGAGGAAAAGTGAAATGATAAATTAAGCATACTGTGAAAAGGTTATTATAAGTATATTATATTTTAGCCGTAGAGAAGTCTTTATTTTTATTTAAAATATGTGGGTAGAATTATAAAATATTATAACCCCAACTATTGTCTGCAACTTGGAATAAAATGACCATTTTGTAATTATAAATTTTCCCACTGCCTCGAGAATAATTACGATTAAAAATTGCTATTTAACTTAAAATTAATACATTTCTGGAGTATTTAATTCTATGCTTTTATCTTTTAAATGAGTTTTGATGTTGGAGAGGGAAAAACTAAATAATCTTTAATGATTATGAGTCCTTGATTTTATTTCCTATTTATTGGAAATATAATATTTTTGTATCTAATGCAAGGATCTTGAATAAAGGGGATGATGCACTAAGTCCATTTGCCATACCAAAAAGTGACCCCCATCGAAAACCAAAAAATAGAGAGAATTCAACACGAAACACACGTCAAACGCCAACTGCACATGCCTGGTACACACTGCGCATGCTTACAAATCTTATAAGAGCGCAGGTCTTAAATTTTAGAGGCAAACTTACCTCTCAATGGTTTCCCATTGTTTATTGCTTGAGAAGGTTATAACAAAACAAGCTTAAATTATCACTTACTGAAGAGGCAAAGTATATTCCAAAATTTAAAATTATATAAGCACAAATGACTTAACAAGCACCACAAATGTAACAATCACGACAAGCACAGAAGAAAGTTTAGAAGCGAACTCGACAACCTTGCTACATAACCTGTGTTTGGCGCCTTTTTTTCATTACAACCAAGGGGAAGGTATGTTAGCTCCTATTTCTCTATCTTTTACCACTTCAATGGGGTCAGAAATGTTCCTTAATGCGTCATCCCCTTTATTCAAGATCCTTGATCTGATGAGTCATGCTGTAAATTATTTTAAGTATTAATTATACCTCAACAGTCTAAGCATTGTTGTCTCAGCTGTGTTAATAAGTCCGTAAAAGTTTTTATGGGTGGCGGGTGAAGGGGGTAAGTTTGCTTAAGGAACTAAAATTTTAAGATCAAGTCCTTCCCAGCTGCTGTATTGTTTGGATAAACTTCAATGCTTTAATTAATAAAGTTTTTATTTTCTATTTATAGCGAATTCCAAAGAGAAAAAAATGCTATTGAAGTGACTGGCTGAAAACTAAGCCAGAAATAGACAGAAAACTCCGTTTCAGAGGTCCCTTATATTAAAAAAACGTTTCGCGAAACTTCGTTCAATCATGTATAAATAAATAAATAAGCCTTTTATTAAAACTGTTAATGATAATAATTTACAAATTTTCAATATATTTAGTACGTATTATGATATGATATATTAAACAAGTTTCAAATCGGCTATTAGCCGAGGCACCCTTTAGGGTTGAAGCTGCATATCATGCAAACTTAATTTAAATTTAATTTGAAAAAAAAATACTTACATCTAAACTTTTAAAAATAAATAAATAAGTTTTAAATACATTTAACTAAAATTTTATACACTTTTATTTTAATTATTTAATTTATTATTAAAATTCTTATTTTATTTTATGTTTATTCATCCTAGACCTAATTTATCAATTATTTCTTTACACATTTGATACCACCAAGCTTCGCAACACTTGAATAGTTGGCACAATATGTATTGTGTCAATATACATTTTATCTCGCACAATTTCATCGTGGTCAATCATCCCCCTGCCAAAACTTAGTTGTATCAAAGTACAAACATTAAATTACGATTTATGGTTTATGTTCCTTTCTTCTAATTAATACCGTATTATTTATTTTTATTTTTTAATGATTAATTAATTAATTTTTGTACAAATAAGCGCAACAGTACACCTTACTTAACCTTCGCCATTCGTTTCTGTCATAAGCTATTCTATGCCATACGCACTTTCTTTCGCTGATTTTCCTCATCTCCTCATCCCATTTGATACTAGGTCTACCCTTCTTTCTCTTTCTATCTCTCGGGTACCATTCTATCATGTCTTTTGTAAATCTCTCGTCCTTTAGCCTAACAATATGTCCACTCCATTTCCACTTTCTCTGTACCATAGTCTCTCCTATATCTTTTAATTTTGTTTGTTCTCTAACCCATCTATTCGACTTCCTATCCCTCCTACTTATTCGTATCATGCTTCTTTCCATCGTGCGTTGGGTTACCCTCATTTTCTTTATAATATTTTCAGGCATAGCCCATGTCTCGCATCCGTATATTAGAACTGGGAGAACACAAGCATTCCACAATTTCCTCTTTGAATCAATGCTGACATTTGACCTGAATAAGTGTCGATATCTATTAAAGCTTCTCCATCCTAAAGCTACCCTTCTTTGTATTTCCTTTTTGCTCTCCTTCTCCTCAATACTAATTAAACTCCCTAAATAGTTATATTGACTTACTTCTTCTATTTTTGTGTTGTCTACGACTACCTGCTTATCCCTCTTATCGACATTTATAGACATAACATTAGTTTTACTTGAATTTATTTCAAGACCAATTTTCCTTGCCTCTATAATGAGTTGCTTTAACATCTCTTCGGCGTGCTCGTAGCTCTCGGCGAATATGATGACGTCATCAGCAAATTTGAGTATATTAAGGTACCTACCGTTTACTCGAATACCTTTCTTGTGCCAGTTTAATCGTTTGCAGACTTTCTCTAATATTTTAATAAAGATTTTGCCAGACAACACATCTCCTTGTCTTATCCCTCTCTTTATTTTTATCTTCCTGACCAAGTTCTCTACTTTGATATTTAAAGTCGCTTCCTCGTAAATTTGCTCAAAAATCTCCACATAAGTTGTGTGTATTCCACTGTCCCTTAAACTCGCGATTACTTCATTTTTGAGGACTGAATCGAATGCCTTCTTGAAATCTACGAAAATCATTACTAACGACATATTGTAGTCATGAGCTCTTCGGATCAGTTGTTTAACGACAAAAATGTTATCTAGTGTTGACATGTTCTTTCTAAAACCTGTTTGCGTATCTTCGATGTCCCGGTCTAGATCGTTTTCTATTCTAAATGCGATAACGTTCATGAAAAGCTTGTAAAGTATTGAAAGTAAGCTTAAGGGCCGATAGTTTTCAATGCATTGTTTATCACCTTTCTTGTGAATTAACACAAGTTCCGCTTCATACCATGCTTTTGGCACCATTTTATTTCTTAGGCAAAGGTTGAATAGGTTATGCAAAGCCTTCACTACAGTAGAGCCTCCTGCTTTTAATTCCTCTCCTGTTATTCCATCCTTTCCTCCTGCTTTACCTTTCTTTAATTTATCTACTACGACTCTTTTTATTTCATCTGTTGTAATTTCTGGCACTTCTTCTATTTCACTATCAAGTATAGATGTATTCTTTATACAGTTATTCTCGTTCTTTTCTTTAACATCCTCGTATAGTTCTTCGTAAAATTTGCTTATGATACTTAATATTTCTGTTTTTTCATTTCTAACAATGCCTTTCTTGTCTTTCATACCTGTAATTTTCTCTATTCCGATTTTTTGTGTTTTCCAATAATTTTTTACGCTTCCTCCAATTTCTAATACATCGTTCAGTTGATCAATCCTTTTCTTATTACTCCAATCTTCTATTTTTGATCTAATAGTTTTTGATATCTCTGCTACTAGTTCCCTGTCTTTACCTTTTCTCTTTAATCTTCTTCTCTTCTTTAATAATCTATTTATTTCCTTTGGCATTATTTGATTGGGCTTAGAGCTTTCATTTATTTTATTTAGCTCTTTTGTTGTGGCTTTTATTGCATTGCAAAGGGCGTTTTCAAACTTTTCAACATCCTTTGACTTTTCATCTAGTTTTTTCTCTTTCATTTCTGTTTGTAATGTATATTCGTACTCTTCATTATTTATTCCTTCTAATAACTTATTTGATTTTCTGCCGATGCGTCTATTCTTTTGTTTGCTTATATTTAACACCGCTTTCACAGCACGGTGGTCACTCCCTATATCAATATCATCGTCTACCTCGACATTCTTCACCACTTCTTTTTTGTTGGTTATAATAAAATCAATTTCGTTCTTTACTAAACCATTCGGACTGATCCATGTCCATTTCTTGTGATCGCATTTTTTATAGAAAGTGTTCATGATATAAAGATCATTTCCCTCTACAAACTCTAACATATCATTTCCTCTATCGTTTCTCTGCCCATAACCGTGTCTGCCTATAGCTTGGCTGTCGTTGTTCTCGTTTGTTCCGATTTTAGCGTTCATATCGCCTATTACCAAGTTGTATTTGCACCTGTCTTCATCAAGGGCTTTCTGTACATCACTGTAGAAACTCTCCATCTCTTCATCTGTAGCTGTAGAAGTTGGTGCGTAAACTTGTATAATTTTCATTCTACCACCTCCATGTTTTTCCTCTATTTTCCATATAAGCTTTGACACCCGTTGACCGTATGCTTTGTAGCTAGTTATATTTTTCTGACTGCGGCTATTTACTAAGAATCCCGTTCCGCCATGATGACCTTCACCATTCCAATAGAATTCTATATCATTATCTAATTTCACCAAATGCTCACCATCTCTCCTTACTTCACACAGGCCTATAATGTCCCAATCTTTCTTATTTGTTACTTCTAGTAATTCATATAATTTATTTTTGCTTCTCAACGTCTGACAGTTGTATGTATAGATTACTACATTTAAATTATTTTTCATCTTAGTGTTATTTATATTTTTATAGTTTTTATCAATATTTGTTAATTCCTTAGTTTTATACTTTTTATCGTTTCTTCCTACTTTATTATTCTGCACTCTGTTATTGTCCTTGGTGTCTTTTTGACTAATTATTACTTCATTTTTTAGACCCTTTTTATTTTTATTATTTGCTTTGGAGCAATTAAAATCTGTATTTTCTTTATTATTTAATACTTCGGTTGCTATTTTTTTATTTTTGTTTTCCTTATCCTTTATTTTTATCTTTTCATTTACAACATGCTTAATTTGATCATTTTTTACTAATTGCTATGCTCTTTGGTCTTTCTCTCCTTCTTTCATACTATTCTCATCATAATCTATATTATTATTATCCATTTCTTCCGAGGTATCTTTATTATAATGACTTGAGAATCCATATCCAAACAAATTTCCTGAAGAGTTATGTTTGCTTGCATTGTTATTTGTTGCATTATTTTATTTTTGCTTTCTGAACTGACCATCTTTTGCTTATTAACAAGATCCAACTTCGAAGTGCTTATTATTTGTGTGTCTTGTTCTAATGCACTTTTATCACCACCCACAATATCATTACTTTTGGTGGGTTCTTTACCAGCGGCATGTTCGCTAATTTGTTCGTGTGTTTCAATTCTAACTTGCTGGGTGTTAAAATTGCTTCTATCGTCACCCCAGTATGAATCTAGACTAGCATTGAATCTTTTAGCCGTGTTTTCATCTACAAACTTTCTCTTATAGTAGTCACTTCCATCAGCAATTTTATTACTGCTTTTCTGGGTTTCTGGTGATCTTGTTTTATCAAATGTTCTTTTACCCGATCTATAAGTGTTTCCTTTTTTCATCAATTATCAGTCTGTCGTATTTCAAAATGGCATATTTTCCACTCTTCCTGGCTTCCCACATCTTATCTGTAAGCTCTTTCCTGATTTGATATATGTCTGGTGGATATTGTTCATCAATATATATTTTTGATCCTCTTAGCATTCCTCTCTTTTTCAATATTTCTAACTTCAGTTTGTTTCTTGTTAAAATTAAACTAATTGACCTCTTTTCTCTTTCGTATGAACCATTTCTCTTTACGAGATCGATATCGTACTCTGTTATATCTATGTCTAAGTAATCTTTAACCGTTTTAATTACTGTTCTTTCTAATTGTTTATAGCTTTCTGGTTTATTTTCTGGTATTCCATGTATAATCAAATTATTCCTGTTAGCTTCTCTTTGTAAGTATCTTATGTTTGTTCTATTTTTTTCGATTTGTGTAGAGTTTTCTTTCTGATTCTTTTCAATTCTTTCTAGAGTTTCTAATACATTTTCATTTCCTCTATTTATATTTTCCAAAATTTGGGTGCTAAATGCTGTTAACATCTTTTCTATATCTTGTTTATCCATTTTTTACCGGTAGATGCAATTCGTATTATCTTAATTTTAAATAAATCGTCGATTTATTTCGTATAGCTACTTATCAATACTTATTTTGTATTTTAGTAATATTGAAAAAAACTTATATATAAACTATATTAACCTATAAGTGATTATGAAATATTATATACTTCATTTAAAGTTATTTAGTTATATACGTATCTTTATATGATTAAAATATGTGTATTTAAGATTTTTTTTTTTTTTTTTTTTTTTTTTTTTTTTTTAAGTATAATTCTTGCTATTATCTTAATTCTTACTTAAACTGTTTTTTTGGATATTATAAAATTAATATTTAAAATAAGTTTACACTGCCAATACTATCAAATAATTTTAACTTAAGCGTAAATTGATTGTTATATGTTAATTAATAAACCTTCTAAATCAGTTTTATATTTGTTAAAACTAGGAACCTTATAAATATTATATTTGATTTATTTAATAAAAATAAAATTTATACCAAAAGGAACAATAAAAAGATAAAAACACAAAAACAATCGATTGTATGTTACTAGAGCTGTTATGTATCGATATTTATTCAATAATATCAATTTAAGAATCGATTCTAGCTAGTGGTTAAAAAACGGGTTTAAATATTATTCTGTATTACTATTTACTTCGTTTTACTTTTACTC
>JACMZG010001913.1:2478174-2519495 GCA_018340805.1 Microvelia longipes
TGACGCCATTTTTATTTCTGCAGTATTCAAGTAAAAGTGATACCTTTTTTCTTGTAATCGAGCTTTAAGTATGTCGAGTTTTCGATTATAAGCTCTTGCTCGTGCTCGAGCTTATAATCGAAAACTCGACATACTTAAAGCTCGATCCCGACTTGATCCTAGTCAAAAGCTCGAGTACTCAAGCTTATAGCTCGAGCTTAACCATCATTGATGAATTCACTAATGTGTCATATTATTAATTAGTGTCATTATAACAACGCAATATACAATTGTCGTGGTTCCGTTATACACTAATGTGTGTATTCACATCCACCTTCCTTATCTTTATTATTGAAATAACGTATTTATTACTTTACTAATGGAACGAAAATGAAAAATAAAATTCTGACGCGGTGGTCCGCATGTCGGGCGAATTTCCTTTGGATGCGTGTTTCCGTGCTTTTTACATTATGTAAGTTTACAACTACTAAATAAATAATTCCGGCGCGGTGGTCGGCTGTCGGGCGAATTTCATTTAGAATGATGTTTCCGGGCTAAACAACCCATTTCTTGCTTATGCAAGAACCATGCCCATTGCGTGGTTCCGCGGTTCATGCTTTAGAACCTAAGCAGTTACTCAATTGTCAAGCACTGCTCGTAACTCATTTTGTCTGTATTTTCCAAAGGAAATGCGCATAATTATCCAGTTGGTTGTACAAAACTATGCCTCTAAAATTAGAAGTACGCACAATTATTTGCACTAGTTTAAAGCTTAGTTACTTATATTTAAGCTTAGTCAGTTATCTTTAAAGGTTTTAGTGCATTTCCTTTGGAAAATACAGACAAAATGAGTTACGAGCAGTGCTTGACAATTGAGTAACTGCTTAGGTTCTAAAGTATGAACCGGAACCACCCAATGGGCATGGTTCTTGCATAAGCAAGAAATGGGTTGTTTAGCACGGAAACACGCATTCTAAATGAAATTCTCCCGACATGCGGACCACCGCGCCAGAATTATTTTTAGTTTTAAACTTATATTAGGTACAAAAACGATAAAAAATTATTGTCCCTACTAGGATTTGAACCCAGGTACTCTGGGTTTGAGAGCTCGCATCCAAAGGAAATTCGCCCGACATGCGGACCACCGCGCCAGAATTATTTTCTAGTTGTAAACTTATATTAAGTAAAAAAAACGATAAAAAATGATCGACCCTTCCAGGATGTGAACCCAGGTACCCTGAGTTTGAGTGGTCGTATTGACTCCGGACCACTGCCATTCAACTCAGAGGCCCAAAAAACATTGAAAACGACACCCTACTCGAAATTTAATTTTTAACGACCGTAATTTTGGTTTTCTATAATTTTTGTGGTTTTTTCGACTTTTTTGTAACTTAAAGTGGTCGTGTCGACTTCGGACCAGTTTCATTCGATTCAGCGCCCAAAATTACATAGAAAACGACACCCTACTCGAAATTTATTTGTTATCGACCTAAATTTTGGTTTTCGGTAATTTACAATGGTTTTTTCGATTTTTAGGACACTTAGAGTGGTCGTATCGACTTCGGACCGGTTTCATTTGATTCAGCGTCTCAAAAAACATAAATATTGACCTTTTTCGCGGCAAAAAATATTAACCCTGAATTTTGCTGATTTTTTGAAAATTTCGCTGACTCAGCAAACCGGGTTAATGACGTCACAAAAACCTGGTTTTCAATAGGGTTCGTGTCCTCCCCAAGGTTGATTTTTGTACTAAGTTTGGGATTTGTGTCGTGGTCCGAGGTTCGAATTCCGCCATGACGCCTATCCCATTAGCGAATTTTTTCCCAAAGGAAATTCGCTAAAAAGAAGTTTGTACTAGTAAACAACGAAAACTACACGGCAAAACCATACGCTAAGGAAATCTCAGGATCTACTTCAAGCTCGAGCCCAGGCTCGTTGTCGAACCCAGGTTTCACCTCGATCCCAGAATCGAGGTCCAACCCAAGATTGAGCTCGGGCTTTTAATCGAAAAATCGACACACTTAAAACTCGATCCCGGCTCGATCCTAGTCAAAAGCTCGAGTACTCGAGCTTAACTATCACTGATTATATTATTATATTATATTTTTATTTCTCAAAAACACAAATAGTGGGAGTAATGCTTGACCCAAACACCCAGACAGAAAAAAACTCTTAATTCTATTAAAAATTCTCAAACAAGCAATTCTATAAGTTTTAATTTGATGATTTTTAGTTTTGGCAAGTGAACAAAATTATTTTTATTTTTGTATTATAACGATACTTGATTATGATTCTGAGTATCTACTACCATTATTAATTCTTCCAGAAGTGATTTAATATGAATTCAAATAATAATTAATTTATTAATACGTTTAACAATAAATTGATTTGTTTTTCAGGTAATTACTATTGCCAGCTTGTGATGAAAGGTAAAAATTAATTTTATTCTAAATTTTAAATGCCTTATCTACCGAAAAAAACAAATGCTGCACATTTAATTGACTGACATTGTATTTTATACTTCACTCTATCCTTTGCTACTTCATTCATTCTTTCATTGCTCCTTTGAAGTTTCTTGATAGAAACTTCAAGAAGGAGTTATCATCTAATTTTTAAACTAATTAGTTTAATAAGTTTATTCAAATTTTAATGTTACACATTTAGTTCGTCAATTAGTTTAATTTTAATGATATACATTAACTTTAGCGGACCATTTATAACTGAAACCGTGTGAAGTATATTTTTAATTTTAATTAATAACGGGTTTAAATGATAAAAGTTAAAAGAATTTTATTTAAAAAAAAACTTTATTGTGTAATATCTTTTAAAATTAGGTCCTTAGTTTTGAAGAGTTTTTGCTACATGTGCACTTATTACGTTTACCAGGTGGGAATCTCCTTCAATCAGATTTACCTGGTTACCTGGAACTTAGAATATGGGGGCTTAAACTAGACAAGAGGAAGAATGCTTGTATAATTCACTTAATGCGATCCGAGCCAAAAGAAACGGAAACATTGGTTAGCCCATTTTGGCAACAACACAAGAACCAACTCCAAAATCCTTTGCCAAACCTTGTAAACCTCAGCTAAGTTGGCCAGTTTTAACCTTTTAAAACAATATTAAACCCTCCCTAGTGCAAGCATCTATAGGGACATCTAAACGAGCATTATTATTATTATTATTATTCCTTTATTCACCTCTGATCTTTTCATTTTAATTTGTATAGATATTAAGGAATCGCTAATAATGTAACCATATTATTATAATATTAGGTTATAATATTATATGATATTTTGGTATGAATATATTATAATAATAATAATATAACCATATTATTATAATATATAATATTATAATAATATAAACATATTATTATAATATATAATATTATAATAATAATAACTACGAAAACCGATAGCTAAATCTATTATTTTAGATTCGCTCGGAATTTTAGATATTATTATTTTCTTTTAACTTTTCTGACAAAATTATTTTAATAATATTCCTAATTCATTTTCTGACTTATAAAAAGTATAATTAATCAATAGAATTTCTAGTATAATAATGATTCATACGCCATTCTTGTGATTTTTTTTTAATTATTGTCATGAGTGTAGCATGGCTGTGTATGTAGCATCTTATTGCAAATAAGCAGCCTGATATTATATTTTTAAAACTATATTATTTTTCTCTCAAGTTATTTATAACCTTCCTATCAAGTGTCTCTATTAAATTAACTTAATAGTAAAATACACTGTTGGTAAAATATTAATTAGTCTAATTAATATTCCCTTAGATAAAGATAAAATCAAAGTTAATGTTAATTCAGATCTCAGCTTATTGTTGTACAAAAGCTTTCTAAACCTTATTTTCTCCATTTACTTCCGAATTCTAGAGAGATAAACCTGTAATATCCTCTAGTTAAGCCTTGCCGTCTAGTTTACATCTTTTCTAGCTTATTCTGGGCTTGATCCGGTTGTTTAAACTGTATTTTAATGTTTGTAGTAATTCCATTTTAACTTTTCCACATTTATGCCGTAAGTATATAGGAATAGTATTGTGATTGCAACAAAATCCGAAACCGGGATGAAACCGGAATTATCCGTTTTGGATGTTTTTAAGCCTCCTGAGTGATTTTCTCAAAGTTGTCTGTGTGTGTGTCTGTTATCATCGTAGCTCCTAGTGTATTTATGCTAGATAATTGAAACTTTGTAGAATCAACCTACTACTGTAGTTGTGCTATTAAGAAAATATATTTTTATGACGTCAATAACCCTCAATCTCTAGAGGTTGTATCTCATTAATTAATTACTTCACTGTGATGTAGTTTTTTAAGTTTTTTTAGCTATTTAGAACCTTTTTATGTGCTTTTTAATGTTTCTAAGTAGTCTATGATAGTATTATGTAAAGTTAGTTATTGTTCTGAAGATGGCCTCAATGATGAAATTAAAACAAAATAAATTTTGTAAATATAGAATTAAAGCCTACTTTTATCTAGTAATTTAAAATAAAAGTTTAATTGTCATATCCGGAAAATAAACATTTTATGACGTCATTTACCCGCAATAATGACACAGCAAAAAAAATAAAAATGATGCTATCGTATTGAAATTTGGCACGCATGTAGTTATGTACAAGACTAACGTAAGTGCTAAGTTTTATTCCGTTATCGATGTTAGATCAATTTTTAACACATGACCTGCTTATATTTTTTAAACCTAATTGTAAACACTCTAACCTTGTATAAGACAGTTAGTACGTTCACACACACTCTAGATCCGCGGATCGTATTGAATACGTATACAATACGGTCAACTTACTTCACGGTTCTTGCAGCGTATTTGTTTAGTCGATCGAGTGATAACTGATCCCGCCAAAACATGGCGTCTTGTATAGTGAACCTTCACTTTTAGTTATAAGGAAGTTTAAAACAAAAAATATATTTAATTAAATTGTGATTTCTTGGCGTAATAATCAAGTTACACTAAAAAAAAATTATTCAAAATGTTATTTGATCAAAAACGGTTATATAGAAGTGAAATAAAGTAAAATAAAAGTTCGACGAGAAGGTTATCCGTTAAATACGATCGTCCCTAAAGGTACACACACAAAAAGACAGCGTATCGGGGGATCCATTTAGATTCCATCTCCCTAGTTCTAGCGTATGCGATCGGATCCCCTCCGCATGGTTCATACAGCTTAAATTACCGTATTGAGAGATCGTACTCAATACGATACGCGGATCTAAAGTGTGTGTGAACGTACTAAGTGTCTTAAGAACAAATATAATATCTTATTGTTCTATTCTTATTCATTTTCCACATGGAAATCACCGCTACGCACTCATCCCAATCTTTACCACTACTGGAGGATTTTGAATGAACTTTCACGAGCAGAGTTTTGATAATGATATTTGCATTTATAAGCCAGAAGGTAGCTCACACTCAGACCATCCGAATAAGCTTTCCTCGTTGAATTTTAATAGAAAATAACTTTTTTCCGAGAGTCCAACTAACCGTTTCTTCTTTGATTCTTTTTTTTTGTAAATCTCTTCTTTTAAATTCTCTTCTTTAAACTCTTCTTTAACTCTCTAAATAAAGTGAATGTTTTACGAGATAAAATGTAAAGAGTTAGTACTCTCAGGTTTGTCTTTAATAAAGAGTCTGAGTCTTTATTAACACAGAGTTTTTTATTTTCTAAAACGCTAACTTAGTTGTGTTGTGTCTGGTATATTTACTCAAGCATACATTAAAAGTTAATGAATCATATTGCGTCAAGAAAAAAAGCAATTCTAAGACATGAAGCGGTTTTTAAATGTTTGTTGTGTAGAATATTGTGACATGTTTGTGTAACATTACGTACCGTGTTTTCTTAGACACGTGCAATATTTTTATAGTATTGTGTAGCATTATGTGACTAGTTTTTGTTGCATTGTGAAACATAATATATTTGTAGCATTATGAAACACGTTTATGTAGCATTTCGTAACATTTTTTGTAGCATTTTTACTTTTCCTCATTTATACCGTAGGTATATAAGAAAAGACGTGTTTGCAAAAAAATCGCAAAGTTGTCTGTACGTGTGTGTGTGTCTGTTATCATCGTAGCGCCCAGTGTATTTATGCTAGAGAGTTGAAATTTTGTACAAATATCAATCCAGTGCTGTAGTTGTGCTATTCAGAAAATAGTTATTTATAACGTCATTAACTCGCAATAATGAGTCAGCAAAAGTCTCGAAAAATCATAAAACACAGAAAAAAGTTTTTATCGTATGATTTTTATATAAATAAATAAATATATATATATATATATATATATATATATATATATATATATATATATATATATATATATATATATATATATATATATAATATATATACTTACGAATGAATCAGGATAAGGCAATCAGGTTTCTTGTCTCTATTGTTTTTTGTTTATTATATTGTCTTCAGGTTGCCCTGATGAAGAGCATGTCCATGTCAAAACGTTGGCACGAGAGAAGTGAGTGTGTTTTTATAAGCCTTATCCTGATATATATATATATATATATATATATATATATATATATATATATATATATATATATGTGTGTTGTGGTGTGTGTGTGTGTGTGTGGGGGGGGGGGGGGGGTGCACGTATATTATATAGCCTTAGGTATTAAAAAACAATTTATTGGAATCCAAGCAAAATAAATTTGCCAAGAATATTTTACACAAATATTATAAAATTTAAAGTTATGTAGGTGTTTCCACAAAACTTTAAATTAGCGTGAGATAACTTTGTGGATTATTTGCTTTAACATAACCTGCTTGAAATATTACTTCATACCTTCTAACCCCAATAAGGTTCAGGTCGCAATATGTCACCAGTTTTACTTTGATATCTAAAGTTAAAGTTTGTAGGGACCATACTGTCAATTCTACTCAAGTCAAGAATAGTTTGTACAAAGCATATTGTCTATCCTACAATAGTTTAGAACAGCCTGCTATTCAACGAGGAAACAAAGGAAACTTAACCTGGATTTCCCAGGTTTTCCTCTACTAATCAATACCCATCGCTCGTCTAGACACAGACAAATAACTATTTCCACCATATCTCTTGTTTATTATTCATCCTTCTGTCCTGATTCGTAACTGGGGAAATCCAGCATAGAACTGTCAATCTTAAAGGGTGATACTATTTTACAAAAATAAAAATAGAATGAAGTGAGGTATAAAATGTTTAAAATCGTAGATAGAGGATAGATTATGTTTGCATTACATTTGATTGAGATTTTTTGAGGCAAGTTGAAACTTGATGGAAACTCACACAGAGACTTAATCTGGGCTTTCCAGGGTAATAATTGGTGTTTTTTCGTAAACATACAGAGTGAGCCATGACATGCCATGTCGAGCCTTCAATTAGGGAACGTTAATCCGGTGGTTCCAAGCCTGTGCGATATCAGGTACTCGTAAAAGATTCCTAACTCTAAATGAACCTGGGTATAGGCAATATTGTCTGCCTCCGTGGCCGTGATCTTACGATCACAAGGCGTTCGATCTTGCCACAGGAGGTCCGAGTTTCGCAGCCCGGGCTTTGCTCAAAGATTTTATGAATAGTATTTGTATTAAAATGATTTCGCCAACTTTAATTAATTCTTAGAGTGTAGTAGATGCAACCCACCTGAGGTGGTTCCCGCAGGGTGAATACTACAAATAAGAAACATGATATATGCTATGTCAGAATCTATTAACATATCATTCAATTGGTTAAAAGCATTTAGCGAAAGCCGCTAGTGAGGATGAAACTTTGCCTATTATATACGCCTCTTACCCAAAATCTGTTTTGAAATTTATATCTAAACAAAAACAAGTAATGAAATGGAATACAGAATGACAAAATTGTTCAAACGGTAAAGTCGCCAAACAGTTTTTCCCCACTATCAGTGAAAGAATAAAATTTGGCCAATGGAACCACTCTTTTAAATTAACAATGATTTTGTCCTGGACATGGAAAATTTAATAGTTATCTTAACCGATTCAAATTGTCAGATACCAATAGCTGCAAATGTAACATTCAGATAGAACAAACAGTAGAACATCTAATAAATGACTGTCCTTTAGTCGACAGAGAAAGGTTACCTCTTGTCCAACACATTATTAATGTGTTGGATTAATGTGACTTACTTTAACTTATTTAAATTCACTAACCATCACATCATTCAAAGAAGATATCACGATTTAAATTTAAAAAAAAAATTAAATCGGACTTAAAAAAAACAAAATAGTAAAAAAAATAAAAACTATTTTTATTTGCCAATAAGTATACAAAAATATACAATAGCTTGAGGTCATATATAGTTTAATAAAATACATCAAATAATTAGAATACAATTATAGAAATACAATTGATAGAATACAATACCTATAGTACATATTATGTGGAACATGCTAAAATATACGGCCCATCAGTAGGGATACTACTGAGGGGAAACAGAAAAAAATACCCTGATGGGCCGAAAGGCCCTGAAACGGGAATTTTATTTTATTTTTTATAGGCAATATTTAGGACCTCCAATAGTAGTTTATATTAAACAAAAATACGTTTCTGCCTTATGGTTTTGAGAGAGGAATGTTTGGTCTGGCAATGGGGGGCACGTGTTGTTTCTAAAAACGCTGTAGAAACTCTATATCTAAGAAAATCTATATTTAAGAAAAGACTTAAACATTTTCTTATTAATGTTAAACTGCCATTAATAAATCAATAATGCTTCATTACTTTTTTAATGAAAAAAGTAATGAAGTTTTTTTTTTTTTTTTAATTTGTTTATTTTTTTTTTTTTCTCTAACTTAATAACACGGCCATTTCCGCACACGGAAACTCATGCGGAGATGCACTAAAGGATTTTTGTATTAATCAAGTTTTTGTAAAAATGTTTAGTGGAATAAAGGAATTTTTATTTTTTATTTTTATTTTTATAGTAAAGACACCGCTCTTCTGTGGATTAGATGTAAAAATGCCTGGACTGGGACTCATAAGGTAAAACACCATCTATCTAAGGAGGTAAATACTTTGGTTCCCTCGGCTTACACCTTAGGAACCAACTAACTACTCAGGGAAATAATAGCATTCTTTACTCCCTTGGTGCATAAATAACTATTTCCGATACAAAATACTTCTCCTGAATAAAACACTTTTCCTATAGTATAATACTTATCCTACAAAATACACATATATGTAGTATAGATTTCCTATACAACATACTTCTCCCATATTCAATACTTTTCAGTCTTGAGATAGAGATGTTGATACTATTTGTTATTTTCTTATCTTAACTAATAAAGAGGCCTTTCTTCCCTATTTGGATGAAAAAAAACAAATCATAGAAATGTTTTCTGAAGTATCACACTGTTAAGCTTGTTTCACTGAGCTTGAATTAAACCAGAGTCTGAGCATTTTCAAAGGCAAGCTTATAAACTTTTATCTAATTCTTTCTGTTTGCTCAACAATTTCTTATCTTTTATTTCTTTTATGCTTTCTATTTTATGACTTAGTTAAATGTTATGGCGTTTAAAGTTTAATAAACCTAGTTTAAGAGTAAGAAAAGTATTCGCTAACTTAGTCGTACGAACGCTTGGGTTTTTTGTTCTAATCTCTGTTAGACAAGTCAGATTTTATGAGGATTTAGGAGACATTTTTATAACTTTTTGTAAATTATATAATAATGCATTTTATCTATCTTCTGTAAAAAGAAAGCAAGGCTTTGTTTTTTAGGAAAATATGACTCTTTTACATCTCTCAAAACCGATTTGGAAAATTCAGGTAATTACCTCTGGAATAATTCACTGATGAAATAGTAAGTGGCAGAGCGGGATTTGGACACAAGATTAGGCTCAAAATAGAAATTGAACCAATATACCTTTTTGTGTCTTGTTAAAACATTTTGGGGGTGCAGCCTTCGAAAAAAATGAAATATGCTGTTTATTATTGAACAAAAGACAGTTTTCGACCTGAAACGAATTTTGAAGGCTTTAAAAATTATAAACAAGATTTGTCACAATTACAAATTAAGGCTAATAATAAAGAAACCTCTTGATATATTATTAGGGGGCTCTAACCCTAATGATAGAAAGCACCTTTTATTTCTTGACGGTATATAATGTAAATTTCATTAACTAGATTTAAGGGAGTAAATAAGAACTTTTTACTCCCAAGGGAGTAAAAAGGATGACGGAGGCGTCACCCTAAAATTTATTCGGAGGACCCGAACAATTTTTATAATCGTTTATATTCCGTTTTTTTAGAGCAATAAAAAAATATGTTTTATTGTTGGAAGTGGGGAGGAGCACCTACAACATTAATAAAGGGGTCCAAACAAATTAAAGCAAAATACAACAAAACATTTGAAATTAAGAATAAAACAATCAATAAATGACTTCAATGTCTGCCAAAAAATTGCCCTTCGCAATAATTACCTCCTCCAGCTTCACCTCAGGAGTTGATAGTCAAAACTCCCTAAGCTTTGCCTCGGAAGTTAAATGCTGTGCTAGGTTCCGAATTCTCTCGAAGTCCAACTATCTGCTCTGGGAAATAATAGCACTTATTACCTTGGTGCATCTATAACTGTTACTCTTTAAAAACTAGACATTTAACTTCACATAAAACACCACCTAGAGATAATAAGCAGCATGATTTTTCTGCGTTTTATGATTTATTCGAAATTTTTGCCGAGTCATTATTGCGGGTTAGTGACGTCAAAATAAATTATTTTCCGAACAGCACAGCTAGAGCGGTGAACTGATTTCTGTAGAAACTTTTAACTCTCTAGCATGAATAGGACTATAAGAGCTACAATGATAACACATACTGACAGAAAACTTTGAGAAAATCACTCAGGAGGCCATTAAAACACCTGAAACGGATAATTCCAGTTTCGGATACTTTTGCAAAGGCAATACTTTTCCTTTATACATACGATATAAGTAAGGAAAAGTAATTACACATAGAGTTATATAATCGGTTCTAGTGGTTTTAAAGACTGTTTTTGTAAGGTGATCACTTTGGAAAGGTCTTTGAGTGGCCACTTATCCAATACCTTCTTCTAATTGTCATTTTATATACATTCATACATACACACACACACACAAATATAAATATATATATAATATATAATATATAATATATATATATATATATATATATATATATATATATATATATATATATATATATATATATATATATATTATATTATATATAAATATATATACCTAATACCTATATAATAAATATAATACCTTCTTCTAATTTGTCATTTTATATACATTCATACATACACACACACACACAAATATAAATATATATAACATATATATATATATATATATATATATATATATATATATATATATATATATATATAAATAAATAGTATATAATTATATATATAATATAATTATATATTATATATTATATATAATAATATATATAAATATATATATAATATATATATATTTCTACTTTTTGTAGAAGAAACTCTCTGTCGTCCTCATCTATTGTATCTTAAAGGTTATCTATAAATTTTCACTTCTTTTTTTCCAGTATTTCTTCACACGTTCTATACATCATTTTTTAGTTTAACTCTTTTCTTCGTTATTAAAGTTAAACTTTTATTTTCTTGTTATTTTTCTGTAAAGTTCCTGTATCGATTTTCCAACACAAAACCAGCTTATTGGAAGGTCATGGGAGGTGAGTTAATTTATAAAAAGGCGGACCCACAGATCTAATATATATATAATATATATAATATATATATATATATATATATATATAATTATTATATATATAACAATAGGTTCCAGTCATTAACAAGGTTGCTTTTTGTACCAAGTTTTTTCGAACCCAAGAAAAGCGTTTGAACGTTACTGTGTCCCATAGAAAACTCTAGGACACATAAATCTGGTACACACATATAATATATATATATATATAATATATATATATATTATATATATATATATATATATTATATATATATGAAGGATTCTTTTGTATCCTGACCTCTTATATTTGTACATTTATTTTATTCAAACATCCTGTGCATGTTAAATATAAACAACATGTGCGTCATTTATAATTAAATATTTCTATGATACATATTCTAAACAATTTCTGTATATTATGATTGAATTTATTATTTACACGTCTGTCCTTCGCGTACTGTTCCTGTAACACGTTTTTAGAAGGCCCTGTACCTGTTTTTAATGAACATACTTATTTATTTTGTATTTATATAGTATTTATGTGTTGCATAATCATTTATGTATTTCTTTAAAACTGTATATGATCCCTAGGATATTTCTTATCAGTTATGCATAATAAGTTTATTTACTTGTTATTGGAATCATCTAAATAATCATGTTTATCTCCCAACAAGCGAAGTTATTCGTGTGTGATATAATATTCTATTTATTTTTATATCAACCCTTTTGAGAAGAACAAGAAGATAATAATAATTTGTAGCTTTTAAAATATGAATTTGTTTCAGAAGGACGGAAGGAATGTAAATATAGAAACGACATAAAATGTATGCGTCGTGTATGCTTAACCTTTGCTGTATTTTAATCTAAAAATAGAATTGTTTTGTGTATTATTCATTATGATTTATGTATCGGATGTATTAAGTTAAGAGGATTTATAAGTTCAACATGTTGTATCGTATGTGGAGGTGTCTTAGAGGATGAGTGAAACGTATCAACAATTTATGGTTTTTAAATAGATTTAATAAATCGGTAAACATATTCAGACATTGCTTGTAGTGTATTTGTATTTCCAATTATCTCAAATGTTAGTCAAATCTGTTTTAACTATCGAAATTTTTTGGTTGAAATTTGATATATGCCGCATCAACATCCAAAAGTAATAGTATTAGTAAGAGTAGTAGTAGTAGTAGTAGTAGTAGTAATAGTAATAAGGGGAAGGTGAGATCACCTAGCAAGTAGGCCACGTTCTTGGGCCTTTTTCGCTAACTCCTTTAGATAGGAGATAGTGTTCTGCCTCATAAGTCCTAGTGCAGGACTTAAAATAAACTACTATAGAGGGTCCTAAATTTTGCCTAAACCTAGGTTTATTTAGGGTTAGTAATCTTTTTCGAGTATCTGACGTCGCACAGGCTTTAAATCACCGGCTTAACGTCTCTTTTGAAGGATGGAACGTGAAAGGATTTCCATCCCTCGCGTAAAAATCCTAGAGCCCCCGACAGGGATCGAACCCGAACTGTCTGGGTGGCAGGCGCACATGCTAACCATTACGCCACCAAGATTCGTATCCACTAGTAATATTTTGACGGATATAAGCTATGTTTACATCAACAAGATAAACTACGTCTACATCCAACACTTATATTTTTTATGGATATAGACATTTTATGAACCTGTAATCTACCTCATGGGTAAGACTTCATGTTCTTGCTACAACATTTTTTTGAACATCTAATGATTTTTTCTTTCCTTTTCTTAGGGATTTTTCATATTTATTAACTGTTATCAATGAAAATGAAATTTAAGAAATTATTTCATTTTAAATCAATATAATGATTTTACTAAAAACACTTAAAATGTTTAACAGATTTAAATGAAATAACTTATGGTCAAATCCCTCTTATATTTATGGATTTGTTTGAAAAATAAAGGGCTTATTTTTGCAGCACCAGTAAGTGCTGCCAACTTAATAAAATTACTACTGCCTTCTGCTACATTATTAGGCGCATATAAGCTATGGTCACATAGCAAAAATATACCCAAGTTATATTTTGATAGTTTTAAGGTATGGTCTCATTTAAAAGTTATATTTTTGACGGATATAAGCAATGGTTACATTTAAAAATATATTTTTGACAGTTAGTAGCCATTGATCACATCTACAAGTATTATTATTGACGGATATAAGCTTGTTCACATTAACCAAGTTATTATTTTTGCATGTTATTAAGGTTATGTTTAATTAGTTATATTTTTGACAGATATAAGCTCAATAGATTTCATGTCAAGTTACGTGTTTTAATTGACGGATATAAGCTATGATCACACATACAAGTTATATTTTTGACAGTTATAAGGTATGTTTACATTTAAAAGTTATATTTTTGACAGATATAAGCAATGATTACATCGTCAAGTTACGTATTGACGGATATAAGCTATGATCACACCTACAAGTTATATTTTTGACAGTTATAAGATATGTTTACATTTAACAATTATTTTACAGATATAAGCAATGGTTACATCCTCAAGTTACATACTCAAGCTGTAATCACATCTACAAGTTATATTTTTGACGGATATAGGCAATGGTTACATCCTTATGTTATGTATTTGACGGATATAAGCAATGGTTACATCCTTATGTTATGTATTTGACAGATATAAGCAATGGTTACATCCTATGTTATGTATTTGTCAGAATAAGCAATGGTTACATCCTTATGTTATGTATTTGACGGATATATATGGTTACCTTCCTTATGTTTATGTATGACAATATAAGAAATGGTACATCCTTATGTTATTGTATGACAGAATATAAGCAAATGGTATCCTTATTATGGTATTTGTCAAATATAAGCATGGTTACATCCTTGGTATGTTATGTATTTGACAGGATATAAGCAATGGTTAATCCTTTTGTTATGTATTTGTCAATTAAGCAATGGTACATCCTTTGTTGTATTTTGACGGAAATAAGCATGGTTACATCAATTATGTTATGTATTTGACGGATATAAGTATGGTTAATCATTATGTTTGTATTGACGGAATATAGCATGGTTATGTATGTTATGTATTTGGACGGATATAAGATGGTTACATCTTATGTATGTATTTTGACGAATATAAGCAATGGTACATCCTTATGTTATGTATTTGAACAGATATAAGCAATGTTTCATCCTTATGTTAGTCTTAGTATTTTACAGATATAAGCAATGTTTCATCCTTCTGCTTAGTATTTGACGATATAAGCAATGGTTTTCTTCTTATGTTATGTATTTTGACAGATATAAGCAATTGTTTCATCCTTATGTTATGTATTTGACAGATATAAGTATGGTTCATCTCTTATGTTATGTATTGTCAAAATATAGCGCAATGGTTACATCCTTTGTTATGTATTTGACGGAAATAAGCAATGGTTACATCATTATGTTATGTATTTGACGGATATAAGATATGGTTACATCATTATGTTATGTATTTGACGGAATAAGCAAGATACATCATTTATGTATGTATTTGTATTAAGGGTTACATCATTATGTTTATTTGTTATGGTTACATTATGTTACAATTGGATCCTTATGTTATGTATTTGACAGATATAAGCGAATGGTTTCATCCATTATGTTATGTATTGACGACATGTTATAAGCAATTGTTTCATTTCCTTATGTTATGTTTTGACAGATATAAGGCAATGGTTTCATCCTTATGTTATGTATTTGACAGATATAAGCTATGGTTACATCTTTGTTATGTATTTGACAGATATAAGCAATTGGGTATGTTACGTATTTGACATCTTGGTTATGTTATGTATTTGACAGATATAGCAATGGTTATTCCTTATGTTATGTATTGACAGATATAAGCAATGGTTACATCTTATGTTTGTATTTGACGGATGAAATCCACGTCCACAGCTACTGCGGTTATAATTGCTAACAAAATAAATAAATTTTAAAATGTACAAAAGAAGTGTTAAAACAAGTTTATGTTCAAGTTAAATTTTATTTTATCTGGTTAAAGATTTTTTCCAGATATTTGTACATTTATAACGACAATAACAAGGGAATCTAAAACTGTAATGAAAAATAGCGAGAAACCTCACACCAGATTTTCAACTTACTTAAAATAGAAAGAGCGAAAGAAAAACTCGATATGAAAATGTAAACAGTTAGTAAGTATTAGATAAGGTTCTAAGCTTTAAATACTCAGTCTTTAGAAAACTCATCATAAAATTCTTTCTCTCCTTACATTTAATACCATGGCACTAAAATAAGCTTAACTTGGAGATAGTTTGAACAATTTTTTGCTCTTTATATCGCAATTTTCTTGTTAAAAATAATCTTATTGGAATGACGTTGAAAATCCTTCGACCGAAGATCCTTCTCGGAAGATCAGATAATACTTTAAGCTTTTTTTGTCTGGTCAGTTTCAACTAGAGACTATACCGTCGTAGTTCGTCGATAAGATTAACTGTTTTGGTGACTTTATCGTAAAATAGTTCTCAGGGGATTTTCAGAAATAACGCTTAATTACATCTAGAATATGACTAGAACTTTAGTTAGGTCTCGACTAAAGTAATGTATAAACCAAGTAGGGAAACCAAAGAGACTAAAACTATTAGAGGAAGTACAGGACCCGATTAACACAGTGATAAGGGGTCTGGAAGTGAACTCAGTTTCCATAGGTGCCCTAATATGTACCTACCCCTACTATAGTTCTGAGAAAGAATAGATACTCCCTACCTCTAAAAATTCTATTGTAGCATGCATTCTTACTAACGGCGGACATTTTTCAGTGATGCCACATTAACCACTTTATTCAAACTAACAATTAAAGAATACATGCAATAAGATAATAATTAAAACTTATTTTAAATTCATTTTACTTGATTTGAAACAAAATAGTCGTAAAATAATGTAATATTTACGTGAAATTGTAATTATTAGGAAAATAAAAAATTACCGTCACCAATGTACCGTTATGGCATCTAGCTACCCAAAGGAATGATAGAGCTGTTGTTCTCCCTCTAATGTTTTAGTCTCTTTGAGGGAAACAAACGCGATTTCTGTTCAGACCTGGCATGTAGTCACATTTTGTCCACAGGAGTTGGCTCAATTTTCCAAACTAGTTGGCTTCAAAATGTAAACAACTATTTACGGTACTCAAATTGGTGTTTTTATTGCATTTATTTGACAGTTTTAGTTTAAAGTATAATAATTTGTGTAAGAAAGTTATTTATACAACAGAGGGATGAAAGTAAGTTTTACAGCTCAAGTTAAAGTTTCGTCCTAAGGCAGCGACGAAGGAGGAATTCATTTAGCTCACAGAGGCTGGTAGGCGAGGGAGATAAACTAGTTAGCTCCCGAGGCTTGACGAGGGAGATATACGAGAGCTGAAAACTTTCATCCCTTGTTGCATATTAAATTTTATCTACGACTAGAGAACTATACTACAACGATTTAATATATTTCTTCAGCTCCTTAATAATTGTTATTGTGTTACCATGTCAATTACTCTGATGAAAAGAGAATAAAGCCACTATCTTCACAATATTTTATTGTAAGCTCTCAATAGAATATGTGTAATACTATGTTTGGTAATTTAACCTATTAGCGTGTGTATATTGTATATTCTACCGTGTACCAAATAACACGAAAAAAATCCTACAAATTTCTAAAATTCTAAAAATTTTTACTAAAATTCTGTCAAGTTTGCAACACTTCACTTTTCTCCCTAGGGAGTAAAAGTACATTTACAGTGTGAGATAGAAGACTGTAGTAGAACTTACAATACAAGGAGTAGATAAATACATTTGCCACATCCTATAGTTGTTTAAGTCCGAATATTTAATACTAGGTTGTTTAAATTACTTAAAAGAGCGGCTAATTAAACTTTTCTTCGTGTGCACTACTAAACATAGTACATTTTTGCAAATGATATTTGCATATTTGTTCCCCTTCAAATATTAATTGTAATTAGTAATTTAATAAATTTAATCTATTTTTTAATGTAATAACACAATGTATTTTAAGGCAATACACTGTCGTCTTGCATTTTCTTCAAATTTTCTATAATAAAAACATGTGGTTTACCTTTACTATAGTTTCTCTTTAACTAAATTATTAAAACAATTATTTAACAGAATTTAATACAAAATCATTAAATTATCACGTACATATTAAAGTACGAAAACACGATAAAATGTAAAACTCACTAATGTTTCAGGGTTGCAATAATTAAATCAAATTACCTAAATCCAAACAGGCGCATGCGCAGTTATTCTAATTTAGGCTTTCTTTTATTTTTTGAGCCAGCTATCAGCTATCGGGCAGGTCTAAATTTTTTACATGTTCAGTATAGGAGTTTCCCAACTTGGTTTATATATACTTTAGTCTGACTTACAGTCCACTACCAAATTCCGTATTATTATTAATAATTATATTAATAATTTGAGCCAGATTACACTGATTTACTTAGGTCTTGACTTCAGTACAACTAACAAAGTCTGATTAAACTGATTTACTTAGGTCTTGACTTACAGTAGAACTAACAAAGTCTGATTACACTGATTAACTTAGGTCTTGACTTTACAGTAGAACTAACAAGTCTGATTACACTGATTATTAGGTCTTGACTTACAGCACAACTAAAAAAGTCTGATTAAACTGATTTACTTAGGATTTGACTTACATTACAACTAACAAAGTCTGATTAACTGATTTACTACGATTTGACTTTACATTACAACTAACAAAGTCTGATAAAACCTTTTTTACTTAAGGTCTTGACTTACAATACAACTAACAAAGTCTGATTAAACTAACTTAGTTAGTTTTTGAGTAACTGTACGACTGCTAAAGTCCATATTCATTATCTGTGAGAGAATTTAACTATAATACACTTATTTTGCACAATCCGGTATCAAATATTACTTATTTGAGTAACTCTTAAAGCCTTTTGACGAACTCTATTGCAAGTTTAGGTTAATTTTGTCTTATTTAATGATCTAAAATTGTTTGCGCATACTTAATTGGTGCTATTGTTTTACAAAAATCTTCATGTTTTACTTGAATGTTG
This sequence comes from Microvelia longipes, assembly GCA_018340805.1. Lineage (NCBI taxonomy): Eukaryota > Metazoa > Arthropoda > Insecta > Hemiptera > Veliidae > Microvelia > Microvelia longipes. The sequence continues at coordinate 2,496,998 of JACMZG010001913.1, forward strand.
ATTCAAGTAAAACATGTTATGTTTTTATAATTTTTTTAATAACAGGTTTTTCATTTAATTTTTATAATAACAATGAATAAATATAACAATAAACATAATGTTATGTTGTTTAAAAACAACAAGGAATTGAATTAAAACAAAGAGAGAGTTAAACACATACATCTTTTGGGTTTATCTCGACATATGCTTTGGTTCCCTCGGCTTCGCCTTAAGAATCGACTAACTACTTAAGGAAATACTAACATTCTTTACTCCCCTTGTTGCTTATTAACTAATCATTTAAATGTAGAGTTGGATTAAATCCATACCACAAGATCACATTTTAATATAGAAACGAATTTAAAAAAAATATATGGATAACAAGAACCAAAAAAAGGTAATAACGGACAATAGACAAAAAATAAAGCAGAAGAAAAAATAAAATTGAATAAAGTGTATAAAAACAAAGAAAGGCAAATAGAAACAAAAGGTCTAATAGTGTAAAAAAATATCAAAAGATAAGAATAACAAGAAAGGATTAATCATAGAAAAGAAAAAACAGAAGTTCTTAACTAATGAAGAACAGTACTTAAAATAATAGTTTTGCAAGTCTCTGTGTATAAAACAATTTGAAAGCTACCTCTGTTATGTTAAATTGTTGTTAATAATTTTGCATTGTTGAAGCTAAAGTTTGAGAGTATTAAGCCCATCTGTCCTGGAGCGATAAATAGTTTATCTCTTAATACACTTCGGAGTACTTGTTTTAAACAAATGGAGAAATAAATGTTACAATAATATTTTACAAACTTGTTTTCCAGAGTTTTACCACTCAATTCAACATTTTAAAAACAAGATGTTAAAAATGATATTTAAAATTTAATAAAAATTGTATAAAAATATGTTTTTTTTTATCAAACAGAAGGAAATTTTTTTTAAAATAATTTATGAACTGAACCCAAAAAATTATTTAAAAGTAGAGGTATAAATGTCACTTTTTTAGTTTAGGTGACCCTTGAAGCACTTTATAAATTATTTCTATTATCATGTTTGGTTTATAAATATTAAAACAAACAAAACAAAAAAACAGGGACGTCTAATCTAAATACTTGAAATTGTTTAGGTCAGATTTAAATTTAAATGCTATATAATTCACCAAGTTTATAGTAACACGCGTTTTCAGACTTACTACGTTCGTGCACAAATCGTATGTACATTTGTCTTATTTCCAGCTTCACCCATTCAGACACTAACATCGCTCAATGACGCATATAATTTTGTATCCAAAAATACCGTAGATATGGTTGCCAAATTGAAACGGAACTAAGTATTTTTACTTCCCTCATTTATACCGTAGGTATATAGGAAAAGTATTGTGTTTGCAAAAAAAAATCTAAAACCGGGATGAAAACGGAATTATACGTTTCGGGCGTTTTTAAGCCTCCTGGCATTAAGGTCTTAGGGCCTTTAATGTCTGTCTCAATGTGTGTGTGTACGTATGCGTGTGTCTTTTATCATCGTAGCGCCCAGATTGTTTATGTTAGAGAGTTGAAACTTTGTACTAAAATCTGTCTACCACTTTCGTTGTGCTATTCAGTAAATATTTTTTATGACGTCATTAACCCGCAATAATAATTAGAGAAAATGTCGAAAAATCATAAAACGTGGAATGGTGATGCGTTCTGATTGAAATTTGGCACGCATGTGACTATGTATATGTCTAACATATGTGCTAAGTTTCTTCTCATTATCAGCATTAGTTCAATTTTTATTAAATTACTTGTGTAGCTTTTTAAAAAAGTTGTAAATAATGGGAAATGGTCAAATTTAATTGAAATTAAGTACAGGTGTTTATTATTTCATAATAAATAAGTACACTAAGTTTTGTTTCAATACGGAAAGTATATCCATGATTTTTGTTGGATCATAAACATTAAGGAGCATTAAGCGTGGTCAGTATTCCATGGATGACCGCTGAGAATGATACGGATGCATTTACCATCTGAAAACGATAGAAGCGAGTCCAAAGGCATGGTGCAGTATAAATTTAGCGAACTGTATTTCTGGGGACGAGCGAAGCAAGTCCGAAGCTGGGAGGATGATCTTAGCGAATCCGATGTAATAATAATAAATAATGTAATGGGGTACCTCGGAAAAGTTCCGAGGTACCCCGTCCCCGATTTTTATAATACATATAAAGGGATACACTAGAGGGGGCATAGCCTATCTTAATACATTGTGAGGTCTGAAACATCTTGTTGGGGCTCTCAGGGGTCCTGTGTAACCTCATTGAAACCTCCTCCATGAGTGAGATAAGGTTATAACGAATCAATTGTTGTCGGCTTCCCGCACTTTGTTTGTCTATTGATTTTAATTTTAAAAGTTCTACTATATAAGTTACTGTGTTTATATAAGTTTTATTCTGTTTATATGATTATTTTAATTATTTTTAATTTTAATTTTAGTAAAAGGCGAAAGATTTATTCGATTTGAAGGGGGACCAGAGTTTTACCGAGTCCGGTAGCTCAGTGGTAGAGCGCTCGCCTTTCGACCTGGAGGTCGAGGGTTCAAATCCAGCCGGGGGAGGACCTCAGTATGAGGTTATCCCTTGTACCGTACACTCGGGAGGTCTTGAATTCAAGCTGGCCAACCCAGCCAAGGTTTTACGTGGTTTCCTTGGCTACTAATACGCAAATGCGGGGTTGGATCTAGTTTCATCTGAGACAAGTCTTGATCCACGTTTCCGTTGTCTCCAGCTCACGAAAAGTTAATGTTCTGCGGGCTGGGGGAGATGAAGGTCGGAAAGATATACTGAGCCTTTGTATGTCCGAAAACTTAGTCAGTGACAGTGATGGCGGCGACACGAGTAACGTAAGTGACTAGGAACTAAGTGCTCAGTTCTTGAAGACAGACGTCGCCTAATAGCACTGCGGAGCTTTGACTTTCAGGTCAGGGCTATAGAATGAGTTTGTACACGCTGACATCTGGGTGCTAGAGTTCTTTGTCGTGTAGGGCTGGACTGGCCAGAGCGGTGAGCCTAGCTAGAGTCTGGTGATGCTAGTGGAACTGATGAGATTGGTGAGACTGGAAGTACGAGGTCAAGTAAGACTAATGTGATCAGAGGAGCTAGTAAGACTAGATGAAACAAGCACACAGTGAACTAGTAGTCGGCCTCCGTAGCCGCGGTCATATAGTACTGGACTTCGGCACCGGAGGTCCGGGGTTCACAGCCCGGGCTATGCTCTCAGTTTTTTATCAATAGAATTTGATGTAGAAAGATTTCGTATGTAACTTTAGATTTACTTTGAGCATAGTAGATGTGACACACCCGAGATGGTTCCCGCAGGGCGAATACCCTGAAGGGGCTGAAAGGCCCTTAAACAGGCATTATTATTATTATTATTATTATTATTATTATTATTATTATTATTATTATATCTACAGCGGCTCTTTTCCATAAAACTCCTCCACAACACATTCTTATCTAATCATCCCATTTACTCTTTGATCTTCCTCTTTTTCTCTTACATTCCAGCGGCCACCAATCCATCACTTTCCTGCTTCACCTATCATCACTAGATCTTACTATGTGGCCTATACATCTCCATTTCTTTTCAATTACTACCTTACCTATATCCTCTAAGCCTGACCCTCTCTCTGATCCATTGTTTGTCTTCTTGTCACTCCATCTAATTTTCAACATACTTCTTTCATTTCTTATTGTTACTCTTAGTTTATTCAGTATTTTCTCGTTTATTATCCATGACTCACAACCATAAATAAGTACAGGCTTTACCACGCTTTCCCACAGTTTTCTTTTCTTCGCTACTTCTGCATCAGATCTAAACAGTATCCTGTAAGTATTATAGGCTCTCCAAGCTAGTCCTATTCTCCTATTTCTTCCTTTTCATAGTTGTTTTCTTTTGTTATTTGTTGGCCAAGATATGCAAATTCATTCACTTCCTCTATTGTCTTATTATCTATATTCAATGTTGCATTTCTATTGTGATTTATTGCCATGATTTTGGTTTTATCTAAGTTAATTTTAATCCCGACTTTCTTAGCTTCCTTGGTTAATTTTGTGAGCATTTGCATGATTATTTTCATTATTTTCGGTTGACGACGACACATACAAATTATTTTATAGCTCAAAAAGACCTAAAGATTTATTGTTGTACAAAGGTTCATACACTGGGAGCTACGATGATAGCAGGCGCGCACACACAACTAAGTAAAACCTACTCCGGAGGTTATAAAAACACGTGAAAAGGATAATTCATGTGAATTATTATGACGTCACAACAACCTGGCATTATTAGGTGCTTGTCTCTTCCTACCGTTAATCTCATATATATATTATATATATATATATTATTATATATTATATATATATATATATATATATATATATATATATATATATTATATATATGTATATATTTATTATATATATATATATATATATATATATATATTATATATATATAATATATTATATATATATATATAATATATATATATATATTACTTGTGTGTGTATCTATGTATATGTACTTTAATGTGTTTCTGTATTTAAATTATTGAATCCCTACGGAAATCGGGTTATCCGTTAAAAGCTAAATGAAGGAAAAAATACATATTTTTACACATCTCAACGAAATAAAACAATAAAAATGGAAATAATACCTTAAGGTGGGCAAAAGAAAAGCTTGAAGAAATATGTAAATATACAGGAGAAAAATAAGGATTTGCACGACTCGATCTGCGTTCACATGAAAACTCCATATCTCTTTATATTTACATTATGTATAATAACGTTGCATTCTTTTATCCCGAGCTAGAGAAACCGGGGATTATAATAATTTAAACAAATATCTTCTTTGTTACTTTTTCTTCTTTCTTCTTCTTTGTCTTATTCTAATCTGGCATGTCTCTATTTATTTGTATTTCAGTAGTAATATATTTTGTATAGTTTTTCCTTAAATATTTTGCAGAACATTTTTAGCTTGTATAATGTATATTACTAAGAATGTTATATACATGACTAAAAATAACATATTATAGTTTCATATATTTACAAGCGTTACATACAGGTCACGTTACGTTACATACACAGGTCTAAGTCGCAAATGTCTTTTAAGCGTTTCTACACTAGATTTTATATAAATAAAGTTAAGCCTTTGATTTTATTTATATATTGTAGGCTTGACTTTATATTATAAAGCACAGCCTACCAGCAACACTTGTAATTCACACCACACATATATATATATATATTATATATATATATATATATATATATATATATATATTATGTGTGTGGTGTGTGTGTGTTTGTGTGTGTGTGTGTGTTGTGTGTGTGTGTGGTGTGGTGTGTGTGTGTGTTCGGACGTATCAGTTCATTACAGCACTAGTAATAAAACTCCAATTCTTTGTTCGAATCAATCAAAAGTAATATATTAATTTGACGATCTGTCACACTCAAGATTTTATCAATTTTAAAACACTAACAATAAATTCCCTACAATGACACCCCTTCCAGTAGAAACGTTAAGGTTAGAGACTCCTTGTAGGTGACTAATTAACTGTACAATAAAAAAAACAACTATTGAAACCAGAGTTTTTTTTTAATAACTGGTCAATGGATGATTTTCCCACTTCGGGTAACCATTCCATCGTCTGGCACAGAATTCTTCGTCTTGGCTTCAGTTGTGGAGGTTTGACCTCAGTACCTGTATCTGCATCCTTTAGGGCCAATAAATTAGCTGGCTTAAGGTGGTACATTTAACTTTGGTCGTATCTTTCTTTTTTTACACCTTTAAGATAATCATGCGAAATTGCCTGATCATTCGTCTTCAAAAGAAATAGAGCATACCTAAATATGTTCTATGAGAATAAACTGTCTGGGAAAACTTATATTGTAAACTAGCATCGACTTTTTTAGGTAGCGGTTTAGTCCCTTCGGGTGTAAGATACATTCCTAAAAACTCAACTTCCGTAACGCCAAGTACACATTTATCAACATTAATTTTTATAACAATATTACTTTTAAGTATCTCCGATGCTCTCTAGGTGACGTAGAAGCTACTAATATATCGTCTAAGTATGAGAATACAAAATGTAGTAATAAGCCTTTGGAACGTGAACGGGGCATTCTGTAATCCAAAAGACGTTAAGTTGAACTCGATAAGGCCAAAATGTTTTGTTATGGCTGTCTTGGACTTATCGTCTTCCACCACAGGTATTTGGAAATACACTTTCAGGAGATCAGTTTTTTATTATACTTTTTACCCCTTAAAATGTTTTGGCAATCGTCAATTCTAGGAAGTGGAAATCTGTCTGGCAATGTTTGATCATTCAAGGGGCGGTAGTCTCCGCAAGGCCTCCAAAAATGAGAAGGCACATAATGTGAATTGAGCTTGCATATTGGGATTTCGAGGGCCTAACAATGCCATGTCCTAACATAAATTGAATTTCATCTTTGGCAATTTTAAGTTTATTACCTTCCAACCAGGGTAGTTCTTCAAACAATAAGGTTTTTAGAACACGTCCAAATCTGAAACAACTGCATATTCCTTAACAACTGACTTGGTTTTAAGTCACCCAGTTCGGCTCCAGTCAATAAGCGTTTAATATTTGATTCCTCGCTAGCTGAGAAATAGTTTATTATTTTTTCTATAGCCAAAGTATACTTATTATGCCAATTTGCTTTGGTTGTGTCACGCTTGATGCAACTCAACTATTGTGAGCTTACTTTTGTTGGGTGAAGCTCGTAAGTGGGAAATGGACTTCAATCATTGATACTTCGTTAATTATTTGATTCTTATTTTCTTTTTTTAAATAAGGCAAAAAAGCTTAGTTTCTATTTTAAAAAATTGTCATAATGGTTTTATTATGGCTGACGAAGGTTTAATTACCTTAGTATATGTGCTTTCTATTACCATTTCTTTCTTTGACGAAAAAGGGTATTATTAGGTAAAAAAATATTTTTAAAAACATCGAAATATATGTATGTTACTCAATAATGAGATAAGAAAAACATGTCACGAAAAAGTTATAGTCATTTATTTTCAACGTAAATTATTTAAGTAAAAATGCTCAAAGATTCATATGCAGACTTTAAACTTTGAATTTAGTAGGGTGCAGCTCCTTATGTCCTTATATTAAATTTATTTTTATCGGTTATAGCTTATATAGCGGTATTAATCTCTCTGTATTTACCTAAGGTTTATATCATTGGAGAAGAAAAAGGGCAATCGGCTAGCCGGCTACTAAAAGGAGGGGGAGGAGGGGTAGTAAATATGACCGAACGAAGAGAGGAATTTTTATATTTTTTTCTGTCTTAAAAGGTTTATAACTTTTTCCTTTATTACCTTTAAATTACCTGGATTTTATTTTAAACTGGACTTTAGCCGGGTTTTACTTTAAGTCCTCTCTGTTATCTTTACAAATATTCCAAGTAAAAATATTATTGAAATATCTCTGGTTCTAAGCAAGTAAAGAATATCTAAAACGTTGCTTGTCGATTAATTTAAATACTCTTCCTAATCTACACAAATATCCCTACTAAAAGATTATTGAAATATTTCTGGTTCTAATCAAATTGACAAAGATCTAAAACTGTGCTTGTTTTTTTGCTGATTATTGCATTGTTTCTATAACTAGACTAAGCAACATACTCCTTACGAAACCATGAACGGTGTACCTCGGTACTTACTACATCGGATTCGCTACGCTCAACCTCACGAGCTAAGCAAGTTTCGCTAGTCCTACAACATGTATCTTGTTTACATCTGTTTTTACAGCCGCTCAAAAAGTCATGAAAACTTACCAAAAACCACTTACGAGGTAAAGAAAAACTCTCCGCCAAGTCTTTGGTCCAAAAAAGTAGAGAAATTAACTTTTCCGTCTCGCCAAGTCATGTCCGTTTTGGGTGGAGACGGCCATTGGCGTTTCTAAGTGAAGTTGCTAGTTTGGCAATACTAAAGGGCCCTCTTCAAATTGTGGGGAAATCATTAGCTTCTTATCCTTGGCGCGTTAGTAGGGGGAAAAAGAGCGTTCTGGGCCCGCCACCACCCGCCACCACCACCAACCACGCCACCGACCACCACCACCCACCACCCTCCATCCTCCTCCTCCACCTCCTCCTCCTCCTCCACACTTCTTTATAGTTTTATACCCCCTCTCTTTTGCTTTACATAGTGTAATATCAGTAACATAAATATGCTTTGCATAGTATAATAAGTAACATTATATGCTTGCATAGGTAGAAGCAAGATGGTTTTTGGTGTGATGTAGTAGGAGTAGACACCCTAGTTATCAAGTGTCTCTCTTAGTAAAAAGCCTTCCCACCACGTCAAGGTGGAGACACATCGGGAAGGTGTACAGTGCCCCGTCCTCGCACTGTACTATGGCGACCATCCACTTTAACAAAAAATCGCCTCTATATTTTTTTTTTGTATTTTTTATATTTTTAATTTTTTTTTTTTTGTATTTTTTATATTTTAAATTTTTTTTGTATTTTATAAATTTTTTTAAAACGTATTTACAATTACACTTACATCTCGTTAGCGCATATAGGTTTACGGGACGCTATGCCACGCCAGTGACCTTAAAAGATGGAATATTGCGGTTTACGGGACGCCATGCCACGCCAGGGACCGCTCTGAGGGTTTACGGGTCGCTATGCCACGCCAGGGACCCTCTATGGGTTTACGGGACGCCATGCCACGCCAGGGACCCAATTATGGCACGCTTCGCCATACAAGAGTTCCATCTCGTATTTGCGGCAGCTGCTGAGACATGAGTGTAAGGCTATTTAACATATGATTAAACTCTAAGAATAAACTCGAAAATAAATCCCACTCTGGTTTTTTTAAAACAACAAATATTTTATCTTCTTCATTCGAACAAATCGGACGAATAATAACTTGACGTCCGTGAAATTTAGGATTAACCAATCTTACTTTTATTAAACCAAATTTTCGATCAAGTTGTACATCTTCTTTACTACGTTTTACAAAATAATTATCAATTTCATTTTTCGCGGATCTCAACAACTCAAAATCGGACATGTGAATGTTTACACTTCTTTTACCATGTTCTAATCTCAAGAAAGCTACACCTTTAACTAAACAAACTAATACCTTTTTACCGTCACTTAGATGGTAAATGGTCGACATCTTGCGCAATACTGATTTATTATTGCTCTGCTTTCTTTATTTATACCCCCCCCCTCGACCAGACATGTCTATTTATGTCATTTTATGCACAATGCTAGTCAGGGGGTTGTACTGAACTAATCTATCGTGTAACAATAGACAGTACGCGGTAGTATTTGCCGGGAAATCTTTTTCAGATTCAAATTCTAATCTCACATCTACCGGACCCTTTTTGATAGACTCTGATTGTTTCGAACAATCAATGATTACAACAGGACATTTATTCTTAAAATCTGTAAAGGATACGTACGGTAGACTCTGATAAGTGTTGTAGTACGACGTTTGAAACGCCGCGTACATGTGGTACAATAAAGCAAATTTATTTTGGGAGAATTTTAAATTTAAATCATCGTAGGGGAACACTCGTGAATTGAGATAAAGCTTGACATTTGTCAAGTCGCAGTGATCGAAACAACTGGATGCCTTATCAATGACGTTATTTCTACCCTTTTGAAAGGCTAAAATTAAAAATCGCGGTTTCTCGAGTTGAGTCGAAGTTTTAATCGACCATACTTGTCGGTTTGACGTAGGTAATAGCGGATACTCGTGCATATCCCACGCTCGGAAATGGAGAGAAATTATTTTTTCTGTTTTTAAATAATTAATTAAATTTAGTTTCTGAACTTCGTTAACCGAAACGTAGGTATTTTCCAACAAAGCGATAGCAGTTCAATTTTAACTTTCTCGCGAACTTCTGCCCGTGCATCCGTATCGACATATGGAACATGCTGTACAAAACAATTTGAATCGTTTCTCGCTCTTACCAAAATTAGCTCTTGCTTTACGTTTATCAAAACTTTTCGATAATCTTCCGCGAATCCGAGTAACGAGGATAAAGGTAGACAGACGTTGTACCGGGTGGATGATTCTTCTTGAACTTCATTGAAGGGTATTGTCCATCCCATATTTGTTAAGGAATACGATATAGGCGCGTGAGATGCAATCCCTTTTAGAGTTGAAGTCATTCCGGGGTTTCTGACTTTATCAATCTCAACTCCACAAATTTCATACCGGATCTCGTCGAATAAAAACGGAATGCGTTGTTGATGAGTCTGTGCTTCGCCGGTGCCGTATTTCCTCCTTCTTTTAAAAATGATAGTTCCAAATATATAAAACTTTCACTCGGAAGCGTATAAATGTCTTGGATTTGTACTGGAATCCGTATCTCTTCTCCGGCGTCTAGCTTTGAGTTTGCGTACGGATAATGAGAATGATATTCTATACTCTCGATCGATTCGTCAAATTCGGGGTGTTCACTTAAATTTAGCACCTCCATTTTTGAGCTTTACTTTGTATCCTTGGAGGAGAAGAAATTTTATATTTTCACGAGAGAGGGTTGTTGACTCTTTGAAGGTCCGTGGTAGACTAAGAGTTTTCGTTCTCCTTTCCGGTTTATATAGGTTCTTGAAGAGCAGCCCCATTACTTGAGTAGATTTAATAAAAATGCTAGACAAAGATGACCGCAGTTTACTGATCCAACTTTTTGATATACTTTCCGATTACAAGAGATTCGAACGCCTTGTAAATATTTCACCAACACTGAAGGTGCTTGCCTGCCGTGGCTATCAAAAATTTAGCGTATTCGCCGGTCTTGATGTAAAGAGACCCAGTGAGTGCCTTCTGTAGAACTTTTTCCCAAGTTGAAAATCACTCTTTCTTCTTGCCAGGGCTTCTTGGGCAGTGTATCTATCATATAAACTCCTCTAAAGTTTGGTATATTTAGTTTCTTTGCGAATCTTTTCAGATCGAAATTTGTTAAAGACTTGTTGGGAAGTAACGAATATAGTATATGCAATTGATTGTCTCCGCCTCCAATTTTCTTGGGTATCTTCAAAACTCGTTTCTTAAGCTTTTTACGATGCATCGCCTTCAACGTCTTGATGTAAACTGAAGCAAAGTACTCATGCGGTCAAATATATATTCAAACGTTGACGTTTTCTTTTCGTTCCCAACTATTATGTGAAGAATCTAGACCTAACCACTTGACCAAGACTCGATCTCCTTTACGCTTCAAAATCTTTTCCACCAGATAGACGTCAGAGTATTTTGCAGGCTGAATTTCTTGCTCGTAGAACCCGCCGGTTATGATGTGTCCTCTCATATCTTTAAGGATATAAGTACAAGGGTTGGTTTTCTTAACCTGATGAATTGTAAATATTTCTGTTGACCAGTTTGGTAGATATCCTTTCCGGAATTCCGTCTTCAGCTTCGATACACGTACACTGTCTCCAATTTTAAACTTTGGTGTTTGCTTGCTTTTTATTTTCTTGTAATTCTGTGCTACAATACTTTCGTTGGCGGTACAGACAGATTCTGGCTTCATTCCGATGGTCCTATGTTTGGTTCCGTTGTACTTTTTTACTAAAGAAGGGAGTAAATCGATCCACTTGTAAGAGCCTTGTAAACTAAACTCCTTCCACAACATATTCTTCAAAGTTCTATTGAATCTTTCTACAATGGACGCCTTCATATTACTGTAGGTCGAATAATGATTTGCACAGTGACTCTCCATCAGCTTTTTAAACTGTGTATTATAAAATTCTTTTCCATGGTCAGTTTGGACGTTACGAGGTTTCCGTTTAGATAAAATTACTTTAAAGGCATCTACTATATCTTTAGCGGTTTTTCTTTTGACTCCGATAGCCCATGCATACTTTGAGAAGCAATCTATAACGGCCAGTATATACCTGAACCCCCGATTCTCTCTTGAAAAAGGTATCATTTCAATCAAGTCTGCTTGCCATAAATCATCAATAAACAAGAGCTTCACTTTACGTCTAGGAAAAACTCGACGAACAGGTCTGTGGAGTTCCTTTACAATTTGCTTCTTAATGTCCGACATCTTATCGTATACTAACTACTCGATGACGCCTCCTGCTCTTAAAAGGGTTTCAATTTCTTCAATTTCCTTGCTATGCTTGTGTTTCGATGGCAATAAAAGTCTCAGTCGGTCCACCAATTGATTTGGATTTGATTTACCCGAACCTTTTTTCTTTGCGAGTGGAAACAATACTTTTATAACTTGATTATATTTAGGATTATCTTTCGGTCTGATTATGCTTCCAGTTGCACTGCTATTTAACTTGTGGGCGTTTGTCATTCGTAAAATTAATTTGTACTTGTCCTTATCATCGTTATTAACTTTTTCCATTTCAGGGATATTAGAAAATAACAGCTCTGTAAGACCTGGGGTACATATAAACTTTTCCTCGTCAATTTCTATCGAATTGTTTTTAAATTCAATCATACTGTCGCCTAAAATAAAATGTTCTCCGTCGTATTTAACTCCGTAGGTATTATCCAACTCTGAGAGGTCATTTTTTACCAGTTTTGTCAAGTATGAGGTGGCTGATTGATTCATACCGTGGATAGGTGGAGGAGCTGCTTCTTCAATACTCGTTGGAGATTCTGAAGAATCATTATCGGGTGACCCGCTTTCGATTGACGAACAAACATCAATAGATTCCGATTGAGTGCTCTCTGATAAGTTTAGAGGTTTTAAATGTTGTGACGGAGACCAAATAGGAATACTAGAATAACCAGCAGATCTGATTGTCTGAGTGGAAAGATGAGGAAGATAAGATTTTCTCTTGGTAACCACGTGGAGAGGTCTCTTGACTATTACTTTTTGCGATGGTCCCGGTTTGATTTTCTCCAAACAGTCTGTCAATGGTTTGTATTTAAAGTTGTAATATTTTTCTGCATCCTCTCTCTGTCGTCTAAGAGCTTGGAGTTTCTCTTTTATAATTTTCCTAGTTTTCACAATGTTCATCAATGTTGACTCTTCCATGGTTGGCGCTATACTGACTGCAAACGATTGTCTACACGATTATATATGTATCGAATCCTTTTCGGTACCGACCACGATCCAACTCACTATCTTTATCAATCACTAGAAAACCGTACTTACTATGTGTCCAACAGACTCTACAGATACGTTTAAACTGGTTAAAGTCCATATCTGAATTTACGTGATCACTATATATACGTTTTAGATTAAGTTCGTCCTGTTTAAAAAGAACAATTAAATTAACGTTGTCTCGAATAAGATGTTTTGGAACACGGGCGTAGCTCTGACACAGGTAAAAAGAATCGACACCACTGTGTCTACCCATACAAAAATAAGCTCTAATTACGTCTTGCTTATCGCAAGCCACATCATCAAATATAAAAACTGAATCCGGCAGAGTATCTCGGGGATTAGGTACATCGATATTTGATTCAAAGGGAAAGTAACCCACACCGCTATCTTTAAGAACGGCCTCTAAATGTTTATACTTTGGTTGATACAGAGATTTACTGAATAAATAAATGTTTTGAAACTTGAGACCGCTAGGATCGTACAAGAGGCTGAGTAATAAATTTGTTTTACCACAATTGGAGGGACCGCAAATTAAACACCTGATACTATATGGAAGAAGAGGTCCGTGTACACGTTGTTTGCTTTCGGTAGGACCGTCGAAATTTGTAATGGGTAACGAGTGATGTTGCTTCAACAACTTCATCTTTAAGACTAACATTTACAATCATCTTACACTACTTAAATATTCTTATTCGAAAGAGGCTAGCTATACTTAAATTTTTATATTTCCGAAAGAGGCTAGAAGCCTTGTAAATATTTTTTTTTTTTTTTTTTTATTATTTTTTTTTTATTTTAATACAATAGTAAATTGAACCTCTTTAACCTAACAACTACATATTTAAAACTAAATGAAACTTATATATCGTCTGTAAAAAATAACTTTAAAAATGAACACTTTTTAAATTAACTTACATATTTATAAACTAAATAAAACAACAAAAATGAAATTTCAAACACATAAAAATGAACCTAATCTTTATCCCTATAGCCCTAGTACTTAATACCGTCCGGCATAACGATTCTTTTATCGTCGAAGGGTGTTAAAGCTAATTTGTTAACTCAATTGACCTAAGAATATGTTCTTTGGATCGGATTTGCCTAACAGGGGTCCTAAAGGGTCTTTTTGTTTTTCGCACAGTCTAAAAAGTCTTGACGCGTTATAACATTCTTAACTACAGCTGTCTGAACTCCTTTAATCTTCTTTATGATTCCGTCTTCTTTCTCAATCATGTACTTTAGCTTTGATGCCAACGTAGAGTTTTATCGGCTTCCCTTTAGCTTCGTCTTTGAATTTGCCAACAACTTTCTTATTTACAGGAGAGTACAAAGGATGTGTTTTGTCCAGATCTGAAGTATCTAGTTCATCTTTAATTTTTTCCAACTCTACGTATAAATCTTGACATTTTATCTCGTAAATATAGCTGTCGGTGTCCATGTACCCTAAGCGAAGTCTTTCTGGTCCAAATAATGGTTGCATCACATCGTAATGGAAATAATACATTTTAATTTTTGACAAGTCAAGTATCGACATTCCTAAGTAAATCGGTTTATCAAACTTTTCAGATTTTTTTCTGTGATGAACTGCCGCTAAATTCTCGTGATATATGGTTCTGTCTAGAAACTCTGGCTTTGAAACTTCCTTCTCAATCTGTTTATCGTTGGTTACCAGCTTCATATTTAGTCTCTTTCTTACATTTTCCATGGTCTTGCCGTAAACCGAGTTGTTGTACAACTTGTATAAATCTTTTTCGAAATCGGAGGTGCACTTGGCTCTTAAATTAGTATTCATGTCTATATATGGCTTTAGCCAAGGTGATTGCTTAAACATCAATACTCTATTGATTTTCAACACCTTAATTCCAAACTTTACTGCCTGTCTCAAGGCAAGGAAGTGAACTACATAATTTTTCCTACCGTTCAAATGAGGTACGAGTTTAACATCGTGCTCGAGTTTAAGATTTTCGCATAAGAAGGGAAGATCGTTGTGGTCTTTGTGTAACGACTGAGGGTACTCTAAATCAACGTCCAAGATGTATCCTACATCGCCATTCTCATCAGTAAGATCAATTTCCAGTTCGGTAAATACGTCTGGCTCTATCCACTTAAATTCACCGGTTGGAAGCGGCTGGGACATCGCATACCCGTACAAATTGTTGCAATCAACGTAGTAGGCATAAATAGATTCTTTTTCATCATCATAATTTTCTAAATATTTATTGTTAGCTTCGATTTTTCTGTGGCTAACCTGACATATTCCTCCGCGTATTCCGCTTTCTACCATCATAAGCATTTCGTAGTCTACTATTAAATCCAGCTTGACTCCGGTGAACCGTAGCATGGCATCCCACGACAGGCTTGGCAGTGTATAGTAATGCGCCGGATCTAGGAAATGAGTCTTTAAAGTAACGTCTCTAAACGTTTCAAATATATCTGCCAGTAATAAAACATCGGTTTTGAGATATATGTCACAATACTCTCCTAGGTTTTTACAGTTGAAAGCTTCCCATACTTTTAGAGCGTGTTCGTAGTCTTGGTCTTCAATTTCGCTGAAATTTAGCTTGTTGTAAAAGGCTTCTTTAGGTGGAAGTTGGGTCTCTTCAAGCTTCTCTAGCGAGTCTACATAATCGTACGGAAACACGCCCTTTCTTGTCAACAATGGAATGACATCTGCAGGAAAATGTTTACTGAGCTCTCTAAAGTGAGTAACACTACTAGCCAACTTGTCTAGACTAGTCCCTAAGAAACGGTAGCTGTCTATGAATCTCAATTTCATCTTTGTACCGATGTATTTAGTAAAAGAAATAAATTTTTCCTCGGTATTTGGAATAATATCAATTTTTTCATCGTCATAGCCCAACTCTCGAATAAGGAAATGACTATCGTAACCGCTTAAATTGTGAAATATTACGGGTAAAAATTTGGGGTCCTGATATTTTAGGTTACACCCATTATGGGCTACCCCCCTATACTTTTTTGTGGCGTGGTTGTGGTCTGCGACCCTAACATCTGACGGTAAAAACGGTTTTTGACACAAATAACAGTTGACCGCAGTATTAAATTCCAACATTTCTTCCTCAGTTAGAGGATCCATCGGTAGATTTAGATCGTAAACCTTTTCAACCTCTTGAGCGAGATGTTCGAGATACATTAATAAATGTTTTGCCACGTCAGGACCACGATACAGAAACGGCGCAATAGGGAAGTGACCTATACCAGTATAGTTTTCAGTTGCCTTTAAATAGCAACAATAACTAATTGCCTCGTGGAGTTGATACGGCATGGTATATTTTTGAGTGGGATCTGGCTGACAGGTAGCAATCAGCCTAAGCAAAGCCTCAATGTCGCAGTATACGACGTAGGGAACGCGGAGGCAGCGCTCCAAGTGTTCAAATTGAACATAAGGCTTATCTACTGGCATTTCAACCAGTACAGGTTTGTTTTCATCACACAGTCTCTTGTGAGCCGCCAATTTGGCTTCCTTAGTCATACCGTATTGGTTATCGAAATAGGAAAAGCACCGTTTGCATATCGCAACACCGCCGTGACGATTAGTTAACTGAGGTCCTACTAGTCTATTAAAATTTGAAATTTTGACGTAATGACTAGTTTCCTCGTCATGTATGAGTAAAAGATCGCGGTGGTCGTCTTTTTCAATCTTTACTACCTTTAGAGGGTAAATTATATGTTTAATTTTTTTAGTTTCTTCAATAAATTTACTGTAAATGCCAAAAACGTTGATACTAATATCATTTTTCTTTTCAAATAACTGAATTTTATCTAGCGGGACCGGGAAATCTAGCATACTAAAGTTATATTTGTGTTGTAAATTTTCATAACTAGATGGACGTTCAGGATGGTTCTTTACTAGTTTTGATAGAATAGAATATTTAAAACATAAGAAATCGTCATTTTGAACATTTATACAAGCTTTCCTACTGTATTATGTCATATGGTAATTGAATATAAGAGGTTCCCTTGAGTGGTTTAAATCTATTAATTTTTAACCGGAGACCGTCGACTCCTTCTAGCGAACAGCTACTTCCCTTGGCCTGGTAGCGGTCCATTTCTGATGTAATCTTTTTAAATTCCTGATTTAAAAACTCGTCCATATCGGTAGCTTCATATACTGCCCTATTGTTTGTCTTGAAAGCGTGTGAAATCAGTTCTTCGTCAGTGTTGTAAAAAGTGCAATCTACTAGAATGTTTAGCTTAATAGCACTATGTTCCCTTAACGCAATCTGGGTTTGATTTCTTAAAATATCTCTTACAGATTCTAGAAAATTTGTCAAATCGTCGTTTGTATCGGATCTAATGAAAAAAGATTGTAACCTGTGTTTAAATGCTGTCTCGTACGGCGTAATCCCTTCTTGATCTGGCTTGGTCCCCAGTAGAGTTGATATTTTTGGTTCGGCCTTCTTCTTTTCAGGTGGCTGTCCACAATTTTTCTGATGCCTTGTTAAATTGTATCTATTTGTAAATGCATGACCGCACACATCGCACTTACCTTCGAAAGAAACTGAACATGTCGCTTCATGTCTATTTTTAGCATCTATACGAGTAAACGTTTCGCCGCATGATTCACACTCTAATTTATTTTCAGCACCGCACGCACTTTCATGGCGCTTTCTTGAATCTGGACGACTGAAATTTTTACCGCACTGGGCACACGCGTTTTTCTTGTCATCGAGTGAACAGTTTTTCATATGTCTTAAGAGACTATCCTTGCGAGAGTAGCTGGATCCGCAAGAATCACAGCTTAAACTGCAGCCGGATAAACAGGAATTTTCATGCCTTCGCAAGCTATCCAAGCGGGTGAACGACGAACTGCATTTAGCACACTTGAACATTGTGTCCGTGGTCACTTGAACAATCACTTAAAATCACTGAATTTAATCACTTAAAGTTAAAAAAAAAGTTTATCACTTTAAACAAATGTCCACTTTTAAAAATTTTATTCACTTTCAATAAAAGAAATTATTTTAACAGCTTGGCCACCTATAACAGAGAAACAAACGTTAGGAGGTCTGCCAGGCGAATGAGCCAGGACAGACGCGATCTTACTTATATACCTCGTCACAGCTTCCAGAGCAATGAGAGGGGAAGGCTGACAGGTTGAAACCTGTCTGTGTGAAGGTGTATAAGCAAGGGTTTTAGATAAACTGAGAAAGTATAACTATTTTAATTATACTTACTCCTTCAATGCCCCGACCTCGCATTGAAGCATGGCAGTCAACCACTGCGGGATACCGCCTCTGAGTTCTTTATAAAAGTCGGGCTCCACTCTTGGTGGTGCCCTTCCGTCAATTCCATAAAGTTTCTTGCGACCTCCTTCGGAATTATCTTTGATATTCCTCAGAATTACCCATCGAGTCAACGACGGATTGGTCGACTAATCTCAGAAAATATTTACTGCTTGGTCGTCATACCCCGGATTTCCAAGGCCAAGGGGAGATCCAGACACCACTGTAAGAAGTGCTCTTGGCGCTCCAAACCCTGAAACTAGGGAACACAAACGCATATAGAAGAGAGTCAACTCTCCCTGGGTCCCCATAGGCGTCTCCGGGAACTTGTGGTTACCCCGACGACCTTTCGTCCTACCACGCACCAATGCCAGGCATAGCACGCTATTGCGTGGACCGTAGCGGTACGGGAGGAATCTATTAAAGCCACTAAAGTAAGGCTCCACTCTTGGTGGTGCCCTTCCGTCAATTCCTTGAAAATATTAGTTAAACAAAAGGTTTTAACTACAGCTCAGGTTTGAAGAAAAAACCTCGGCTGATTTAGTCTTTCGCTCCTAAGAGTTTCTTATGAGACAAGCATATGAGACTATAAAGGTTTTTGACAGGTTTTAAACAGTGTGAGCAACCAAGTAGCGTGTCCTTCGAAGAGAGCAACGCTGACTTGGCGGCGTACTGGTTGCCGCATGAGAGACACACGTCGGCACATGAAGGGCAAAGTAGTCGAAGACTCTTGTGAGGGAGTCAACCTCCGGGAAGGGATTCGAGACGGACTGTGCCTCGGCAGTTCTCCGGTTGTGACCGGAGTTGAAGCAGAGTACTCATTTCGACCTTCCAAGGAGCCTGGACATGTTTACCCGGCACCGAAGAGTGCTCACGGCTAAGCTGTGACAGTAAGGTGGGTCTCGGTGAACCCGAAGCACCTCCATGTTAGGGCCAACTGCTGGCAGTCCCCTACCAGCAGCCAACGCAAGGCCTTCGAGCATGTAGACACCAAGAGTGACTGGCGCCACACCAGACCGACCGGCCAGGGGTCCCATACGGTCCAGGCCGCATGCAGGTCCCCAGAGAACGCGACCCCGGAAGAGAGTAATCTTCTTCCACCTTAGGGTCGGCCGTGACATTGATAAACGAGTAACCGACAGCAGGCCTCCATTTCTGGTACTGTTGGGCTCCCGCTACCGCATGCCCCGACACAACGCGCCGCACATTGGTCGTATGCCCTAATGCCCTCTGAGTGAGGATCCTCAGAGGGAACTGTTAAGACGGCCCGGCGCTACCAGACACTTTACTACCTCTCACATCTACACATACCGACGGCACTTGCGACATAACTTCGAAATTTGTTGTTAATTTTGGCTTAAGATGAAGCCGCTGCCGCAGGCAACGTATTTTTGCAGTCTCCCGTAAAGATTTGCCGGTCACCGTGCTCCCTCTTGCAGCCAATATATTTTGCCTTCCCCGCTCAGCGTTTAGGGTAAATCTTAATTTTTAATGTCTTAAGCTGAAACCACTGCCGCAGCCAACTCGATACCGTTATTTCCCGTAAAGTAATTGCAGGCGTTGCGCCCTCTCTCGCAGCCAACATATTTTGTCTTCCCCGCTCAGCGTTTAGGGAAAATCTTAATTACTAATGGCTTGAGATGACCCCTCCGTCGCTGCCAACTCGTAATCGTAATTACCCGTGTAGTAATTGCAGGCGATGCGCACACTCTCGCAGTCATTATATTTTGCCTTCCCCGCTCAGAGTAATAGCAAGTATGAACGTACTAGTAGAGCCCAGAGTTGTAAGGGGTGTACTAGGCACGGTCCTTCACTGAAAAGTGGAGGGGGGTTGACGTTATATACCTCTCGTAGCCAAGCTCTACACCATACCGAGATCTTACCTAACCCTTAAGACCCACATATTATATTAAAAAATGTATAAACACACCAATTGTACTTTTATAATATTCTTTTTAACTGAAATCAAATAAGGTAAAGGGATAATAGGATTAAAGTACCTTTTTTTACACTATGCAAAGCATATTTTAATGTTACTGTTATTACACTATGGAAAGCAAAAGAGAGGGAGGGGGGGTATAAAGAGATGGTTGAGGAGGTGGTGGTGGTGGTGGAGGAGGAAGCGGAGGAGGAGGTGGTGGAGGAGGAGGTGGAGGAGGAGGAGGAGGTGGAGGAGGAGGTGGAGGTGCCAGAATCGGCTTTTCTCCCCTACTTATGGTCAAGCCATTCCGTCGAATAGCCCGTCCGTCGAAATTAATATATTTTCGACGGAACGGTTTTAAAACGTAAAGTTAGGCCGTTCCGTCGAAAATATTAATTTTCGACGGAATGGCTTTCGACGATTGGGCTTTTCGACGGAGTGGCTCGTCTCTACCCACGACAGACCGTTCCGTCGAAATTAACAACGCCTGCAGAATCTAGTCTTAAGAAAAGTTAGCCAGCTATACAGTATTGTATTGTTAATTGCATACCCACAGACGTAAGGCGCCTACAAAGTCTTAGGCCCGTATTCAAAGACGTTTTCCTAACATTTTCCTAACTTTTTCCTAACATTTTCCTAACATTCTCCTAACTTTTCCTAACATTTTCCTAACACCTAACTTTTTCCTAACATTTTCCTAACATTTCCTCTTTTTCCCTAACTTTTTCCTAACATTTTCCTACATTCTCTAAAAACTCACCTTAGGTTTTAGGTAAGAGAAATGTTTTTAAGCCACGAAATTTAAATGATCGTTCCCGTGTTTTAAAAGTCATTTAGAGGCTTCGCATGATTTTTTTTTAGTAAGAACCTAGGTAGTTAAGTCAAAAAGTGATACCATTGTAAATAACGTAATATATCGCAAAATATCTAATGTTATTAACTTATTACCTGGATTTAACGACACACTTTGTCGTATTAATAACTATCTACATAAATTTTACATAATATAAGTTACTGTTATCCACTTACTTTACTATTAGGGACGTTTACCCTGAAATCTTTTAACACAATCAGATTTTTTATTTCTATGGTCTTTTTGTGGCGGGGCTATCAATTCCAAAGAGGAATTCAGTTTGGTCCGGTGTGAATAATTCAGCCATTATTATACCAAAAACATTTTTACAACAAACAAAAATGAATTTGATGACAAAATACGAAAACAAAATTGGTGTAAATGATTTAGCAAAATGAAAACAGTGGTTGCACTATTAAACAGGTCTTCATTTATAGACACCCTTTGGATTTCGTAAACCGGTCCACGTTTCAAACTTGAAACGCTTGATTACTGCTTATTAGAAAGCTGTACAATAATTGAACATTGTATTTGTATTAACTCTACTGTTTCTGAAAACATGTAAATAAGTTTCTAATATATTTAACATCGCCAAAGCAAGGCCGCATTGTTGTTTAAGACAAAGTGTGGTCGTAAATCCAGGTAATAAGTTAATACATTGATATTTTGCGATATATTACGTTACTTTACATGGTATCACTTTTTTGACTTAACTACCTTAGGTTCTTACTAAAATAACAATCATCAAAGCCTCTGAAAGACTTTAAAAACACGATAGGAGAATGTTAGAAAATGTTAGGAAAAATGTTAGGAGGAATGTTAGGAGTTAGGAAATGTTAAGGAAAAAGTTTAGGGAGAATGTTAGGAAAAATGTTAGGAAAATGTTTAGGAAAAAGTTAGGAAAATGTTAGGAAAATGTTTAGGAAACGTCTTGAATACGGCCTTAAAGTATTACGGTTTAACTTTCAAAATAAAGTTTAACATTAATCTTTTTAATTAGATCTGCTAACAAATGATCTTTGCCAGCCAAAATGGCAATAACTTAATTAATAATGTATTGGATTTGACCATGTTTGGCGCCTAAAGATTAAAAAAGTAATGTAAATCAAAATAATAGTTCAACTCCCTGTTTAATATATTAGTGAATTACCAAGGAGAAATGATTGTAAGATTGAGACAATAATAATATATATAAATATATTATATTATATATTATATATATATAGTATTATAATATATATATATATTATATATATATATAATGTGTGTGTGGTGTGATAAATATATATATTATAAATATATAATATATTTGGCTTAAGCGTACAACGAAATATATGCTCTTAATTCCCCTCCACCCACCCATGTATATGACTTAACTTATAAAGCTTGAATTTTCGTTTTTAAAAATCTTTTATAAACGCTTTA
>JACMZG010001913.1:2520495-2565495 GCA_018340805.1 Microvelia longipes
TGGCTTGGTCCCCAGTAGAGTTGATATTTTTGGTTCGGCCTTCTTCTTTTCAGGTGGCTGTCCACAATTTTTCTGATGCCTTGTTAAATTGTATCTATTTGTAAATGCATGACCGCACACATCGCACTTACCTTCGAAAGAAACTGAACATGTCGCTTCATGTCTATTTTTAGCATCTATACGAGTAAACGTTTCGCCGCATGATTCACACTCTAATTTATTTTCAGCACCGCACGCACTTTCATGCGCTTTCTTGAATCTGGACGACTGAAATTTTTACCGCACTGGCACACGCGTTTTTCTTGTCATCGAGTGAACAGTTTTTCATATGTCTTAAGAGACTATCCTTGCGAGAGTAGCTGGATCCGCAAGAATCACAGCTTAAACTGCAGCCGGATAAACAGGAATTTTCATGCCTTCGCAAGCTATCCAAGCGGGTGAACGACGAACTGCATTTAGCACACTTGAACATTGTGTCCGTGGTCACTTGAACAATCACTTAAAATCACTGAATTTAATCACTTAAAGTTAAAAAAAAAGTTTATCACTTTAAACAAATGTCCACTTTTAAAAATTTTATTCACTTTCAATAAAAGAAATTATTTTAACAGCTTGGCCACCTATAACAGAGAAACAAACGTTAGGAGGTCTGCCAGGCGAATGAGCCAGGACAGACGCGATCTTACTTATATACCCTCGTCACAGCTTCCAGAGCAATGAGAGGGGGAAGGCTGACAGGTTGAAACCTGTCTGTGTGAAGGTGTATAAGCAAGGGTTTTAGATAAACTGAGAAAGTATAACTATTTTAATTATACTTACTCCTTCAATGCCCCGACCTCGCATTGAAGCATGGCAGTCAACCACTGCGGGATACCGCCTCTGAGTTCTTTATAAAAGTCGGGCTCCACTCTTGGTGGTGCCCTTCCGTCAATTCCATAAAGTTTCTTGCGACCTCCTTCGGAATTATCTTTGATATTCCTCAGAATTACCCATCGAGTCAACGACGGATTGGTCGACTAATCTCAGAAAATATTTACTGCTTGGTCGTCATACCCCGGATTTCCAAGGCCAAGGGGAGATCCAGACACCACTGTAAGAAGTGCTCTTGGCGCTCCAAACCCTGAAACTAGGGAACACAAACGCATATAGAAGAGAGTCAACTCTCCCTGGGTCCCCATAGGCGTCTCCGGGAACTTGTGGTTACCCCGACGACCTTTCGTCCTACCACGCACCAGATGCCAGGCATAGCACGCTATTGCGTGGACCGTAGCGGTACGGGAGGAATCTATTAAAGCCACTAAAGTAAGGCTCCACTCTTGGTGGTGCCCTTCCGTCAATTCCTTGAAAATATTAGTTAAACAAAAGGTTTTAACTACAGCTCAGGTTTAAAGAAAAAAACCTCGGCTAATTTAGTCTTTCGCTCCTAAGAGTTCTTATGAGACAAGCATATGAGACTATAAAGGTTTTTGACAGTTTTAAACAGTGTGAGCAACCAAGTAGCGTGTCCTTCGAAGAGAGCAACGCTGACTTGGCGGCGTACTGGTTGCCGCATGAGAGACACACGTCGGCACATGAAGGGCAAAGTAGTCGAAGACTCTTGTGAGGGAGTCAACCTCCGGGAAGGGATTCGAGACGGACTGTGCCTCGGCAGTTCTCCGGTTGTGACCGGAGTTGAAGCAGAGTACTCATTTCGACCTTCCAAGGAGCCTGGACATTTACCCGGCACCGAAGAGTGCTCACGGCTAACTGTGACAGTAAGGTGGGTCTCGGTGAACCCGAAGCACCTCCATGTTAGGGCCAAACTGCTGGCAGTCCCCTACCAGCAGCCAACGCAAGGCCTTCGAGCATGTAGACACCAAGAGTGACTGGCGCACACCAGACCGACCGGCCAGGGTCCCCATACGGTCCAGGCCGCATGCAGGTCCCCCAGAGAACGCGACCCCGGAAGAGAGTAATCTTCTTCCACCTTAGGGGTCGGCCGTGACATTGATAAACGAGTAACCGACAGCAGGCCTCCATTTCTGGTACTGTTGGGCTCCCGCTACCGCATGCCCCGACACAACGCGCCGCACATTGGTCGTATGCCCTAATGCCCTCTGAGTGAGGATCCTCAGAGGGAACTGTTAAGACGGCCCGGCGCTACCAGACACTTTACTACCTCTCACATCTACACATACCGACGGCACTTGCGACATAACTTCGAAATTTGTTGTTAATTTTGGCTTAAGATGAAGCCGCTGCCGCAGGCAACGTATTTTTGCAGTCTCCCGTAAAGATTTGCCGGTCACCGTGCTCCCTCTTGCAGCCAATATATTTTGCCTTCCCCGCTCAGCGTTTAGGGTAAATCTTAATTTTTAATGTCTTAAGCTGAAACCACTGCCGCAGGCAACTCGATACCGTTATTTCCCGTAAAGTAATTGCAGGCGTTGCGCCCTCTCTCGCAGCCAACATATTTTGTCTTCCCCGCTCAGCGTTTAGGGGAAAATCTTAATTACTAATGGCTTGAGATGACCCCTCCGTCGCTGCCAACTCGTAATCGTAATTACCGTGTAGTAATTGCAGCGATGCGCCCACTCTCGCAGTCAATATATTTTGCCTTCCCCGCTCAGAGTATAGCAAGTATGAACGTACTAGTAGAGCCCAGAGTTGTAAGGGGGTGTACTAGGCACGGTCCTTCACTGAAAGTGGAGGGGGGTTGACGTTATATACCTCTCGTAGCCAAGCTCTACACCATACCGAGATCTTACCTAACCCTTAAGACCCACATATTATATTAAAAAATGTATAAACACACCAATTGTACTTTATAATATTCTTTTTAATGAAATCAAATAAGGTAAGGGATAATAGGATTAAAGTACCTTTTTTACACTATGCAAAGCATATTAATGTTACTGTTATTACACTATGGAAAGCAAAAGAGGAGAGGGGGTATACGACTACAACGAGATGTTGAGGAGGTGGTGTGGTGGTGGTGGCGTGGCGGTGGTTGGTGGTGTGCGGTTGGTGGCGGGCCCAGAACGCTCTTTTTCCCCCTACTCGCGTTCTTCTTCCACGCGGCGGCGTGTGTTAATTTCAGTGAAATTAACAGAAAATTTAATTTCCCTACTTTCTTTGGACCATAGACTTGGCAGGGAGTTTTTTTACCACGTGAGTGGTTTTTGTTAAGTTTAAAATATTATCTGAAAACTCGTTCATTTTCCTTCCAATAAAAGTTTTATAAATTATTTAAAACACAATTCTCATTTTTCACATCTATTTCCATCTAAGAATATATTTCATTTAATTTTCAGAAATGCAAAACACTTGGGATTTATTTGTTCTTCAGTTCTCGGGAAATTCTATAAAAAACACTTTGTTTTCTATTTCATATTTTTTAACATTTCTTCTTATTTTGAATTTAATCTTTCATATTAATTTTTGTGCTGTTTCAAGAAATTTAAAGGAAACTTAATACCTTTACTTATTTTTAAGAACTTTATTTCCCTTTGTAGAAAGTTCGTCAAAATTTGCTTTTTATTTTACTTTAATAATAAATTAATTTTATAATATACTACTTATAGAGAATTCTTTAATGTATGCATGACCCATAAATTCATATTTATATAATAACAGACATTTATAATATTTTGGTTTGTAATATGTGTACGTATGTTTATATGATTATATACTCGTAAATGTTATATGTATGAGTTTATATGTATGTTTATATGAATGGTTTTATATTAATAGGTTATATATATGATATTTGTATACATGATTATATGAATATTATGGTTTATATGTATTCGGACTTTGTAAATCGATGGTAATGCTTTTATTTTTAATACCCTTTATCAATAAATTAAAAACCCTTTATCAATGTTAAATAATTTCTAAATATAAGTTAGTGATAGTTGTAATAAGAGAGAGGTGATAGATCACTTAGCAAGTAGGGCACGTTGTTGGGTCCTTTTTAGATAGAAGATAGTGTTTCACCATATGAGACTTAGTCCAAAGATTTTCTGTAACTTCATTATAATAATAATAATAATAATTAAAATAAAATAATAATAATAAATCAAATAATAATATAATAATAATAATAATAATAATAATAAATTTAAATCCAATCAACAATTAGCCATCAGTATAACTCTTTTTACCAAGCTACACACCATCCTACAAATAACCCTGAGCCTGTCCTGGAAAGCGACACCTATAAGCTCTACTATGACCGTACTATAATTACAGACAAAACAATTCACAAATAATAGGCCTGATATTACTCTAATCATAAAAAAACAGAAAAAAACATACATTATAGACGTAGCTGTTCCAAATAGTAAATAACGTACAAACACCAGTAGCCGAGAAAAAAAGTACACAGAGCTGTCATTTGAAAATTCAAAACTATAGGAGAGAAAAAGGTTGATATCCCTTCCATTTGTGAATATCCACTACTGGAGTTGTACCTCATAGTCTAATTACTAAATTAAAGCTCTGACCTAAACACACACTCTTCACGACATTCAAAAAGGCTGCTATTCTAACACCTGTAATACCGTCAGAAAATTTTTAAATCAATAAATACCTTAAATTAG
The DNA here is from genome assembly GCA_018340805.1 of Microvelia longipes. Classification (NCBI taxonomy): domain Eukaryota; kingdom Metazoa; phylum Arthropoda; class Insecta; order Hemiptera; family Veliidae; genus Microvelia; species Microvelia longipes. Next base: position 2,525,079 of record JACMZG010001913.1, read on the forward strand.
CCTTAGTCTTGGTACTTTATACCCGACTAATGCTAACGAAACTGGCAAAAGCTAAGAAAAAATAAAATAATAATAATATATACCGAGTCCGGTAGCTCAGTGGTAGCGCGCTCGCCTTTCGACCTGGAGGTCGAGGTTCAAATCCAGCCGGGGAGGACTCAATATGAGTTATCCCTTGTAACTGTACACTCGGGAGGTCTTGAATTTCAAGGCCGCCAACCCAGCCAGGGTTTTACGTGTTTCCTTGGCTACTAATACGCAAATGCGGGGTTGGATCTAGTTTTCTTCTGACAGACAAGTCTGGATCCACGTTTCCGTTGTCTCCAGCTCACGAAAAGTTAATGTCTCGGGGTGGGAGATGAAGGTCGGAAAAGATATACTGAGCCTTTGTAATGTCCGAAAACTTAGGCCCGTATTCAAAGACGTACATTCTCCTAACACCAACTTTTTTCCTAACATTTTCCTAACTTTTTCCTTTTTTCTACATTTCCCTAACATTCTCCTAACACCTAACTTTTCCTAACATTTTCCTAACATTCCTAATCATTCCCTAACTCCTAACTCCTAACATTCTCCTAACACTCACCTTAGTTTTGGTAAGGGAAATGTTTTTAAGCCACGAAATTTAAATGATCTTCCCCGTGTTTTAAAAGACATTAGAAGCTTCGCATGATTTTTTTAGTAAGAACCTAAGGTAGTTAAGTCAAAAGTGATACCATTGTAAGTAATCGTAATATATCGCAAAATATCAATGTTATTTATTACCTGGGTTTACGACACACTTGTCGCGTATTAATAACTATCTAACATAAGATTTACATATATAAGTTACTGTTGATCCACTTAACTTACATTAGGGAGTTTACCCTGAAATCTTTTAACACAATCTGATTTTTTTATTTTCTATGGTCTGTTTGTGCGGGCTATCGATTCAAAAGAGGAAATTCGGTTGGTCCGGTATGATAATCAGCCATTATTATACCAAAAAATTTTACACAAACAAAAATGAATTGATGACAAAATACGAAAAACAAAGTTGTGTGAATGATTTAGCAAAATGAAAACAGTGTTGCACTGATTAACAGGTCTTCATTTAGACACCTTTGGATTCGTACAACCTGGGTCCACGATCAAACTTGAAACGCTTGACACTGCTTTATTTATGAAAAGCTATTATAATAATTGAAACATTGTATTGTATTAACTCTACTGTTTACTGAAAACATATGTAAATATAGTTCCAATATATTTAAACATTCGCCAAAGCAAGGCCGCATTGTGTTTATGACAAAGTGAGTCGTTTAATCCAGGTAATAAGTTAATAACATTGATACTTGCGATAATATTACGTTACTTACAATGTATCACTTTTTGACTTAACTACCTTAGGTTCTTACTAAATAAAATCATGCGGAGCCTCTAAAAGACTTTTAAAACACGATAGGAATTTAGGAAATGTTAGGTTAAGAAAAATGTTAGGAGAATGTTAGGAAATGTTAGGAAAGAGTTAGGAAAATGTTGGAAAATTAGAGAATGTTAGGAAATGTTAGGAAAATTAGGAAAAGGTTAGAGAATGTTTAGGAAAATGTAGGAAACCCTTTGATACGGACCTAGTCAGTAAAAGTAATGGCGGCGACACGAGTAACGTAATGACAGGACAAAGTGCTCGTTCTTGAAGACAGACGTCTCCTAATGCACTGCGAGCTTGACTTTCAGGTCAGGGCTAAAGAATGAGTTTGTACACGCTGACATCTGGGTGCTGGGTTCTTGTCGGGTGGCGCTGGACTGGGCCAGAGCGGTGAGCCTAGCTTAGAGGTCTGGTGATGCTAGTGGAACTGATGAGATTGGTGAGACTGAGTAACGGAGGTCAAGTGAGACTAATGTGATCAGGAGGAGCTAGTAAACTAGAAAACAAGCACACAGTGAACTAGTAGTCGGCGCTAGCCAGAGCCGTGAGCCTAGCCAGAGTGTAGCTGGTCTAGATGAACTAGGCACACGGTGAACTAGTCGCAGACACTAGCCAGTGAGTTTGGATAGAGTCTGGTTGGGCTGGATGAACTAGACACACTGTGAACTGGTTATATGTGCTACCATGTACGGAGGGGGTGCTTCCTAGATGATTGGATGTGCACAAACTCAGGGGCTAATGTTGAGTGAGATTTGAGAGAGGGGAAAACGCTAAAATAACCCTACGGGTTAAAGCGTAAAAAATAATAATAAAATAATAATAACCATTTATATAGCAATATTCACAAATTATAGAATAAATATTTCTTGTAAATAATATAACATCATTTAACTCTTAAATTTAACTTTCAAACTCCATAAAAAAAATTATAACAAAATATTTCTGCTATAAATCGGCTGAGCCGTGGTCACCTACTAGGAGGTACAAGTTGCCCATTGCATTGGTTGGCATTTACTTATAATTTATTTATTTAATTTATTTTTTTTTAGTTATTTATTGTTAACAATGAATGAAATTCTTTATATTATAATAATTGATATTTAATAATATTGTATACATATCTAACTGGATGGATTGATCCTTATATCAATTATTTACGACTTATTTATTTAATAGTCCTTTTTTATTTCATTTATTAATATAGTTTCATTTTTAATCTAACTTTTGGATTATTTGTTTTTTTTCATGCACAACTCACCACACCCACACACATGTACATATGCACACACACACACACAAATGCATACATACATATAAATACATACACAGACATACACATTACAGCTACATTCATACTGATTATGACTTATTGTTACTTCATCTTCCTGCTTTTAATCCTTCTATATTAAATCGCATTTTATAGATAATCGTCACAATAAACCTCTCTCATTCTCTTCCACTCTTGCCTCATTCCTGCTACTCTCTGCCAAGTTACATCGCAAGCTAACTTTCATTAATATCTTTAATTAGAAACATCACAAGCCCCACTGCAGTACTAAGCTTTCCTTTTGCTTTGAACTTTAGTTAAGTCCATACTTTAGGTTAAGTATGCACCCGTCACATAGGGACTATTTGTTAAACCCCTATGTGGCATATACTTCACTGTGATACTAGTTCTAGTTTTTGTGATATGATTCTTAAGATCATAGTTAGAAAATGAAGCTGGTAAGTTTTATCTTAACCTTAGTTTTAAAGGTTAAGGATGCTTCACTTACGCAGCGGCCACTTGTTAAAACCCTATGTGGCGCCCTCTACACTGTGATACTAATCTTAAGTTCATGTTCCCGTTTTGTCTTATTAATTTATTTATTCATATAGTGTAATCTAATATTAGCTCACACTAAACGAATAAACACTTCTGATATCTCCACCTGAACCAGAGACTATAGATACTTAAACAGTAAGACTGTCGACTCAATGGTGGGAAAATTTGGATTCCGAACGACGCTAGCGCTGCGGCGGACCTACCTTTCAATTGAGTGGGCGTGTCTTAATTTCCCGCTTTATACCCACAGTCACTTGAAATTTAAATTTTATACTTTGTATAGTTATACTTCTAACTAACCCTACCCTTTAATCTTACACAGAACACTGTGATTATTTTTAGTTTTTCATTTAAGTAATTTATTATTTAATTGATTCAATCAGGTAACAATGAAATAGTGGCTAAATTACACGTGCAGAAGATTGATTTTGGCATTTAATGCAGCCTGTATTATTACATCGGCAAGATGCGCACATTGTTAAATGTAATTACCTGATAAAATCGACTAAATCAATAAATTAATTAAATGAAATATACTTATCTGCCATCATTAGCGTTCTCTGGAAGTTTTAAAAAGGTTTCTATTTACTTTTAGTTTCTGAATTTTGGAAATACAGAACATGCAACGGCGAACCGTTTTTGTGAAAAATACATACAGAAATCAATCAACTTTATAATAATAATAAATGTAGCTGTCGTAACAAAGAATTGTCATGGTATTCATAAATTTAAATATAAAAATATAATCAGTCATCTTTGGAAAGCTATTGGGGTTAGTTCATGAGGTCCCGCACCGGTCCGCCGCGCGCTATTTTTAGTAGCTGCGATAATGGAATCCAAACTTTTCCATATTTAAGTTAACCCCCCCTGACCTGAACCAACAGTTTTGGTTTATATGGAAGGACGAACGAAGTAAGTCCGAAGCTGGAAGGATGAGCGTAGCGAATCCGATGTAACGAGGAAAAGTTCTGAGGTACTCTGAACTAGATTTTTATTTGTTATAAATAGTTAATGTACGTCCTCTTTGCTGTCTTTTTCTTTTTCTTGTATCAAATCCCATCATGTGTCACATAAAGACTCCATTATTCTGATTGCAGGTTTCATTTTGGTCTACAAGTCCTGAACTAAGCAACAAGCAGAGATTCGAATACTTCTCCAGAACCATACCATCAGATCATTATCAAGTTAAAGCGATGGTTGAGATCGTCCAGAGGCTCAATTGGAGCTATGTGTCAGTTGTCTATGAGGAGTCTAACTACGGCATTAAGGTAAACCTTAAAAAAAATATTTATCTCCAGACGGTGTATGATGTGTGGTTTATTGATTAATTTTTAGGGAGTAAAGAAGAACTTTTCACTCTTAAGAATGAAAAGCGATTTAACACCTTTGGGAATAAAATGTCACGTTTCATTCCCTTGGGAGTAAAAATTAACTTATTCTCACAAAAAAGTGTTAGAGCCAATTGTATCTATTTTATTGGAAGTGGTCACCTCTAAATTTAAAAAGGGAACCTATAAATGTTGGTACCACTTTCCCGGGGGCGGCACGAAAAAAATATATTTATTATTGGCTCAAAATTCATTTTAGATCAAATGAAGTTGTTTAAAGCAATACATTTTTATTGATTTTTTTAAAGGTAGACCTCCAAAATTTTTGAAAGTGTACCGGACCATTTTTTTAATGGCTCAAAATCCGTTTCAGGCCAAAAGAGGTTAAAGCACTTATATATTAGAGCACAAATATTTTTATTTGAGAGGAAGGGGAGAGAGGCAGAACCCTTAAAATTAATTAGGGGGGTCCAACCGCAAAAAATAGAAAAAATACATCATAACGAGCGGAGCGAGCCCGAAGACATGTTGCAGTATAACTTTGGCGAACTGTATTCTGAGGACGAGCGAAGCGAGTCCGAAGCAGGGAGATAAGCTTAGCGAATCCGATGTAGCGTACCCGAGTTTTTTATTTTATTTCTTATTAGCTACTTAAGAAAGGTTCGATTTAGTTCTTTTATTATTTAAAGTAAATCAAATTGTTCGCGTTTTATTTGCCTTTGACCCACCAGTTACATAAGGGAATTTTGTTGTACATATATATATATATATATATATATATATATATATATATATATATATATATATATATATATATATATATATATATATATATATATATAATATATATACACATGATATGTATGGCCTACAGCCCCTGGTCTTTCTATATCCGTCTTTCGTAAATTATGATAAATTAAAGTTCAATTTCAACCGTCTGTTTTTACTTACACTATTGACAGCATGTATTGTCCTTATCATAACTTTGCCTTTATGTCATGCTTGTTGGTTGTTTCCTATATTTTTATCAAGGTTGTTCTGTTTCTCTCCCAGTAAAAAACTTTAGTGTCAGTTTATCGATGTCATTCCACAAACTAGTGCCTCTCTAGATTATTTTTGACATTAAACTTTCACATCTGTGTCCCTTATAGAAAGGAGATATGAACAAAGAGTTTTGAGCTTTAGCTGTTTTTTGTTTGTCGTTTGAATGTTTTTACTTTGTGCTTTGCAGAGGAAAAATAAACAAATATAAAAGAACAACGACAGACAATGAGTGAACAAATTTACACACGCATACACCCTCACTTGCGGACGGAAAGCTTTGTATAATCCACTCTGAAAGTCTTATTAATCACCTGAAATGGAAAATTAATTTAAAATCTTGATTATGCATTTTCTTTGTAAATACAATACTTTTTCTGCTTACCTAAGTAACAAATGATGATAAGTACTTCGATAATCCCCAACAAATTGTTGCCCTAACCAACTGTTGCTCAAAGCACGATGAATTATTGTGAAGTGCTATAGGCTAAAGAAAATACAATACAACATATTTCCCTGTAAAGGTAAAAAAACAAGAGGCCTTAAGATTGTTTGGCACTCCGCGGCGTCGGTGCTAGGGGCCGCTTCGCTGCCAAACGGTTGTTTTACCTTATCAGTTCGTCATATTACTACTTTATATATAAGTGGCATACTTCCACGGCATAAGCAAATTTTCAAATTAAATAGTCATTAATACTAAATAGTACATTATGTCATTCAATGACATGTTTTGTCTAACATATATATGTCAATCAATAAAATCAGAATTAAGACTGATAATACAATGACACTTTGTACGTTTGACACATTTATAGTTATATATGTGTGAAATATTTCAGCCTAATCGAAACAATATATGAAGTGTTTAATTTTTAACACTATACGAAACACTAACTTTTTAAAATGTTTGAGAGGTCATTTTTGTAGGTTAATGACGTCACACATATTTCATAAACAATAGGGTTCGGGACATTTACCCTTGCTTTAGGGAGGAAACAATCTTATTACAGCCTATTTGTCATAGAGATATATACTAGAGGGGGCATAGCCTATCTCATTACAATGAGAGACCTGGAAACATCTTTTTAGGGCTCTCAGGGCTCGTGTAACTCATTGAACCTTTATAAAAGTAATTAAGATTAAAAATATATATATATATTTTTTTTTTTATAAATACCTTTATTTAAATAATATATCAACAATAATACATAGTAAGTTTATTTGTATAGGTTACCTCTCCGCTAAAAAGCTTACGCCTTGTGCTGCGGAGGGGAGTCATCTTATATCTATAGTAATGATTTTGTGGCATTAATATTATTGGGGAGATAGATAAGAGAGAGAGAGAGAGAATAGATAAAGATAGAGAGAGAAGAGATATAAAGGGAGAGAGAGAGAGATAGATAATTGAGGCGCAGAGAGAGAAAGAAAACTTATTTTCAATCTTGATTGTAGAATTATTTAAAAAGTTTACTAAACCTACATATTAGTTATATGATAGATAATAGTTTCATATGTTGTTTTTATGATGATTTTAAGTGTATTAAATTATGATTATAGTATAGAAATAAGTAAGTTTTAATATTTTTAAAAAAAAAAAAAATAATAAATAAAATATTTTGATTGTGATTTAGGTTAAAGTGTTTGTTAATATGAAAAATAAAATAATTAATGTTTGATTAATAATAATAGATAATAAATAAAAATAGATACAAACAAATTTAGAAATATTATATTTCTAATAAGTGTTTTTTTTAGATTTATTTTAAAAGTGTTTATTTGGAGTCTGTGCTTTGAAGTTCAGGAGTAGTTGTTGTACAGGTTAACTGCCCGGTAAGACAATGCCGTTGAGCCATAAGATGTTCTGCAACTACAGACGCATACAATCCTTAGCTAAGCTTCTGTGTGAGCTTCATGATCTATTTTTTAGTCGTGTTTCCTTCTCTAAGACGTACAGGCATTATAGTCATTAAGCTTGCTCAAGAGTCATGATAAAACAGTTTCTTAAACAAACCTTTTGTGTGTTCCGTGGTTTTTTTATTAAGATTATTCTTATGAATGCTTTTTTGTCTAAAAAAATATTTGTTCTTTGATAGTTGGCATGCTGCTCCCCAAGCTACAAATCCATATTGTTAATTATTGAGTCACTAGTCCAAAGTATAATTATCAATTGATTTTGGCTTTCCGCGCATTGCTTTTGTTTGGATTTGTATTTTTAACGTTCTACTATAAGAGTTATTGTAATTTTGTACTGAGTGTTTAATTTTTTTTTATAAGCGAATGTGGTCAGGTTACTTTTTCTGTGTTTCACAATTTAACCTATGGGGCCCATCTAGTAATATACATTTATGCTATTTGCGTAAGTAAAGGAAGGATCAAAAGTCAAGTCGGTAAATAATTGGAGTAAAATATACTTTCCGTCCTACTCTTTGGCACAAACGGTTTGACACATTTCTGGTTTTAAACGGCAATGAGTTCAATATTCATAGCACAAATTTATTTGTGCTTTTAATGCTAGGGAATAACATTTATTTGTAAGAAAAAAACGTCAGTATTAAACGTAGTCGTTAGATCAGCTATTTAAATATTTGTCAATATTATAAAGCCTAATTTAAACACTATGAAGATTAAATGAAAAAAGAGATAAGATTATATGAAGATTTGTGATTTGTTAAAATGTTTGTGGGGTCATTTTTGTAGTTAAGACGTCAAACATATTCTAAACAATATGGTTCGGGACATTAACAAGATTGATTCTTGTACCATGTTTTATTTCGATCTAAAAAGCGTTTGAATGTTATCGTGTCCCATATAAACGTATAGCACACAAAAATCTTGGCAACATACATACATACATACAATATTATATATATAATATATATATATTATATATATATATATATATATATATATATATATATATATATATATATATATATAATATATATATATATATATATATATATATATATATATATATATATATATATAAATTATATTATATATATATATATATATATATATATATATATATATATATATATATATATATATATATATATATATATATATATATATATATATATATAATTATATATAATATATATTATATATATTAATAAATTCACGGATATACATTTTTTGATTAGTGAGTACTTCTTTACCAAAAAATCTACTTTCCTCCACTTACCCCTTCTATGATTCCAACCTTATAAGCTCATTTTTTTTAAAATTCGCTAAAAGATAACAGCAGATATTAAATATGTTAAAAGACAATATGTAACAACAAGTAAATGTTTATATCTACTTGATTAATAATTTATTATCTATACATTAAAAACTAGCGTAAAATATACATCTTGTGAATGAGCGTGAATGGAGTTCATCATAAATAATTAAATGAAAAGTCTCTTCACAAAATAAAGACTTTATTGGCAAAGCGCTTTCAACCTAGCTAGAGGACATCATCAGCTAGGTAATTAGTATAGTATCATTTAGCTTTAGTTATTAGATTCAGACGGTTTTGCACTGGTGATGGCCACTAGCTAGATTGAAAGCGCTTTGCCAATAAAGTTTTTATTTTGTGGAGAGACTTTTCATTTAATTATTTTTTTAGCAGAAAATATGTTAGTTTTATTGATGCTGGCGGAAAGAACCTTGCTTTCTTCCATGGTACATAAATAGCTGTCCTCTCCGATGAACGTTTAAGGAAAATTACGGGTGAATTTTTCCTTATTTTTTAGTCATTAAAACCATGTGGGGTGAATATACGTATAAGAGGTTTTCTTTACTATTCTTCGTACTATACCTAACTACTTCACATACGCTTGGTAATTTTACTTTCCCGAGGTTAGGTTTCGTGAAGAGTGAGAAGTTAAGAGCCTATATAAGGAAAAAACCCTTTATTTTCACCTCAAGCATTTTCTCTGAAAACTGTTGCTGTAACCTAAGCTTTTTCTTTTCAACCTCTTATTTTTTAAGATTTAGTACGCATGTAGTCATGTATATGAATAAAATAATATCTTAATGCACATAATATTTTGATGCACATATTATGTGCAACAAAAGTTTCATCTTATTATCAGCATTAGTTTGATTTTTATTAAATGAACTTGTGTACGTTTTTTTCAGAAATTGTCAAAAATGATAAATAATTCAATCGGTTTAAATGTAGTACAAGTGTACCTTAGTGTACCTGTGTACATGTAGTACCTTTACTTAATAAATAAGTAAACTAAGTTTCGCAAGTATATCCATGATTTTTGTTGGATCATAAAAGTTAAGCAGCATTGAGCATGGTTAGTGCTTTGTGCGTGAACGCTAAAAATAAAACAAATGTTTTTACTATCTGAGGATGAGCGAAGCGAGTCCGAAGGCGTGTTAGAGTATACGTCGGACCTCTATATAACGAACTTGAAGGTTTAAGTAAAAAAATTCGTTGTATAGAAACTTCGTTGTATAGAAATTGAAAAAATAAATAACTCTACTATTTATGATATTTTAATAGATATATAGGATGAATAATAACCTCGTAGTTGCATATTTAGCAGTTTTTTCTTTTATTAGCGGTCTTGTCACAGGCATATTTTTGTCCCTTAACATTGTCACCCCACTGTAAAATTGCGTCATTTATATCTTCATACTTGCATACTCAAGAACTTTGTTTTAAATCGCCACTCGTTTCGTATAACCTAAGTATAGATTCCCGATTTTTTTAAATTGTTGATATAGAACTAGGAGCGATTTTATACTTCAGAAACAAGTCAAGTTTTTGACAAACAAGAAAGTTTTTGACTCCATCGTCAGAATCTTTTAATAAATTGATTTTTTCAGAAAGGGACAGCGATTTCCGTTTTGACATTTTAATAAACTCGATGTACAAACAAATAAAAAGTTTCACAAACGAACTGGTCAGACCAAATACCAAATTAAAACTGAAAGATTTTGAGCTCTATGCTGTGTTAATCCTAATTTCATAGAAAATTGTAAAGAGTTCGCAAAATTAGATAAGGCAGGGCGAGAATCAATAAATAATTGTTCTGGGAAATTACAGAAAAACAGAAGTGCCGTTTTGGTCAATTCCTTGAAAGTTTGCGGGTCTTGTCTTCATCTTTATTTCTGGAAATTTTGTTCGTTATATTGAAATTTTTTTCGTTAAATAGAAACACTTTTAAACACAAAATTCAAGGGAACGTAAAAAAATTCGTTACATAGAGACTTTCGTTGTATAGAAGGTCCGACTTTCGTTGTCTGTATATGGAGGTCCGACTGTATTTGCCAAATTGCATATTCTGAAGACGAATGAAGCGAGTCTGAAGTAGAGATAAGCGTAGCGAATCCGATGAGATAAGAAAAAGTTCCGAAACACCCCGTACCCAATTCATGGGCGTAGCCAGGGTTGCCCTTAGGGGGACACACACACACACACACACATTTATATAAAAATGTTTTTAGAATTGATTGTTTGTGGTCACAATGTGAATTTGTAGAAGGCTGCTGTTGATGTTCGCTAAAGTGTTTTATCATTGTTAATCTTTCTTTTGGTTTATTTTTACGATTGCTTTAGTTGTGTTTTTTGTGTAAGTATTGCTCTCTTATGATGAGCTTGCATCTTAATCTTAATTATCTTATGCCTCCGTAAGTTCTCTAGTAAATTACTCTTTTAGTCTTTTATACTCTTCGTTCAATTATAATTTGTTATTTATAAGAGTAAGCAGTTGCACCAGATTACAGTTTTGTTTTATATTTAAATTCTTTGCATTAACATTAATTCTGTTCTTTCATACTCAATATAATTTGGCCAGTAATTTTATTTTATTTCATGTTATTTTTAACATAGAGATTAAATGGTTTCTTTTCCATTTGTTAATAATTTGCAGATTGTTCCTAACCTTGTGTTAGTAGCATCTGAGGCAACTGCAAACTAAGAGGATTTTTCATTTTATTTTATTTTTTATGTTAAGTTTTCACTTCAATTTCTTAGTATTTAAGTAGATTAGGTGTCATTTAAGTTGAACATGATGTACTTTGAAATTTCTACATTCTTGTTGAAATGCATGTAGTATTTAATAAATGGAGCATGCAGTTGCAAATGCTCGAAAACACACACACACCACACACACACACACACATATATATATATATATATATATATATATATATATATTATTATTATTATTATTATTATTATTAATTATTATTACACACAATCAAAATAAGGTTCATGTTTTGTTTAAAAAAACAAAGCACTTAAAGTTCAAATCAATTTTTTGTCTTCAAAATAGACAAAGAATAAAACAAAATACACATTATAACCAGGCCTCAGGCCTTAAGAACCACTGCACCGACTTAGGACCTGAAGCCTCGATTATAAATAATCTTAAGCCAGACTTAACACAGTCAGAGGAGGGATAGGTTCTTAAAACTACATTAATTCTACACAATAACAACAAACCCTTAAGTTTAACCATAGAATATTTTGACCCAAAATACCTTACAAAACATGAGATCATGAAATAATAATGAAAATAAACTTAAAGAAATAATACAAAATAACTTATTTTCAACAAGTACCAGGTTAAGTAATAAGATTGTAGTTTTCACTTAACTAGAAAATTATCATAAGTGCTACAAAGGGTCAGAATAATCGGATTATAAAGGTAAAGATATTTTTATAATTCATCAAGTGGTAGGTTGAAATCAACTTGAGCACAGTAGCCTAACCTACTTGGAAATCACACACTCTTAATTTCCTCAGAAATTCAGCCAAGTACTGCAAACAAACTTCAAGCCACACATGTAACCTTAACACATAATCTGACATCAAATATGACTCGTAATCCACTATTAGGACCAATTTTTGATCCTTCGTGATAGAAACGCAATTTATTTTCCTAATTTTTACAAAATAACATAAATGGGAAGCCTGATTGGCATAACAAATAATCCCAAATAATATTTTCTAATTAATTTCAAGAATACCTAACTAAATAAATTCTACAAATAAACCAAAATTTGTTAAGAATACTGCTTTAGAAGTAATACTAAATTTAGAGTAAGATTTCGATACCATATAGGATATAAATCTACTCAATTTTATGACGTTAACAATGAGCAAAACTTAGAAAAGAACCATCAAAATTTAATAAATATGAAGCTAAATTAAATTTCATTAAACTTCCCTAGACTTAATAAAAAAAAATAAATCATAAACCCTTCAATTTTTAATAAAACCAAAATAATTAATATCCTTTAAAATAATACTCTAAACTAACAATCATAAGAAAATTAAAAACCCCGAAGACCACTCAAATCATATTACCCCAAGTTTTCTTTGAAAAAACCCTAAACTATTATTACAGAAAAAAAATCACTTATTCGACTAATTCAAAACAAAAACTTATTCGACTCTCACTACGACCTAAAATTCCGGCAAAATAAACCAGCATAAGTTTAACACTAAATATAAAACCTTTACCTTCTTTTGTTATCCAAAAAAAATTATATAAAATTCAAAATATCCATAACATAAGAATTCAGAGATAATCAAGGAATACAACAAGCCACTAAATTCCATCAACAAATTTATAATAACTCAAATAATTGTAAACGAAATTTTTTGAAAACTAATTCGTAAGATATGTAAGGAAATCTTATAACGTAAAGAAAATTCGGTATGGACAAAGTGACAAGAGTTGAAGCTCCCATGAGGGCCGGGCAGACACTGCCTTGCCGTTCCAACACACGTTGAACCCTTGACCATCTCTCAACCCTTATCTAAATAAACAAATGAAACTCTTAACAATTAATTAAACCTTAATATCTAAGCATTATAACATAAATAATAAAACCGTAAATTCGTAACGCCTCGTTACAACATTATTTTTGAACTGAACTAAATATGGCGGACATTTTAGTTTTTATTTTACTAATAATATCACCACAAAGCTAATATGACGCACTAATAAACTAAATTTAATTTTTTAAGACACAAGTTACCTTTAAGCTTTAAATTATTAAAAATAAAAATTATAAAATGAATTAATTATTTGTATAAAATTTAAATTTAAATTAATTTTATGAAGTTAGTTAAAAAAAGTCTTTGCCTTGCCTGAACCATAGTTTTTATATAATTTTTGCAACAACCCTGCTCGGCTAGGGGGGGGGGGAGTCCGCCCCCCCTGGCTATGCCCATGACCCGATTTATTTAAATTAAATATAAAAGAGATTGTATTTAACGTGATATGTTTAAGTAACTTCACCCTTCTACCTCTTTAAACAAAGAAAAAACAAGCACAATTATTACTCACTATTTTTTAAGATATTCTCATTTAATCATTTTCTATTTAAAGAGATTTAATAGTTCTGCTCTAATCCAGACTTAAGGTTTGGGAATAATTAAAGTTATTATTTAAATTTTAAATTTCTGCCTTTAATATTCCCAACTTTTACCGGAGGTATATAGAAAAAGGATTGTGATGCACAAAATATAATATGCATAAAATAGTATTAGTTCACCGTTTACCAAAAAAGTGTTCGTTTTTGTAAAATGTGTTAAATGATTGGGAACGGGGTATTGGGGAAAAGCATCCAAGAGTTTCCTCAATAAGGCGCGGTCGAATATCCACGGCCTTCTAGAACGTTGGATCACCAACAAACTTTTTTTATAACTTTTTTTTCAAAATTTTCAGTAATTAGCCGGATTTGTGATAAATAAAGCCTATTTCCGTAATCTGCACGCTCTTTTGGTTAATCTCAAAGAGTATTTACATTCACTCAACGATTTATTTTCAATCTAACTTGGTACATACATAACTACTGTTAGACGTCAATATTTTGTGTTATAATTTGACATGTCATATTTGTTAACATTGACGTCTAACAGTAGTTATGTATGTACCAAGTTAGATTAAAAATAAATCGTTGAGTGAATGTAAATACTCTTTGAGATTAGCCAAAAGAGCGTGCAGATTACGGAAATAGGCTTCATTTATCACAAATCCAGCTAATTACTGAACATTTTGAAAAAAAAGTTATAAAAAAAGTTTGTTGGTGATCCAACGTTCTAGAAGGGCGTGGATATTCGACCGCGCCTTATAGTACGATTCGACAAAACAATATTACTAATATGTCACTTCAATAAAATGTCAACGAAAAGTTTAAAAAGGGGTACATGGCAAGATGATAGAAATATTTAAGGGGATTCAATTCGATGTAAACAAACCATAAACAGTCGGAGGTTATAACCTGACTTTTTTATGAATGGCGTGACGTCATTGCAGGAATCGATATAGACGACTTATAAAATTATGAATAATTGTCAATTGTGAACAAAATAAGCAAACAATTTGACCAAAAATTCCTGAGATTATTTACTAACATAAGATTGATTCATTGACGTAGAAATAATTAAGTTTTACTTAACATTTTAGTCAAATTAACATATTGACACTGAGCCACCACTTTGACCCCTGGGCCAAATAAGCTTACAAATTAAAGTTGCAATAATTTATACATAAACTTTCAAAACTACATTCTCTAGGTGTTGTGGCAAGAGGATCGATTAATAAATCGATATATCGAGTTGGTAGTAGAGGGGAGTATTCGGCCCTTTTAGTAGTCAGTCGTAGGCTATCGGCCATGCTTAAGGCATCCCTTTACGTTTCTTATTATTTTATGTCTATGTACTTTTAACGACTCATTATACAGTTTAAAAATCAATTTAATTCGCTTTCAAATTATTCATTAAGCCCTATCAAACATAATTATGGTCCAATGGAGCCGTGATAGTGTATCAGTTATTACTTTTTACAGTCCGAGTAATAAATAATAAATCAAAACGAATACGAAACATTTTATCATTCAGTTTAAAACATTCTTTAATATTATTGTAATCAGTTCAGTTTCAATCTGTAATTATTAATACCAAAATTAAACGAAACATTAATTATTTGTGTGAATACGGATATAGACAAATAAGTTTTAAGTGAATAATGAGTGGATTGTTGTGAAGATAGTTTTGTGGTGTTGTACGAGTACGGTATAGTCAGGACTTGTTCCTACAGGCACGGGAGTATAGTCAGTATACCCCCACTATAGTCATCTCTAGCTTCTTGTATGCAGGTATTTTTATTCAAGTCATCCAAAGTTCTATTTTACGCGGTGTCTCTCCTACGTTCCTTCTTTATCTTATCTCTTCCCAATCGTTCCTTTATTTCAATAAAAAACCTATTTAATTTGTACGTTCACACACACTCTAGATCCGCGGATCGTATAGAATACGGTCAACTAACTTCACGGTTCTTACAGCGTATTTGTTTAGTCGATCGAGTGAGATTACGTGATAATCCGCCAAACTTAGAATAATACTATATATAGAAGGAGCACTACTGATAACACGAAAGCCGATTGACTGGTGCAACTAAGTAATGCTGCCACCCTAACAATATACAATTTTCTAAAAAAAGTTGGCAATACTTCCGGTTGCTGAATTATTATGTTCTATTATTAATTAATGATTGATTATTCATAAAATACTAATATAAATATCGGTGCATTACAATATTTTATGCATTTTAAATTGTAGTTTAACTTATTTATTAAAATTATGTATAAAAAGTAGTCCTCGTCAACTAAATGTAGATTCTTGTATTCCGCCACCCTTTTGCCATCTAAGACCAGTTTTATTAAATACTCAGCACGTGTTTTAAGTTATTATATTTGTTCTTTACAATCTTTCTTCATTAATAGATATTTATGACAAATATTTAAAATATTGTTTTTTGTCAGGTTGGCAGCATTACTTAGTTGCACCAGTCAACCGGCTTTCGTGTTATCAGTGGAATTACATTGTGTTTACGGTCCTGTGTTCCTTCTATATATAGTATTATTCTAAGCCGCCAAAACATCGCGTCTTTTATAGTGAAGGTTTACTTTTGGTTATAAGAAAATTTAAAACAAAAAGTATATTAAATTAAATTGTGATTTCTTTGCATAATAATAAAGTTACACTAAAAAAATAATATTCCAAAAGTTATTTGATCAAAAACGGTAATATAGAAGTGAAATGAAAGTTCGACGAGAAGGTTATCCTTTAAATACGATCGTCTCTAAAGGCATAGAGATATATACTAGAGGGGGCACAGCCTATCTTAATACATTGAGAGGCCTGAAACATTTTTAGTGGGGCTCTGTGTAACCCCATTGAAACTCCTTCAAGAGGGAGTTTAAATTTATAATTAATCAATTGTTTTCGGCTTCTCGCAAATTGTTTGTGTTTTGATTTGTATTTTAAACATTCTACTATATAATTTACTGTTTTTTTGTTCTGTTTATTTTATGAAAATGATAATCGAATGTGGTCAGGTTACTTTCTCGATGTTCCAAAATTCAACCAATAGGGCCCCTCGAGCCTCGAGTAATATATCTCTATGTCTAAAGGCATAGAGATATATACTAGAGGGGGCATAGCCTATCTCAATACATTGAGAGGCCTGAAACATTTTTAGTGGGGCTCTCAGGGGCTCTGTGTAACCTCATTGAAACCATCTCTAAGAGGGAGTTAAGGTTATAATTAATCAATTGTTTTCGGCTTCCCGCAGATTGTTTGTGTTGTGATTTGTATTTTAAACATTCTACTATATAATTTACTGTTTTTTTTGTTCTGTTTATTTGATGATAATGATAATCGAATGTGGTCAGGTTACTTTTTCGATGTTTCAAAATTCATCCAATAGGGCCCCTCTAGTAATATATCTTTATGTCTATGATGACGAATGTCGAATGATGGAACAGTTCCCAGGTGTAGCATTGCATATTGCTTGTTACATTTCCTAGGTGTCTCTAGCCCTATCATAAAATTAATTAATTACCATTTTTAGTTGTTCTAGTCAGATTATAATGCAATATAAAAATTGTAGTGAACTGCTGAGCTAGAAATTAAGAATTCCAAACGAAATTTGCCAGGCTTCCGGACCTTCTACTAACAACTAGAAATATTTGAAATAAATAAATCGCTTAGCGCTTAGCATTCTAGTCACTGAATACACGCCTAGCCTCCAGAACAAAGTTATATTGTTGTTCTTTTTTACAATTGATGTTTTTTGTTTGTCATATTGCTGTTGTATTGCTGTTTTAGGCATTTGAAGAACTGGAAGGCTTAATGGGGAAGTATAACGTCTGCATTGCTATCAAGGAAAAGTTAGTCAAAGACTCCGGCGTTGCTTCAGAGTCGGCGTATGATGATATCGTTGAGCGTCTTAAAACAAAAAGTAGAGCTAGAGGTTAGTAACTGTTACTCTTAATACAAAAAAATAGAGCTAGAGGTCCAGTAACTGTTACTCTTAAAACAAAAAGTAGAGCTAGAGGTCATTAACTGTTACTCTTAAAACAAAAAGTAGAGCTAGAGGTCAGTAACTGTTACTCTTAAAACAAAAAGTAGAGTTAGAGATCAGTAACTGTTACTCTTAAAACAAAATGTAGAGGTAGAGACCAGTAACTCTTACTTTTAAAACAAAAAGTAGAGCTAGAGGTCAGTAACTGTCAATCTTAAAATAAAGTAGAGCTAAAGTAACTGTAATCTTAAAATAAAAAGTAGAGCTAGAGGTCAGTAACTGTTACTCTTAAAACAAAAAGTAGAGCTAGAGGTTAGTAACTGTTACTCTAACTTATGCCATGTTTCGATTCGATTGGTTGGCGTTGACTGCATGATATATTTTGAAGGAACTGACTGAACAATTAAGTTTTTTAGAGCATTGTCTTTCTTATCCATGATGTCTTACACCCTTGAAGATGCCTCCCACAGTAGAAGCGAAACGTCGGATTCTTCATCTAAATTGACGCGGTCACCACCGGAAGACTGAAATCTACAGAGATATAAGTGTTCAAATATAACTCAAGTTACTTAAGGGGATCCCGCAAAGAGTGGGGGTAAAAATCAATTAAACGGAAATATCTCTGGTTCCTAAGCAAAATATTCAAAATTCTAAGACGGTACTTCACTTCTAATTTTTATTCTGGCACATTTTAAGACTCAATTTCAACCTTCTGGAGCAAAAAACAGTGGCGCAATTTGAGAACTCCACTTTTTAAAGTAGTTCTCAAATTGCGCCACTGTTGTTTGCTCCAGAAGGTTGAAATGAGTCTTAAAATGTGCAAAATAAAAATTAGAAGTGAAGTACCGTCTTAGAATTTTGATATTTTGCCGAGAACCGGAGATATTTCCATTTAAGTGATTTTTACCCCCCCTCTTTGCAGGATCGCCTTAAGTATCATATTACTTAACTTCAACAAAAATCTATAATTTACTCTCCAAATCGCAAAAAGAGCTTAAAACTGCATACTTTTCTATGTTATTATGTTTGCCTATATATTGCAAGTGTAAGAATCAGACTTTTCTGTTTAATTATAAGTAAAATAAATTTGTTCTAGAGAAAAATAGTAGCACAGATTTTATATATGATTTATTGTTTGACATATGAAGCTAAAAATGGGTAATACTTGAATTTCATAAAAATGTGTGTTTTCAGGATTATATTTGTCAAAAAATAAGTTATATTGTGAGCTGTGATGCTCACTTTCTCTAGAACAACTTTGTGTTATTTATAGTTTGATTGAATGTGTCTGATTTTTAAATCTGTCTATTTCTTAAATATGATAACATGGAAAAACATGGAATTTTAAGGTTTTTGAGCTTTTTGCGGTGTAAATTTGATTTCTTTTTGTATTTTGGAAAAAAAATAAAAAGTCATATCTCTGGTTGTATTAAACCAATGGTAATGGATAAAACATTGGTTTGTCACAAATTTGATAAACTTAAAAAAAGACTCGTTTGAATTTTTTGATAAAACCAAAAAGAACAGCGCTGGGCAAGAATTGATTTTGGGGCAATTTTTTGGACTTTGATAAATTTTGGCCCATGGGCCAAAATTCTCTGATCTAAAATGGCAGATCACCTAATTTTTTATGACGGAGCTAAAATAAATCAATCCTACGGGTAAAACCTTTGAGGCTCGACGGTCACAAAATTTGCTATGGGTTCTTGGAGTATTACTATACGCAAAATGTTACAGTTTTTTGCTATATGCTATAGCTCTTACTTTTTTTTAAAGTTTTGTGTTTTTTCTTACTTGTTAGGTAATGTATGAAACATTAGTTTCAAAACAGGTTAACTCTTTGTATAGTTTTAAACTTTGTTTTATCCTTTGGAGACTAAAGAAAAATAAAGTATTCAACATGATAAGAAGAGAAGAAGTAACCTTTTGGGAGGGAAAGAAAGGGTTGATAAAGTGAAAAGTCAATTTTCTTAAACTTACTCGAGAGGAAAGTCTAAATAGGGTCTTTTTCTGAAAGAGACCCCATTTTTTACTAACGTATCACATACACCACCCTCGACCTTTTCAGTATTTTAAATTTTTGGTTATGCCCTTATCCCCCCCCCACATGGCCTTGTACCTTTCATTTTTTAAACTTTCTATTACATGGAAAAAAGTAATGCTCATATTTCTACCAATTGATAAAAATTGAATTTTGAAATTGAAAATTTAGATTATGTTGAAGCTTTTGATTTCCCGGAGATTACTCTTAGAGAGAGCTTAAGAGTTTCGTGTTTGACACTTGAGACAAGGAAATGTATTCTACATAGAGAGGTATATTACTAGAGAAGACATACTCTATACCAATATTTCACGAGGCGTAAAAATATTTTAAGGACTTGTGTAGCCTTATTGTGATCCTTTCATCAATCCTTATCTGGTCACTATAATCCTGTGTTCTGATAAGGATAATGTTCAGGCTCTTTCCTCTCCAACCATTCCAGACGATCCTCCTAGGCGGCTGAAGAGACAGTGGCCGAGAAACCTCTTAGTTTAAATTTATTTCAAGTACTATCAATGTTTAAGTTAATTTTTATTTCTCTTAGTTGCAATGATCTTTAAAACTGAATAAGCATAATTATAGATTGCTGCAATGTGAAGTAGTATTTACATAAACTAATAACAAGTCTCTTCACAATAACTGTTTTAATTATAAAAACAAGCAACTAAGGATGGCCAGAAGTGGTCGAAAGTCGGCTCTTGTTTTATAATTAAAACAATAATATAAAAAACTGCTCTGTGGAGTAATCCAAGAATAGATAAATAAATAGTCTCTCCACTAAAAAGTATGTCAATAGATATATTCGAGAGTTAACTTTCTGCCGCATCCGGCCATCATCAGTCTATAAAAAGCCAAGAAAATACAACAAACTTAAAATAACTAAAAATACAAAAAGTCTAACTTTATGTTCGACTTTTTGTATTTTTAGTTATTTTAAGTTTGTTGTATTTTCTTGGCTTTTTATAGACTGATGATGGCCGGATGCGGGAGAAAGTTAACTCTCGAATAAATCTTTTAATAATACATTTTAGTGGAGAGACTATTTATTTATCTATAATTAAAACAGTTATTGTGAAGAGACTTGTTATTAGTTTTATGTATATACTACTTCACATGCAGCAATCTATAATAATGCCTAT
This sequence comes from Microvelia longipes, assembly GCA_018340805.1. NCBI lineage: Eukaryota > Metazoa > Arthropoda > Insecta > Hemiptera > Veliidae > Microvelia > Microvelia longipes. Next base: position 2,546,190 of record JACMZG010001913.1, read on the forward strand.
TCAGCCATGTTGGGCTTCAGGCTGCGCTTCAGATAGCAACTGAGGATGGCCAGAAGTGGTCGCAAGTCGGCTCTTGTTTTATAATTTAAACAGTTATTGTGAAGAGACTTGTTAGTAGTTTATTTAAAACTGAAGCCTATGGAGTTTGTTATAACAGATTGTTATCAGTTTGTTGGAGTTTGTTACCAGTAACTTATAACATAAGTTACTGATAACAATTGAATTGTAGTCGTACTTAACTAAATAAATAAAAAACCTTATTGTAATCTGAAGATTAAGGTCGTTAATGTTGATGAAGAATCCGACGTTTCGCTTCCACAACTTCAGGGATATAGGACATTATGGATAGAAACACAATGCTCTACAAAACTGAACTGTGAGTGTGAGTACTGTGTGAGTTGCAACTTATTGCAATCTCTTTCATAAGTGTGTTTAAAGTTAGAAACAAACTTAAACAGGATTGACTTCCAAAGGTTATTGCCATGAAGATTGAGATCATGTGACGGAATGTATGGAGATGTATGAAATTGAATGAATTAGTGTTTTATGTACAGTCCGTTAAAGGAGAAAATAAGTACATCTGCCCTTTTGCTTCATCTCTTGGAGGCATCTTTAGACATGTAGAGCATCATGAATGTTTTCCCAGTGCCCTACAATATTGAACTCATGTTATACATCCATGAAGTCCTAAGTCCCTAAAGGTGCCTCGCACAGTAGAAGCCAAACGTCAAATTTTTCATCTATATTGACGAGGTCACCCGTAGAATAATACTATATATAGAAGGAGCATATAACTGATAACAGAAAAGTCAAATCACTGGTGATCTTAAGTAATGCTGCCACCATAACTATATACACTTTTCTTATAACATAGTTGGCAATACTTCCGGTTGCTGAATTATTATATTCTATTATCAATCAATGATCGATTATTCATAAAATTCTAGTATATATATCGAAGCATACATTTTTTTTAACCATTTTAAATTGTAGTTTAACGTTTGTAATTAAAATTATGTTAAAAGTAGTCCTCGTCAACTAAATGTAGATTCTTGTATTCCCCTACCCTTTTGCTACCTAAGACTGATTTTAATAAGTACTTAGCATAGTTTTTAAGTTATCATGTTTGTTACTTAAGATATTTCTTCTATTGTGGATATTTAAATCACATTTATAGAATTATGTTTTGTTGTTAGGGTGGTACCCCTACTTAAGACCACCAGAAAAACGGCTTTCGTGTTATGGTCTTATGTTCCTTCTATATTAGTATTATTCGAAGCGGTAACCACTAGAAGACCAGAATCTTCAAGGTTATAATAAAATTAAACTTTGCTGGCTTTTCTCACTTCGTTACTTTACCTCATTTATGCCAGAGGTGACTTGCAAAACACCTCTATTCATACATACATTATATATTAACACTATGTTTTAATAGAACTTCTATATACATATAACCACAGAGTTGCAGAATATAGATATCAATTATTCAACTTAGTACTAATTAAAGCGACAAGGTAAATAATTAATTAAGTGTTTTATTTCTAGAAAAATTACCAAGTTAACAGGGGTAACGGATTTTCCTTTTATCAGAGCACTTTAAGTAATTAAAATCATGATTTTCTTTCAAACTTCAGAAAATTTTACCACTTAAAACATCTGTGACTTTACTTAATTGCTCATGTGAAAGTTGTCTCTCATTTAAGCTTTGTTGTATGTAGTTAATTTTACAGACCTGATCGAAGACAATTAATAGCGATATTTTCTGGTGATATTGCGCTCAAAGTAACCAAGCTCCATTTAATTGTTGGTATTTGTCCGACCAACTTTAAAAGGTAAACATTAAAATTCATTTTCCCACAAAAAAGACAAATTGAATAGTATATTTTGTTACGAGACTGAGAATGGGGGGTTTTTTTTACAAGTGGTGACTATATTTTACTGTCGAGCCAAAGCGAGACAATAAAAAAGCCGAGGTAAAAACTCGTTTTTTGTTTTTGGCGTAGTAATAGTAGATTTTCTTCTAAATAGTTGTTAACTATAACTACGCCCAGGAGTCACTCGTGGTGTAGTGGTTAAGGTACGCGGCCAATACACAGAAAAATGGACTTTATACTTCCGAGTTTATTTAGTCATGGGTTCAATCCTAGCACGGGCCTCTAGGATTTTTTATGAGAGGGATACAATTCTGCGTACCACGTCCTTCAGAAGGACGTAAAGCCGGTGTCTCGAGCCAGCTTCTATTTGCTTAATTTATTCTACGCTGTTGGAAATGTATTTTTGTTTTGTTTATGTTTTCTATGACAACAACCTTAATTATTATTGTCTTTATGTCATTATTTCTTTTGTAATTTTTTGTGATACTTTTCTTGTTGATATTACATGGGTTTGAACTTGAAATTGCTGTTGTTTCTTCAGGTTATGGGCCCAGAAACTAGTTAGGTACATTAAATGAGTGAATGAGAAGATATAAATACGTAAGTGTTTGTTTATTTTTTACTAGTGCCATTGTTTAGAAGTGTAACTACTTTAACATGGCTAATGAAGAAAAAGTTGATTACAAAGTAACTCAATTTGATGGGAAAACTTCTCACAGTGGAAATACAGAATGGAAACTGTATTTGCCGCTAAGGATCTGTCTGAAACTCTCACGAATACCATTGGGCAGATTGAGGCTAAAAATGAGAAAGAATTCAAAAAACTGGATGCCAAGGCAAGGGCGCTTTTGATATCTTGTATTCATGATGATGTTCTGGAGGTAGTTCAGGAGAAAACTAGTGCTAAGGAAATGTGGGATACACTTATTAGTACGTATCAGAGAAAAGGAGTAACTTCCCAACTTTATATACGTAGAAAGCTGTTGTTAATGAAATATGATCCAGATAAGCTATCTGTGTCGGAACATTTTTTGAAATTTGACGAACTAATTCGACAGTTAAAGAATGCTGGAGCTACCGTAGAGGAACAGGACAAAGTTTGTCATCTCTTGCTTACGATGCCTGAGAGTTACGAAAACGTCATCACAGCGATAGAAACGCTGGGGGAAGGAGATATCAAACTGACTACTGTCAAGCAGAGACTACTCGACGAAGAAACTAAGAAATTAAATAAGACAATAACGGTTAAGAAGTTGAGTGTAGTAATAAAGACTCAGCTGTTTTTCAAGCTGGTCCTAGTAAGGGTATTAGATGTTTCTCTTGCGGGTTAGAAAATCATATAGCTAGGCATTGTAAGTCACGAATTAAGGGGAAATATATCAGTAGTACAAAAAGTGATACAAAGTATGGAAATCAGAGAAAAGCATTAGAAGGAGAGAGGTTAGATGAAGGGAATGAGGTATCGCTGCTTTCTAGTAATTTTAATCAGGAAAGTAGCTGTAATTATGTCAGAGAGGAAGAAATAAGGTTTGTTTTGGACTCCGGATCAACTGACCATCTGATAGGGAGGCAGTATATTAGTCTGATGCATGATGTTTATAAGTTAAAGCAGCCAATTAAAATATCTGTAGCCAAGGATGATGAATGCTTAATAGCTGAGAGTATAGGAAATATATTTTTAAGATCGGAATATAACAAGAATGTTACCATAAATGGTGTCCTGATAGTAAACAATCTGAAGAGAAATCTACTTTCAGTTAAGAAGATTACTGAGAAAGGACTTGATGTGATTTTCAGTGGAAACAGGTTTAAAATCAAGAAAAACAGGTTAAGCATGCTGACAGGTGTAAGAGAAAAACTGTATGAGATCAAGTTTAAAACAAGCAAAAGAGCAGACATGTCGGTAACTGATTGGCATAAGAATCTCGGACACGCTAGCAAACAGTCAGTAAATACGTTGATTAATCAAGGAAAGATAAAAGTAACAGGGAGTAACGAGAAGACAGATGACTGTGAGGCTTGTATACAAGGTAAGATGACAAGGAAACCTTTTAAGAATACCAGAACCCGAGCTACACAACCTCTTGAATTAGTACACACAGATGTATGTGGACCTATAACACCTGCAACCTACGATGGCTATAGATACATATTGACATTCATAGATGATTACTCCCATTTTGCTGAGGTCCACTTAATGAGAACTAAAGATGAAACTTGTGGGTTAGTCAAAAGTTATATACTAAGGGGAGAGAATCGTTTTAGAAAGTGCGTAAAAAGAATGCGACTTGATGGAGGAAAAGAGTATGAAAGTAGAGAACTAAAAGAGTTTTGTGATAGCAAAGGAGTTTTTCTGGATGTAACTGTTAGGTACACACCTCAGTTAAACGGTGTGGCGGAGCGCTTTAACAGAACCTTGTTAGATGCTGTCAGAGCCTCTATAATAGAATCAGGAATGGGAAAGCAGTTCTGGGGAGAGGCTGTGTATCATGCAGTGTATGCTATAAACAGAAGACCAACCAGAGCCTTAAAAGAAGATGAACTGCCAGCAGAAACTTTGGTTTGGCCGAAAAGAAAATTTAGAAAATGAAACCATTTGGAATTCGAGCATACTCCAGACTCCCAAACAGCTGATCAGTGGAAAGTTGGAAGCAAGAACTGTACCATGTAGACTCCTGAGCTATGCCACAGAGGGATATAGGCTGTGGGATGAAAAGAATGAAAAGATTATCAGAAGTAGAGACGTAAAATTTCTTGAACCAAACAATATTGTGACTGTGACGGTTCCAAGAAATAACACTAATGAAAATACAGAAGATTCTTTTGAGGAACCAGACAGTAAGACTGATAGTGATACAAGTGATAGCGATAAAACATTGAGTGATAGTGATGACTTTGATTGCATATCTTCAAATAAAAACTTGGATAGCAGTGATTCTCAAGAGATTAAAAGGCAAGAGGCTGAGAGTGGAAGAAAGAGAGAAAAAAGGAAAGTAAGGAGACCAGCATGGATGGACGATTATGAAATGTATGAAGCTGAAACATTTGAAAATATAAGTTTTACTGATGCTATGAAATCAGGCTGGGAAGATGCTATCAAAACCGAGACTCAGAATATTGTAAAGAACAAAACTTGGTCTGTAGTAGAAGATGAAGGACAACCTAGAATAGATGCTGCATGGAAATTTAAAGTTAAGACTGGAGATGATGGGAAGCCTGTGATGAAAGCAAGACTAGTTGCTAGGGGCTGTAAACAGTCTAAAGAAAGCTATGGTGACCTGTATGCACATGTACCAAGGATGACCACTATAAGAGCTGTTTTGAGTAAAGCTGTTAAAGATAACATGGAAGCTCAGCAAATGGATGTAAAAGCTGCCTACTTAAATGGAGCTTTGTCTGAAGATGTGTTTATGACCGTGCCAGAGGGGTTTCCTGATGCTGGGAAGCTATGCAAACTAGAGAAGGCACTGTATGGGTTAAGACAGGCTCCCAAGGTTTGGATAGAGAGGTTTAAAGCGTATATGTTAAAACTGAGATTTAGGTGTTCAAAGATTGATCAATGTTTGTTCATAAAGAACACAGAGAGTGGACCTGTGTTCGTAGTAAACTATGTGGATGATCTGATCCTGGTAGGAAATAAGAAAGAAGTTAATAAGGTTAAAGTGCAATTACTAGAGGAGTTTGAAATGAAAGATACAGGGGAAGTAAGGTATTTCCTTGGGATGAGAATAACACGAGATAAAGGCAACGAAAGTCTCATGATAGATCAAACAGAGTATTTAGAAAAGGTTTTAGAAAAGTTTGGAATGAAAGACTCTAAACCGAAACCTACACCTGCTGAGCAGCGGTTAGACTTGCCTGAATGTAAAAAGAATAATGTGAACTCAGAGCTTAAAGAGACATACCAAGCTGTAATAGGATGTCTGACCTATATTATGGGAGGAACAAGACCTGATATTTGTCAATTACTTGAGTAGGTTTCAACAGAACCCGACTGAACAACACTATACAGCTGTAAAGAGAGTTCTCAGATATCTCAGAGGAACCACAAATACAGGACTGATTTACTCCAATGGAAAGCAGCTGAAGCATTCTCCCGTGATGCATCCCGGTCTCGATGAACCTCTCAAGGGATGTTCAGATGCATCATGGGCCGAGTCTAACGATAGGAAAAGCACTACAGGATACTGTTATTGGCTAGAGGGAAACCTGATTCATTGGCGAACTCAGAAGCAACACTGTGTAAGCCTGTCTACTTGTGAGGCAGAATACGTGAGTTTGTCATCTGCTATTCAAGATGGGGTTCACCTAAAAAATCTATGTAATGAACTACGAATACATTGCAGTAGGGTTATTGTGTTCGAGGACAATAGATCGGCTATATCAGTGGCTAGAAATCAAGAAACAAAAAGGTCAAAGCATATTGATTTGAGGTGTCATTATATAAGAGATCTTGTAGAAAAGGATGAGGTAAAACTGGTGTATATAGACACTAAAGATCAAATAGCTGATGTTTTTACTAAGTCCTTAGGAAAAGTAAAATTTCAAAAATTTACTAATGAGTTAGGTCTAGGACATTGTATTCCTATAGGCCAAAATTAAGGGGGATTGTTGGAAATGTATTTTTGTCCTTTGTTTATGTTTCTATGACAACAACTTAATTATTATTGTCTTTATGTCATTTTTTTCTTTTGTAATTTTTGTGATACTTTTCTTGTTGATATTACATGGGTTTGAACTTGAAATTGCTGTTGTTTCTTCATACGCTAATTATTCTATTTCATTTATCCTACGCTAATTATTTTATTTGATTCCATTATTCTACGCTAATTATTCAGTTTGCTTCCATCGTTCTACCCTAATTATTCTATGCTATACGACAAACCGTATCATTATTTCCAATTTCCAGTGCAACGTTCAAAACCCCAGACTAGTTCCAAGAAAGTAACATCATACAAATAATCAGATGTATTTGAATGCATTTACTAAATTTGACTCAGCATTGGGATTAGAAGAAATATTTGTTTAAGATTTAAATGCAGATACTGTAAGCTCTTCCGATGTGATTTTAGGAAAATTGGTTTTCATAATCATGTTTCATACAGATTTCATAGAAAAAGGTCACGCTTTTCAGGTAAATGGACGTTTTCTTTACTTAAAAACGTTTCTCTTACTTGACTGACACACATTATGGTACCATAACAATTTAAAGTTCAAAACTAGAATTCATCTAACATAGTAAATCTCTAAATAAAATATTACTTCTCAAAGAAAAAATAGCAGAGAAAAAAGCAAAAAAAAGCATTGTCTTTGCGAAAAAATCCGAAACCGGGATAAAACTGGAATTATCTGTTTTAGGCGTTTTAAGGCCTCCTGAGTGGTTTTCACAAATTCGTCTGTCTGTGTGTGTGTGTTTGTGTCTGTTATCATCGTAGCGCCCAGTGCATTTATGGTAGAGAGTTGAAGTTTTCTACAAACATCAGTCTACCGCCGTATTTGTGCTGTTCAGAGAATAATTATTTATGACGTCATTAACCCGCAATAATGACTCAGCGAAATTTTCGAAAAATCATAAATCGCAGATCAGATTGAGATTTAGCGAGCATGTGGCTATGTATAAGTCTGATTATATCAGTCTTTATATATATCATATAATATGTCGATATGATATATCGACATATATATATGTCGTTTCTAACATAGTGCTAAGTTTCATCTCATTATCAGCTTTAGTTCAATTTTTATTGAATGACTTGTGTACGTTATTTAAATAATTGTTTAAAATTGGGAAATGGTTCAATTAGGTTGAAATTTGGTACAATTTATATATTATTACATAATAAATAAGTACACTAAGTTTTGTTTCAATTTGACAAGTATATCCATGATTTTTATTGGGTCTTCAAAATTAAGGACCATTGAGCGTGGTCTGGGTGACCTCTGAGAATGATCGGGTGCATTTACAATGTGAAAACGAGCGAAGCGAGTCCAAATACATATAATAGTAATAATATAATGCCCGTTTTAGGGCCCTTCAGAGTATTCTCACTGCGGGAACCACCTCGGGTGGGTCATATCTACTATGCTCAATGCAAAGCTAAAGTTGGCTAAATCTTTTATATTAAATTCTATTCATAAACAATGAGAGCATAGCCCGGGCTGTGAACCCCGTACCTCCAGTGTCGAAGTCCAGTACTATACGACCGCGGCTACTGAGGCAGATGAGCGAGTCTAAAGACATGTTGCGGTATAAATTTGGCGAACTGTATATCTGAGGACGAGCAAAGCGGGTCCGTAGCAGGGAGGATGAGCGTAGCGAATCCGATGTAATGAAAAATGTTCCGAGGTACCCCGTACCCGATTTTTTTTTTATTTTTACAACATTTTTTCTTTACACCTTTAATTTCCTTTTTATGGCAAAATCAATATGAGGGACAGTTTGCTTTTCATTATAAGGGTTTAATGGGGTGGTAAGCGCTGTAGGTGAGACTGGGAAAGAGAATAGAATTCATAGAAAAGGTAGGATAGAAATGGGAGAAGGGCAATTATGTGTAGGTGGGTTGTAAATATAGCTAGGAATTGAGTTATTTAGGCAAACAAAACCAGCTTTGAGTTCGATTCAGTCTCAAAACGGACGTATTTCAAACCATCAAACTTTCTGATCAATAACATTTTCATTAAATTGCTAATAATTTGAAAGTCATGACAGGAATTAGACCCCCAAATGTGTCAAAAATCCGTTTAAGTGGTCCCTCCCGAATTAAAAAAGGAAAAAAAATGTGGGAACACATAAAAAGGCGGTCAATACACTATGTTATGAATGAGGCGTTTATTATTATGATGTATTGTAGGGTTCGATTTAAATTTTAAAGAGACCGATTCTTTATGTATACGTATATATTAAATTATATTATACAACTCGCTACCAGAGCAAATTAGAAATATTGAAGATTTTAAATATTATAATATATTTAAAAAAGCAATAAAGCTCTGGCTAGCAAATTTGTAGTTTTTCCTTTTATTTATTTATTTTTTTTGTTGTTCTCTCTTTTATTTTTTTAATATCTTAGCATTAGTATTATTTTTTTTCTTCTTAGTATTAGTATTATTATTGTTATTATTATTAATAATAACAATAAACCTCCTGTTTCAAGTTTTTCTTCTTGGAGGCTCTTATTCCCAATATTTATGACATATTGTAATCAAATCAATTTATTTTGAATGAATATTCTGTAAATTATAATATTGCATGTAATATTGTATTGACTAATGAATAAATTTAAATTTAAATATAAATATATATAATATTATATAATATATATATATATATATATATATATATACATATACATAAAGAATCGGCCTCTGAATGTATATTAATATATATATATAAACAGCCTAAGCTTTTTTTTGTGAGGAAAATTTGTTAAAAAATAAAACCCCCCTAAAGAGTATCCATTGACAATCTTAATAGAGGAATGTTGAAAAGCAAAGGGGCTTTTGAATGGGGTTATAAAGGTGGAGGATATAAAAGTTAATCTTTATTTAGATTTTGTAATTGCTTCGTTTATAATTAGTACAATTGGTTGTGTTTTAATTTTCCTCGTTAACACCTTAGGTATATAGAAAAAGTAATGTCTTAGCACTAAATGCTAAATCCGGGATTTCACCTACGTATCCAGTTTAGGTGTTTTAGGACCTACCAAGGGTGAATAGTGTGTCAACTTTTCATGTTTTGCGAAACTCGGTAGTATCAAATGATATATCCTAGGTCATAAATAAAAAGAAAAAATATTACTAGGTAATCAATAGTACTTCTTTTTATGCCGTATTGTTCTTATTCTGAGCCAGTGGAGCATCTCTGTTTCCTGTGAACTCCACGGAGCTTGCTCCTTCCCTACAAGTATCATTCCAAGGCAAGAATACAGCAGGAAAAGGGAGGATATTCATCTAGATTCTAGGTGATAAGCTTGGAGAAAGACTCTACTAAATAAAGAAAAGTATTGTGCCTTGGCATTCTGGTCAGTGTCTCAGTTTTATGGCCCCGGGGTTCAAGTCCCAGCTTAATGTCTTTTTTACTCTTTTACGCTTTACACCTTAACGTTGACTTTAAAAGTCGTAAAATAGTTTATAGTCTCTTTCTTAACTCTTTTATTGCCTCAGACCATATGTTGTTGTTTGTACAAGGAAATTCATATTATTTTTGCTTGTATGTTAGGAAATTTATATGTTTAACATTTGAGCGAACCTGGGTTCAGTCGAAGTTGGTCTGAATCACTATCCATGGTTATAGAACACTTGATAACAAATAATTTTTAACTCATCTTCCGTAAATAACAGAACTTGGCAAACAAAAACATTCGATTATTTATTTGAAGAACAAGGATGGTAATATTATAAGGGCCCTCCTAGTGGACATGTGAGGACCTTCACTAGCGACAGTAAAAAACTACAAGACTGTCGCAGACGATTAATAACGCATTGCTCCGACTTTTTATAATGTAAACTGACATTTTTACAGCGGCCCGAAAGGAAAACATCGGGTACGGGGTACCTCGGAACTTTTCCTCATTAAATCGGATTCGCTTCGCTCATCCTCTCTGCTTTGGACCCACTTAGCTCGTCCTCAGAAATACAATTCGCCAAATTTATTCTGCAACATGTCTTTGGATTCGCTTCGCTCTTCTTCAGATTGTAAATGCACCCGTATCATTCTCAGAGGTCACCCAGACCACGCTCAATGGTGCCTAATTTTTATGACCCAAACAAAATCATGGACATACATGTCGTATTGAAACAGAACTTAGTGTACTTATTTATTGTGTAATAATATATAAATTGTATCAAATTTCAACCTAATTGGACCATTTCCCAATTTTAGACAATTTTTTAAATAATGTACACAAGTCATTCAATACAAATTGAACTAATGCTGATAACGAGATAAAACTTGGCACATATATTAGTCTTATACATAGTCACATGCGTCCAAATCTCAATCTGATCGCATAATTTTTCCGCGTTTTGAATTTATTTTTGAAATTTTTGCTGAGTCCTTATTGGGGGTTATTGATGTCATAAAAAATATTTTCCGAATAGCACAATTACAGTGGTAGACTGATTTTTGTACAAAATTTGAATTCTCTTGCATAAATACACTGGGCGCTACGATGATAACATACACACACACATATACATTGGTACTTTTCCAGATTAGGTGTCCCCTATTTTAAAGGCCAAAAAAATAAAAATGCGACCAATGGGAACTAGGGGGTTAATAGGAGGGGAAAATACTCTACAAAATGGATGAATATAACTGTTACGTAAGTCACCATTTAGAGGTTAAATATATTTATGTATAAAATCAAGGGAATATACATTTTAATTAATTAATACAAACAAGTTCAGTCCATTTCACCAGCTTCTAGCTTTTCATTCCGTAGATGGAATAGGAGATCCTCTTGGAAATTGACGCCAAAGTTTTGAATGACGTGTTAAACAATTTTTAACAAATGTCAAAAAAACAGTGATACAAATATTTATAAATAGGCAAACTAAATTATAATCCAAATATTTCCAGATTTAATAGATTAGGAAAACTACTAAAATAAACTAATTATATTTAGTATATAATTAATAAAAGGGAAGGAAACACTTACCTTGTAACCATAGATTGAAGTTACCGTCTGATTTATTGAGAGTATTCAAAAAGTGCGGTTCCTTTTAACTGATTCATTTTAATAAATCTATTTTAATAAATAAGAAAAAAAAGAAAAATTTTGTAAAAATATTAATGAAAAGTGAAATGACATGTAAAATAGAAATGTCAAAAAGCTTTATTGACATATTTATGTATTAATATAAATAAAGAACTTTCATAAAGTCATTGTAACGCTTAAAATTAGAGTACATGAAAAAGAAAGAAATAAAATGATCGAGAACGGGATACCTCAGAGCATTTTGTCTCTGTAATTATTTCCCTATGCTTAAGTTCACACAAATTGGCACTCAATTCGCTCTTCATTTAATCTTTATGAAAAAACTGCAACAGTCCCAAAGGTTCATGTAGTGGCAATTTTCGATGCTGCTAAACCCGAGGGATATGACAAAACCCATGGATACACTTTCCGTGTTAAAAAAAATATCTATATTAGTTTATTAGAGAACAATTAAACTGAAGAAGAATCCCCGTAACCTTTTTTCCAGACTAGATGACACCTTTTAATCTATTATAACATTGAGGGGACGCCTAAACTGGAAAAGGATCCCTATAGCCTCTTTTCCAGATTAGATGACACCTTTCAATATATTATAAAATTGAGGGGACACCTAGACTGGAAAAGGATCCCTATAGCCTCATTTCCAGATTAGATGACACCTATCAATCTATTATAACATTGAGGGGACACCTAAACTGGAAAAGGATCCCTATAGCCTCTTTTCTAGATTAGATGACACCTTTCAATCTATTATAACATTGAGGGGTCACCTAAACTGGAAAAGGATTCCTATAGCCTCTTTTCTAGATTAGGTGACACCTTTTAAGCTATCGAAACATTGTGGGGTCACCTAAACTGGAAAAGGATCCCTATAGCCTCTTTTCCAGATTAAGTGACACCTTTTAAGCTATTGAAACTTAGACTGGAAAATGATTTTTTGAAGGTTAATACGTCCATTTTTCAGTGTATTATTCCCCACCCATAAACTCCCTGGTTCCCATCAGTCCCGAAAGATTGCTAATGAAAGGAAAATGTATCCATTTCCCAGTGTTATCCCCCACCCATAAACCCCCTGGTTCCCATCTGTCCCGTATGATTGAAAATTAATGGAAAATATATCCATTTTATAATTAATTAATGTTCAAAAAGTAAATAAACACAAGTGACACCTAAACTATCTATTTACCATATGACACCAAAGCTAGTTTAGATGACCCCTAAGGGGAGACCTAATCTGGAAGAGTGCCTATACATTTTTGGCGATCAGCCAAACACTGACCACGCTCAATAGTTCCTAATTTTTATGATCCAATACAAATCACAGATATACTTGTCGTATTGAAACGAAACTTAATGTAATTATTTATTAAGTAATAACATACGCTTGTAATAAATTTCAACTCAATTAAACCATTTCCATAATTTTTTACAATTCTTTAAAAAACGTACACAAGTCATTTAATATAGTTGAACTAATTCTGATATGAAACTTGGGTGATATAAAACTCATATAAAACTTGGCACGTATGATAGCCTTATACATAGTCACAGGCGTGCCAAATCTCAATCCGATCCCATCATTTTTCCGCGTTTTGAATTTATTTTCGAAATTGAGACCTTATTGGGGGTTATTGATGTAATAAATATTGCGGTAGTCTGATTTTTGTACAAAATTTGAACTCAAGCATAAATTCACTGGGCGCTACGATGATAACATACACTCACTCATATACATACACACACACATGCATTCAGACAACTTTGCAAAAACCACTCAGGAGGCACTAAAATCGCCTTAAACGGATAATTCTGGTTGGGTTTTTTTTCCAAAACAATACTTTTCCTATATACCTACGGTATAAATGAGGAAAAGTAAAAAGTATTAATTTCACCGCGATAAGTATAGTTTTTAGTATCTTTTTTAGAAACTCAACGAAATGTTCGATTGTTTGGCCAGGATCGGCATTCCTTGTAGAGGATACCTGGGATCCTCGATGGTAATGCACAGCCACACACACGTAAACGTATATACTGACAAACATTTTGGGAAAAGCTACTCAGGATGTAATCAATACACCTGAAACGGATAATTCAAGTCAGATCCCACTTTTGGATTTTATTGCAAAAACATCATTATAAAGGAGAAAGTAGTTATAAAGGAGAAAAAATAAAATAGAGTCAATAAAGCCACGATTAATTAAAGACTCGATGGAACTAAATTAAAACAATTTTATAAAAAGTATAAAACACAGAAACAAAAGAAAATTATTCTGAAAAAAACGAAATATCAAAACTGCTATGTTGTTTTAACACATTCGGAAGGGCTGAAAATTATAAAACCTTTGCTCTTAATATTTTTTTTTTTCATTTTTTTAACCTTTTTGGTTAAGTATTAAAAAGGGAATATTTCGACCCCTGTGTTTAATGCTTGCTGTAAAGCTATTTTCTGAAGTCTGGATTAACTTGTTCATTTTTAACAGGGGTTAAAAAAATATAATAATTACCAAGAAACATCACCGGTGTCATTTTTAATGGAGATACTTTTATATTTCTGACTTTTCTTCGTTTATACCTTTGCTATATAGGAAAAGTGCCGCTTTTGTGGTCAATGACGTTAAAGCGTCAGTGTGTATTCTGACTTTTGACACCACGGAGTCAGGGGTTCGCATCCTAGGTTACGCTCTCAGTTAATATACGTTAGTTTATTGTTCAAATAAATTAAAGTTAACTTTAGAGTACACGTGGAGCGTAACCGTTGGCACTACCAGCAGAGGTTGTTCCCGCAGGGGTTATCCCTGATAAGCCGCAAGGCTTTAAACGGGCGTTATTATTATTATTGTTATCCTGAATTTTTACTTTTCCTTATTTATACCGTAGGTATATAGGAAAAGTATTTTGTATGCAAAAAAAATCCGAAACCGGGATGAAACCGGAATTATCCGTTTTAAGCGTTTTTGAAGGCCTCCTGAGAGGTTTTCGCAAAGTTGTCTGTCTGTATGAGTGTGTGTATGTGTTTGTGTCTGTTGTTATCATCGTAGTGCCCAGTGCATTTATGCTAGAGAGTTGAGATTTTGTACACAAATCAGTCTACCGCTGTAGTTGTGCTATTCGGAAAATAATTTTATGACGTCATTTACTCGCAATAATGACTCAGCGAAAATTTTGAAAAATCATAAAAAACGGAAAAATGATGAGATCGGATTGAGATTTAGCACTCAAGTGAGTATGTATAAGACTAACATATGTGCTAAGCATTTTGTATTAAATGACTTGTGTACGTTTTTAAAAAAAATGTCAAAAATTGGGAAATGGTCGACGGATATACGACTAGTATATCCATAATTTTTGTTGGATCATAAAAATTAAGGAGCATTGAGCGTGGTCAGTGCTGTATGGGTGACTGCTGAGAATGATACGGATGCAGTTACTATTTGAAGACGAGCGAAGCGAGTCCTAAGGCAAAATGCTGTATAAATTTGACGAACTGTATTTCTGAGGACGAGCGGAGCGAGTCCGAAGCAGGGAGGATGAGCGTAGCGAATCTGATTTAATTAGGAAAAGTTCCGGGGTACCCCGAACCAGATTTTTTTTCCTTGTGTCAATGGAGGGTAAACGCGACAGTCTCCAGGATAAAGCTTTATACCTCGGAATTAAAACGGGTAACACCCCTAAAAGGAGATGGCTCCTGATCATCTGAAGGTTCCTTTACCTATGATTTCCTGTTAGGAAATAAGGTAACGAAGCCAGCACATGGTACCGGCTCCCATGATGTGTGAGGACTGACCGACTTCTCGTCCGCCCAGCCAGTACCACAGCAGCCATTGTCAGGCTCTACTGATTGTTAACCCACTAAAATTCTAGAGGTAAAACCCCTCCGCTAGGCGCTTACCACCGATTGGCAAGGAGTATTGCACCTTCGCGTGACTAATAGTCTCCACCACGGTCCCAACACATGGTCGGCTAACTTCTGACGAGTGAGGGGGGTAGCTTCTCTGACTTACTCGTTCCTCCCACTTCCTGCTCCATCAGAAAGAGGAGACTGAAGGACCCATCGATGGTAGATTCGGTACAAGAATAAACCTTTTCGTAATAAATCAGTACATTTTTTGTGTCAATGCGACAAGTACATCCCTGATTTTTTTATCATAAATGTTAAGCCGCATCAAGCGTTGTTAGTGCCTAGACAGGTGACCGCTGGGAATGAAACGGATATATTTACAATATACTTTTTTATATACACGGGAAGTGAAACCTTAGATCGATCATAACAGCAAACCCTAAACCTAAATAAATTCGGTCAACCTTCTCTCTTATTTATTGATTTAATAATTTTTATCATAATTAAATTTTATCCTTCTTCTTGGTTGTATTTTTATATTGTAGATAGTGATAACAATAGAGAATAGCAGTAAAGGAGGTTATAAAGTAGAGTCTAACAAAGCATTACGAGCAGGTATAAATCCTAATTGTTTTTCTTATTGTAAGCTCTAAGGGCTTTATACAAAACCAAGTAGCTTCATTGTTTCTTCGTTTCATTAATATTTATTGCTTCCTTGTTCATTGGATGTACTGTTATTAACGAATTCCCTTTGAAAAAAAAATCGTTTATGGAATAGGTGGCATGGCCGAAGTCGACCCAGGTGTGAGTTCAAAATCCGTTACAGAGGTCTCTCATAACAAGAAAATATGTATTAATATATATATATATATATATATATATATATATATATATTAATAACAAAGATATGAAGTAATTTTCGAAGAAAAAATAAGATTGTGAGGTGGGGGAGGTTGACTATTTGGTGGGGGGGGGGGATCATGATAACTTTCGAACGCTTTCTCGAATCGAAATGAAATTTGGTACAAATTTCAACCTTGTTAATGTCCCGAATCCTATTTATGAAATATGTGTGACGTCATGAACCCACACTATGTCCCCACAAAATGTCCCCACGAACATTTAAAAAAATCACAAATCTTCAAAAAGTGTTATGGTCGGGCTGAAAGTTTACACAAATGTACTATGTACAAAAATACGAAGTAACATTTTATTATCGGTATTACTTCTGGGGTGTTTGATTGACATATAATATGAAAACATTATGTAACCAATTCGAGTTTTTTGATAAATACATTTAAAAGTTCGCTTATATTGGAGCCATATGCGAATTATATAAAGTAGTAATATGACGAAACTATATAGGACAACAACCATGTGGCTGCGAAGCGGCCCCCAGGCCTGATGCTGCGTAGCGGCCATAAGACTAAAGGTGTTTTAATTTAAGACCCACTACGTTGTCTGTCTAATGTATAAAAGTCTTGATTTATTTGTGACTTACAAATAAATGATATTTTTGTTGGATAAGAGCTTTTTCGATCTCTTAGAATACCCAACTAACCAACTTCAACTAAAAAAAATCGGGTAGCTCGAATCTTTCCTCGTTACATCGAATTCGCTAATCCCATCCTCCTAGCTTCGGACTCGCTTCGCTCATCCTCAGATTATACAAGTCGTTAAATTTAAACTGCAACACGTCTTTGGACTCGTTTTGCTCGTCCTTGCATAGAAAATAGATTCGTTTCATTTCCAGCGGTCCCTCACTGGCACTCACCGCACGCTCGATGCTGCTTAACTTTTATGGTCCACAAAAAATCATGGATATACTTTTCATATTCAAACAAGACTTAATGTACTTATATATTACGTATAGGTACGTACTAAAACTAAATTTCAAGTTAATACGATAGTTTTCCGATTTTTAACGATTCTTTAAAAACGCATAAAAGTCAGTCTATAAAAATTAAACTGATGCTGCTAATGAGATGAAACTTGGCACATATGTTAGTCTTTTTCATGGTTACGGGCGTGCCAAATTACAATTTAGATATCATAATGTTTTCGCGTTTTATAATTGTTGACATTTTTGCTGAGTAATTATTGCGGGTTAGTGATATTATAAAAATATATTTTCCAAATAGCACAACTACTGCGGTGGACTAATTTTTGTAAAAAGTTTCAACTCTCTAGCATAAATACACTGGGAGCTACGATGATAACAGACACACACATTCAAAATCATATCAGACACACACACTTGCAGACAGAAAGCTTTGTGAAAACCACTCAGATCCCTTTAAAACACCTGAAACGGATAATACCTGTTTTGAATTTTGTTAGCGAAGACAATAATTTTCTTTTATACTTACGGTTCACACACACTCAAACAGACAGATAACTTTTCGAAAATCACTGAGGATGCCTTAAAAGCACCTCCTCCATTGACATCCGATTTGCAATTTTGTTTGCTAACACAATACTTTTCCTATATACCTACGGTATAAATGAGGAAAAGCAATAACCTGAGATATGCTGATGATCCGTGGTATAGCGCATAGATAACACTGTAGGACCGCACTAGTTTATACTGGTTAATGACTTCGGGATTTAAAAGCAATATGACCTGTACTTTTTGTTTTATATTTTATGGTGCCAATGTAATAAAATACTCTCTATGGCCCGTATTCAAAGACATTTTCCTAACATTCTCCTTAAGGAACAAGGAGAATGTTAGGAAAATGTCTTTCTATTCGGGCCTTAGTCTTTTACTGGCAAAAGAGTTAAGTTTTGTCTAAATTTGTCCCTTGTTTTGGTTTATCTCGTTATGTTATCCTTTTTCCTTGTCATTATTCTTTCGCGTTACTTCACTAACCATGTTATTTAACCACTCGTATACAGATTGTATTATTTTTTTGTGAAGTCTAATAAATTAAGACTGCTTACCAAGCTCAGTTGAGGCTCAACTTAACAAGAGTAAATACTCTCTGTTTTGCCTTGGCTTATAAAATATTATTTTAACTCCTAAGGTAATAATATAGGTAATTTGTTCACTGGAAGCTTACTAAGTATGTGCTCTGTAAGTATATTGGACCCCATTCCACTTCGTGTAGTTCCCGCATACCTGGTTTGGAGTACGAAACTCAAAAGGCGTTCATTTTAATCTAATTATTACTTACTATATTGTAAGTATGTTGCGTAAGTACTTTACTTCGGGTGGTTCCAGGTTACCTAGTTACGTCGCAAAAAATTTTCCTCCAACGCAAGAAATATGTAGAGAGGGTGCATTTTGTTCGGAGACATTTTATCCAATAGGACTCTTTTTTTTGGAGCCTATTAGAGTGTGTACTTTATTGACTCTCTTAATTAAAAATATTTTAGTAATTATTTAATCTATGTGTTTGATCCAGGAGTCATAGTGTACGGGTCAGACCAAGAAGTGGCTGCTTTAATGAAAGCTGTAAAGCGACGCAACGCAACTGGTCAGTTCACTTGGATAGGTTCGGACGGGTGGTCAGCTCGGGACCTTGTGTCATCTGGTAACGAACCGGAGGTAGAAGGAACTCTGTCTGTTCAACCGAGAGCTGACCCTGTCATCGGATTCACTGATTACTTCTTAAATTTGACTGTCGAGAACAACAGGAGGAACCCATGGTTTGTCGGTAAGTCAGATTACTATTTATAAGTTTAATGTGAGTCTGTCTTATATATGTCTTATTATTAGTTATTAATAGCCGCGGTAACCAAAAGGGAAAACTATTAAAATATTTTTATAACTTCTTTGGTTTTAAGTACTGATGATAACCGTTTAGGTTTTATTTAGTAAATTAACATTGTGAAGAGGCTTTTCGTATTGGTTATCACAATAAACTTCGCCT
>JACMZG010001913.1:2570495-2612499 GCA_018340805.1 Microvelia longipes
TATATATAGTATTATTCTAAGTAAATAATTGTTATTATTTATCACTTCTTATCATTTATGGGGTGTATAAATTAATAGATACAGATTATTTATGTTACAGTAGATACCAATTCCCAACAGATTTGCTATCTTAACATATTTACATTACTTATGCTCTATCATAATTGTGTCCAAATATGCATATGATGTAATGAAGCGAACCTATACGTTATTAACCCAAATTTACTAAACACTTTACCGTCCCTTAACTACATTCGTAGGTATAAGACAACGTATTGTATTCATAAATCATTTGATACTACCGAGTATTGCCAAACATGAATAGTTGACACAATATAATTGTGCGAGAGACAGCTAGGAAATGTAACAAGAAAAATGCAATGCTACTTCTCGAAATATTTTGTATGACATTCAAAGTGGGTAATTCACTCTAGTGAGTTGAAACTTGACACAAATATCAGAACTATCGTCTTATTGTGCTGTTCGAAAGATGATATTTATTCGTCTCAGATAACCTGTGGCTGAGTTATCAAAAATAAACTAGAAAATGGCATACAAGGTACTTCGGTACATGCTGAGAACGAGCACAGCGAGGCCGAAGTTGTGATGGAAATATATCTTGCATTAAAACAACATTTAATTGAAGTTCAAAATTCAATTACCTAGTGTAGTATGGTAAGAACAATCTCAAACAATAGTGAACTAATTATAGTAAACATAATATCGCAATCTTGTTTGCATAGATTGCAATACTTATCAATGTTTAATTTATTAATAAAAGGGATTGCCTGCATGATATTATTATTATTTTACAAATATTGATAAGGTGACACACTCTGACTAAACCTACAACACACCTTCCACAACACAAGGTAACCTGTTACCTTAAAGTAGAAGTATTCCTATAGTTAAGAACACAATATCTATTATTATACAGAATGTAATAGTTAATTAATATTATTATACATGTAAGTGTAAAAACATTTTGAACTAAATTTATATTCATAATAGATATTGTAATGATTAATTGTAAATAGTTATTAAATAAAGGATTTTTTGTTTAAAAAAAAAAAACATTTTTTCCTATGTTGTTTGCTTTACTGGAAAACAGTACAAACCTTCTTTCTAATTGGTGTTTTTTATTGATGTTTCATTCTCTATGGTTGGTATTAGCTATAGCTGGTATACCTATTTGACTCAGAGTACAAACTAAAGTGATGTAGAAATTCATACAGTAGGGGTGGAGGCGGGGGTCACAGTGATCTAACTCCCTGGTTTTTAGGTGGTCCTAAAAAACAGGGATTAGTTGCATCAACTACCGCACCGAGCGCTAGTTTTCACCTTGTAACGTTCATCACTATTGTTATCAAGACTTCTATGTATGTTTATAAAAAATGTAAGCAAGACAATTTTTATCTTATTCATTAACTTTTTTTCTTTTTTAGTTGTTAATAAGATATTTTTTTTTAGAAAATAGGATAACGTGTTTTACGAAAGTTGTGTTATAATGAGACAACGAAGACATAAATTAAATTTATAATTTTCCGGTTTGATGTTTGTTTACAAACATTTTTGATGTTTTTGTTTACAAAATTTTGATGTTTGTCTACAAATCATGGTTATCACGATATCAGATCTACTTAAAATTAACACAGCGTTTATATTTTTATAACATTTTATGAAAATTATACCTTTAAAATAATTAATAGAATTTTTAACATTGTTAAAGATCCCTTTAAATAATTTAAATCCTGAAAATGAAGAACTAATTATTTTATATATGCTGTACAAGGTGAACTGACCTGCCTCTAGTGGAGAAAGGGTGAACTTGAGCAGGTCCATCTAAAACAGCTTATTCCGGGGGAGTTAGACCACTGTGTCCCGCGCTCCCACCCTTACTGTATACATTTCTACATCACTTTAGTACAAACTTTTAGTTTCTTAGATCTTATAAAAAATATTTTTCGGATTGCACAACTACACCTTTAGACTGATTTTTTTCAAAGATTCAACTCTCTAGCATAAATACACTGGGAGCTAAGATGATTACAAACACACACAAACACACGTACAGACAGACATCTTTGTGAAGCCTACTCAGGAGCTCTTAAAAACGCCTGAAACGGATATTTCCGGTGTCATCCTGGTTTCGGGTTTTTTAGCAAACATAATATATATAATAATAATATAATAATGCCCGTTTAGAGCCTTGCAGCTCATTAGGGATAACCTCTGCGGAAACAACCTCGGGTGGTAGTAGCAACCGTTACGCTCAAAGTGTATTCTAATGCTAGCGATAAGTTATTTAAACAATAATCTTCTATAAACTGAGAGCGTAACCTGGGATGCGAACCCAGACCTCCAAGGTGTCAAAGGTCAGTGTAAAGACTAACGCCTTAACGACCTCGGCCACGGAGGCGGCCACTTTGCAAACACAATACTTTCTAGATACCTTCAGTATAAATGAGGATAAGTAAAATAAAAATCTTGTCTCCAACTAAAAATAGTCACTGAAATCTAATACAATGATGAGCGTAGAAAGCCTGCTAACGCTGAAACTTGTTATACTTACGTTATATTCTGGTCATAAGTTATATAGGTTATTTTTTATAAGTGTAATAGGTTATAATTTGTTTATAAGTTGTATAGGTTATAATTTGTTTTTTAGTTTTATAATTTATTGTAATGTCAATACATTAACAATAAATAATCAGTCCAGAAACATCATTTTGGGACTCTCAGGGGCTCTGTGTAACCTCATCAAAACCTCTTCCAAGAGTAAGTTAAGGTTATAAGAAATCAATTTTCATCGGCTCGTGCACAATGTTTGTGTTTTGACTTATATTTTTAGCGCTCTACTATATAATTCACTGTGATGTTGTTCAGTTCATTTAATTATTGATAGTCGAAGGTGGTCAGGTTTCAAAATTCAAAACAATAGAGTCCCTCTAGTGATATATCTCTATGACTTCCCTCATTTACGACTTTTCCTACAAAAAGAAATTCGTTATAAAAGAACAAATGCATAAAGCTTAGTTAATTAAAAAAATGAAATAAGTGATGCTTTTTCCCCAACAACATTCTTTCACCACCTTTATCGCTTTTACATTCATACTTTTAATTAAAAAATAAAATAAAACGCAAAAAAATTAATTTATAAATATTACTGCTCTTTCCTTTTTTAAAAAGTAATAAAAGCTTTGAAATTAATAATAATTGTGACGCCCACTTTTATGTATTTTTTAATTTTCTTCGAAAGTTTCCATTCAAACTTTTGTGTAGTTTTGTTTTATTCAAAAATTTTAATTTAGACTCAGGTGGTCTCTTCTGTTTTTTGATTAAAGAAGATTTCTTTTTTTCAAATAATATTTGTTTAAATAAAAATTCATAGATAAAGGAAATTATTGGTAAGTTTTGATTAACATTTGCAATTTTCCGGTTTGAAGGTTTTGACTTTTTCGAGTCAAATCTTAATTAATTATTGCTTTTGATGTTAATTTAAATTGGAAGGTGACTTTTATAAAGCCAGAGAACTTCTAATTTAAAAGTTATATAGAGTCTAACTCTGTCCGATGACAATTTTTTTCGGATATGTTATTAGATTAATTGAGTAAACACGTTAAATGTTGAAGAATTTATTACAAACTGACTGCTAACGCCCTACTAGTGGAAATTCGATGAACTTCACCAGTGACAGTAAAAAACTTTTCATTTCGCTGACTGTAAAAAAAAACTATGGAACAGACGGTAAAAATCACATTTTACCTTCTATTTCGAGGATAAGTGTATTCTTTACAGCCCCCTAAAAACATAAATGTTACTAATAAAACAATTTTTGTTTGTGGACTTATAAAAAAATAAAAACAGATTAATTACACAAAAGTCCTATATTTTCGTTAATATATTATAATTAATTAAGCTTACGACAAAAAATTAGTCATCATCAGAGTTTAACAATATAAATGATAAAATAAATAATCAATTTTACAAACTGCTTCACATTGCGCTTTTGTATGGTCTGGTAAGCTATGTTTAAAAGAACTGTTACATTGAAGAATCTAAAAAAAAAAATCAGTGTTACCAATAATTTTAGTTGTAAAACAATATTTTAAACTAAATCAAGAATTTTTAAGATATCAGAGTTCCTTATTAAATTTGAGTAAATGGAGCTTAATTTTTCTACATCTTTTTTAAAATAACATTATTATCAAATTTGACTATATTTATCATTTCTTTAACTTTCCTTTTTTGCCAATTAGGTTCGTTTTGTAAAATTCGGGTATTGTCAAAAGTAAAACTGTGTCCTGTATTATGTTTGTGGTTAGAAAGTCCAGTATTATTATTTTTTTTGCAGTCATATTTATGTTGGGCCAGTCTTTTATTTAGGTACTGTTTTGTTTCACCTATATAATATTGGGGACATTGTGAACAGGAAATTTTATATACTAATCCGGATTTTTGCTCTTTCTTTGTTTTTTCCTTATTTTTTTCAAAAGATAGCCGGTGTGATTTTTTTTTTGGTTTTTGAGCAATTTTAACGTTAGGTAGATTTTTTATTTAATGTTAAGTCCTTTTTATTTTTTCAGACAAGTTAGGATAATTATTGGATCTTCATTATTAGCATTATAATTATTGTTAATATTATTATTAGAATTATTTAAATTTTGCATTTTTTCTTTGTTTTGTTTTATAAATTTGTTTATTAGGTAATTTGGAAAGTATTATATAAAAAGAGTTCATTTTACTCTTTTATTAGGGATCAAGCCTAATTATTTTAGGAAATATAGGTAGCAGCAAACATAAGTCAGATTGATATGTTACAGTTACAACGGTTCAATGGGAAATTTAACTCCACGTCTCCTCCTTTACCACCTCTTCCGCAATCTTATTCATTTATATTTTATTAATTACTTTTTAATTCATTAAATAATAACTTAACTATTTTAAAAATTTGTTTGCTTATGGTCTCGCGTCAATAAAAAAGTATTAATATCTAGTTTTAATATCGGTGCAATACATGTATGTTATGTAATGTATAACCTGAGATTTGTATCTTGCGGTTTTATTATTTGATTTATTATTGAGTCCTGAATAAGATTTAATGTCAATTAAAAATAGAAGGTTCTAGCATCTCTCTCGGTAGATCTTCGGAAGCTAAAGTGAACGAAATCTACCTCAGCATGCCTCAGAAGCTAACTAGTTTATCTTCCTCGGCCTGATAGCTTCAACTGTTAATTAAGTTTCTTTCTTAACCATCCTTACTTAAGGTTTTCTCTTAGCGTTTTGGGAACTTCAGCTTGAGTTACAAAATGCCTTCCATCCCTTATTGCATCAATAATATCTTATTAACTATAATTACCTTACTCAATTTTACATCTGAAATTTATCGTAATACCTCCTCTAGGTATGTCACTGGACATTACGTATTGCTCTTGCATAAATGACTTGTTTTCACATTGTAAACATAGAATTTAAAATCATATTTGCAATTATTACCTTACTTAGTTACGCCTCGGTAGTTTTATGTCATACCTCCCTCGGGGTTGCCTCAAGAACTTACTTATTGGCCAGAAACATAATATTTTCATATTATAAATACACAATTATGTTTAAGTTATTCCATACTCTTCGCAGTCGATAGTTTAAACTTGTACATCTCGCGTATCCCTCTAGCCGTAAATGTGGTTGAACTCATGTTTGTTTTACAATTTTTTAAAAACGTACACAAGTCATTTGATAAAAATTAAACTAAGACTGATAATGAGATGAAACTTAGCACATATTAGTCTTATACATGGCTATATGCGTGGCAAATTTCAATTCGATTAAATA
Source organism: Microvelia longipes (assembly GCA_018340805.1). Taxonomy (NCBI): domain Eukaryota; kingdom Metazoa; phylum Arthropoda; class Insecta; order Hemiptera; family Veliidae; genus Microvelia; species Microvelia longipes. The sequence goes on from JACMZG010001913.1 coordinate 2,576,328, forward strand.
ATTTGTTCACGTTGTAAGCATATTAACGAGTTTGATAGAATTTGATGGATAACCGCTCGAACAGGTTATCATTGATACATCATACTCATACTCATTTTCTTGGAGCTGATGAATAAAACAACCGGTGCGTGGTAAGGAAGAAAAGGAAGAATTAAGGAAGATCACTTTGTTTACGAACGTGTGAATCTACAGGTGTTATTTGTTGAATTAGCCGGCTATAATTTGAAAGTAGATATAAAATAGCGATGGAAATGGTGACTAAAGTTTATAGATGTTGCTCGAAAGATGTGCTTAAGAAGAAACCTAAAATAAAGTGTAAAATACTGTTAACTGTTAAGTGTACCTAAAACTAGACGTAAGCACGTGCAAAACTTTGTTAGGGAACATTAAGGATGTTACGCAAAATATGTATATACAACTGTTTAGCCACAAGTCCAAACAATTTAAATTAAGGTAAAGTTTATACTATTATTAAAATTTAATATTATGAAAGTAATCCCTAAATTTTAATTAAAAAAATGAAAAAGAGGCAGCTCTTTTAACTGCAATATCAAATCTGCCCGTGACGGCGTGGCGTTTATAATTTAATTCAAATTAATCATAGTCTACTAGGTAAGGTTTTTAAAAGTTGAGGTTTTTTTTTAATTTTAAAAAAGGTATTTTTAAAAGTAAAAGTTAAAATAGCGCCGAAAAGATAGAAATTACTTTTAATGTAATCTCAACATCTTTTGATTATCTTTATTTTTTTGTTCTTTTCATTTTTATTTTATCCGTTTTATTTTACTTTATGTTTTACCTTTCAACTGAAAATGGGTAAAAATTACTCTTCTTTTAAAACCGCCGGAGATTATTATTTTTTTTTTGAAATGGGTCTAAAAAGGAGAAGGAGGTTATGTTATTAAAATTCAATTTATTTTTTCTCTGAATAGAATGTGTTTAGGATATAGGGTACGTAACAAAGGGGAAGGGGGGAGAGGGGAGGGGGTTGAAAAAGAAAGAAGTAAGATCATATTTCCTGAGAAAAAATGGTTTAAAAATGTGAGAAATATATGAATAAGATTTCCTTATTACATTTTTCTTTAGATTTGTGGAAATGTTAAGAGAAGGAATATAAGATTTAAAAAAAAGATGTATATTAAAATATTATATGCACAAAGTATATCATGCTTAGCGTTTACTATGGGGAAAACAAAAACTGTTTCCCAAATTTAAATATTATAATTTAATACAATTAAATTAAATATAATTATTTCTTATTACTTAATTATTTATTATCATTTTATATACTAGCACTGATATCCGAGTTTTGCTCGGCAAATATTTTATTTATCAAACAACAAATTTTTAATTATTCCTTTGAGGAATACAAAAAATAAAAGTTGTTAACAGCTGATGCAACAGCAAGAAAATTCTCTGTCTAAGATGTTTTTATCTATCTGGCGATTCTCAAGCCGTGCTTTATGATTGCTTGGTAAGTTCCTCGATAAGTTGACGATCTTCGATAGTATGAGCTAGAAAATTTATCTCATCTCGATAAAAGAATTAGGGGTAAAATCCCGAGGTGTTCCGTACCCGATTAACTATAAATAAAATAAAATAAAATAAAATAAAATGCCCGTTTTAGGGCCTTTCGGCCCATCAGGGTATTCACCCTGCGGGAACAACCTCAGGTGGGTTGCATCTACTACACTCTAAGAATTAATTAAAGTTGGCGAAATCATTTAAATACAAATACTATTCATAAAATCTTAGAGCATAGCCCGGGCTGCGAACCCGACCTCCGGTGCCGAAATCGAACGCCTTTACGATCACGGCCACGGAGGCAGACAACCTTAACCCGATTAACTATAGCGATCCTTAATGACACGCATACAAACGTCAGAAGTATTATAAATCTTCTTCTGAATTCTGAAAAGAATAAAAAGAATAAAAAGAATAAAAAGAATCTTCCTCAAATGATTTAAACAAAAAACTCGTTTAAGTTATTTCAAATGAATTAAATAAATAAAGTTAACAAAAAGACTTGATAAATTTATTACTTAAAATAAAAAAGTCGACAACCGTTAAGTATTTCAAGTTCAACTTAGACTATACAAAGAATTGAAATTTCAAGTAGTATTACAAAGGATACTTTTCACAAAGGATTGCTCTCTAAAAGAGCTCACATACAAAGTTAATACAGCGCCAATAAAAAGGTAATGTGATTTTGCTGAAGCGTACTAACATATCTGGAAATTGATTCAAAAGGGTTTAATTATTTATTACGTATTATTTATTATCATTTGATATTTAAGGTAATGCATAATGTTTAAGTTACTGCAGTCATATAATACCTCGTTACCTTTATTGATTGACATATATAGTCCTAGATGTTTAAATGCAAAGACAATATGCTTACTAAAGACTCTGTATCAGGGTAGCGTATATCTACTTTATATTCTACCCTTATATTCTCTCCTTGTTGTATTCGGTTTGAATTCTTTTACGAAAAGCTAAATATTCAACGAGATATTCTAAGACCGATAAAACTGTCGGAAATGAGACGGAAAAGGTTAATATTTTTAAAATTATTATTATTAGTAAAATAATATTTTTTTTTGACATAAGTAGAATGAAAAATTGTTATTTATTATAAATTAGATGGAAAATGTTGACTTTATTTTTATTATACTTTTAAATATTTCTTTTTTTACTTACTTTTTAATTTTGTTGTTTAGAGTTGTAAAGTTGTGTTTATTTACGTATGAAAGGAGGGTTTGTGGAGGACCTTATTTTCAATAATCTTTAGAGATATATACTAGAGGGGGCATAGCATATCCTAATTTACCGAGAGGCCTAAAACATTTTTTGGGGCTCTCAGGGGTTCTGTGTAACCTCCTTCAAGAGTAAGTTAAGGTTAAAATAAATCAACTCTTTTTGGCCCTCCGAACATTATCTGTGTTTTAATATGTATTTAAACGTTATTTAAAATATGTTACTGTAATTTTGTTCTATTTATTTGATTATATTGAAAGTCGAAGGAGGTCAGGTTACTTTTTCGATGTTTCAAAATTCAACCAATAGTAATAATACTCTAGTAATAATACTGTATGTAATAATGTTGGTGTATTACTAGTCTGTGTATAGAAATGAAAATACAATTAGTTAAAGTGGCAACAATGTATATATTTACATATCGATTGGTTTTTACTTTTTTCAACAAAATATCATGCGATATCTATTCTCTGACATTCTATTCCGATTCTGCGGAGCTCAACATTTTGAGTGAATGGTAATGACATTTTTATAACTAACGTACAGTTGATGTTATACTCATGCTTTAAATCGGTGTAAACTTTGTCCAATACTTCTACCCTCTTTTAACCATCAGTATGAAATCTAAATTGTTAACAATAACATAGTAGATCATAGACCTTTGATTTTTTTCTAATGACCAGCATTGACTTTACAGTTCAGTTTTGTAGAGCATTGTGTTTCTATCCATGATGTCCTACATCCCTGAAGATGCCTCCCACAGTGGAAGCGAAACGTCGGATTCTTCATCTACATTGACGCGGTCACCACAGGAAAACCTAAATCTTCATAGACTTTACATATTTACAATATTTGCGAGTTGTGTTATGTTTTGTTGCCTATACAGATGAATTTAAGGAGCCTACTAGAACTGTTGGACAGAGCAAGTCGAATGCGTATTAAATTAATCTTAAAGTAGAACTCATTATAAAGGTTCATTGAGGCAGTCATTCGTTTAGATGATTCGTTAGGCACAGTGGTCCACAAGCCGTTTCTTAATTTATTTTCCTTTGGAATGCTTGCTTTCATGCGGACCTATCTAGGTTATGCTAATGAAATATTTTCATCAGTATATTGGAATAATTTCTATGAAAAATCCATGCAAATTAACTCACAAGTAAAAGTGGTACTGTTCCGACTGTGGAACATACTCCAAAAACCTGTGTAAGAACTGGATTTGTACAAAGGAAAAGAAGGGTTGTGGACCATCGCTTACTTGTAAAGTAAAAATGTTTCGTCTTTTTGGACCTCTGAGTATTAAGAGTGATCGTATTAACTCCAAAACGGATTCATTTAATTTTGTGGCTAAAACACATGGAAAGCGACACCCTACTTAATCATTGCTTTCTTATTAATTTCACACTAGCTTTACTTGGTTCAGCGTTCCAAAAAATTTAAATACAGACAAATTCCTGTGAAAATTTATACCTTGAATCTTCTATTCTTTAAATTTTTGCTGACTTAACAAACTGAGTTACTGATTTAAAAAATCTAGATTTTATTAAGATTCTTGTCGTCCCCAAATTCGATTTTCATATCAATGATTTTTATTATTTTTTTAAATAATCACTCCATTGGTTTTACTTAGCTCAATACTTTGTTTGATCTCGTAATATGGTAAACGCAATAGGTAAATAATATGATAATAAGAAAATCAATAGTATGTACTTTGTAACTTTGAAGTAAAATAAAATGTTTTCATTAATGGCATAGTTAGAACTAAACTGCATTTCTTAATGTATTTTAAAACAAACTATAAAGTGTTATCATAGAAAGTGGTAGCACTTATGTCAATTAACCTAAAGAGACGGGAATGAACTCAAAGAATTTGACTACCTTGGTAGATTCAAGCGTGTTGCTATGAAGTATAAATTCAACTTTATCTCCAGACTGTGTATAATGTAAAGTTTATTGACTAGTTTTTAGGGAGTAAAGACGCACTTTTCACTCCCAAGAGAGAGTGTTCCCTATTACTGGGTTATTAGAGCCAATTATATCATTTTTTTTAGGGGAGTGGTATTCTCTAAATTTATACAGGTGACTGATCAATTTTTGTCATTCGGAGGTGGCTCCCCAAAATTTATTTAGGCACCCGACCAACATTTTTTTTTAATTCCTCAAAATCGGTTTCTGGTCAAAAGAAGTTGTTGGGAGCTATACTTTTTTTGAATTTTTTTGAGGGCATCATTCCCAAAATTTATAAGGGGGACCCAACCAAAAAAAAAATTATTGACTCAAAATCCGTTTTATGTCAAAAGATGTTGTTTGGAGCTATACATTTTCTTTTTTTTTTGATTTTTGGAGGCAACCCCCCTAAATGTTTTAAGGGGGTCTGACCCAAAAAAAATTAAAATAAAATACGACAAAACATATTAAAATAAAATCAACGGCTGGAGATAAAATCTTCTTTTCACCTTGAGAGTAATATTAAATTTTCCCCCTCGCAGTTACCTTTCCTCGGATTCGTCTCGAGAGTTAATAGTTATAACTACCTGGGCTTTGCCTCAGGAGTTAAATACATAAATTTCCTCGGCTTCGCCTTGGGAGTAAAATACTTTGGTTCCCTCGGCTTACGCCTTAGGAACCAACTAAATGCTCAGGGAAATAATAGCATTCTTTACTCCCTTGGTTCATAAATAACTGTTTTCTCTGCAGGCAGAAGAATTCTTAAGTTTATTTTTGGCACTTTAAATTAAAACATTTCCCTTATCATTTTTTGTCAACAAAATACTTATAATGTCTAAAAATAGTTACTGGAGGGATATTATTTTTTCGTACGCTTTTGATCAACTACACTTACATAATAAGGAAAAGTTAGAAGGTATTCGACTAAACTTTGCTCAATAATTTTTCTTTAAGTTTAATTCAACAAGCCTGTTCGTTGAAGAATTTGTCGAAGTTAATTAGGCGAAGAATTTTGAAAGACAAGGAATTTTCAAGAATAATAAAAATAACAATCTTAAAGAATCTTTGTTTAGTTTCAACAAAATTGTTGCTTCTGCTGACGAATGGATCGTAATTTGGAAGAGAAGGCTCAATAATTTTAACAACTTTGGTAACACTGTTATTTTATCTTCTCTGCTTTGATATTTATCTCTAGATGGACATACCCTTTGGATACACTTTTCCTTTTCATTGTCCAAGTGACTTTATCTGTTGTTGACATTCTTAAACGTGTAAATAATAATAATATATAATGGAGACGGAATTATTTGGAACAGCTTATGGATTGAGAACAGTTTGAAGCAGTGAGATGAGCGGAGAAAATCTAATGTGGTGAAGAAATAGTTATTTATGCACCAAGGGAGTAAAGAATGTCATTATTCCCCTGAGCATTATGTTGGTTCCTGAGGCGAAAGCCGAGGGAACCAAAGGATTTAAATCCTGAGGCGAAGCCGAGGGATTTAGTTGTTTAACTCCTGAGGCAAAGCCGAGGGAGTTATAGCTATTTACTCCCGAGGCGAAGCTGAGGGAGGAAATTATTGCGAGGGAATAATGGCATTTTACTCCCAAGGTGCATACAAGATTTTATCTCCAGACGTCGACAATAAAGTAAGAATGTCTTTTTTCATTTCTTTTTTCAAGATTTTTTAACTGAAAATTATTTTACTTTTATTATAAGAAACTCGTCGTTTGGTGAATTATGCAAAAAGTCTTTAACTTGGTTCTTAGTAAAAACATTCGCTTTCTTTGCAACATAACCTTCGTTTTTTTCTTTTTAATAATGCTATTAGTAATGCATAGCTTTTGATATTAAAATTTTCTCTCACAAGCAAAGATGATTTGATCATTGAATGCAGTGACCGCAGACTTGACGCCTGTTTTGTTTTTCATTCATTATTAAAATAAACAAGCAATGCATTTTCACTTACTTGTTGTAAATTATGATCATGGCACCAACTTTTAAAATTGTTACATGCTTTGTCATATAACTTCGTTGGTAACAAGTTTTCTTTTACCAAGTTCGCTTCAATAGCAATGTCAGGAGGTGTATTGTTAAAAAGTTCGTCAATATCGCACACAATATTATCTGACATAATTGAAATATTAGAGCAGTTATAAGTAATATTTTAATCTAATTATTAAAGTTTAAGACTGGTTAAACAGTTAAAGCTAAGGTTTTAAACTAAAAAAACTTTGATTTAATGATATTTTGTCGAAAAAAAAAAAAAACAATGAGCATGCAAATCTTAAAATTATTTAAAAAAAAACCAGGATAGCCAACTTAATTTTTTTTTTTTACTTTTAAGTAAAGAACTAGTTTTTATTTTTTAAATTATTTATTCTTATATTATTATTAGCATTAACTAGTTCTACTTAAAATGATTGTTAATGTTATATTATTTTTTTATACATCTTATTCTTGTATATCTTCTTGTTTATAGGTATCTTAGTTTTCAAATAAAAATAATTATGTACTATTCAGTTTGTCGATTATTAAGTTAAGTTGGCAACTATTACTTTTTACTCCCTTGGGAGTGAAAAGTGATTCTTTACTCTCTTAAATCTAGTCATTAAATTTCGTATTATATACCGTCTGGAGATAAAGTTATTAAATGTATTTTCATTTAAAGAAAATAAATTATTATGTTTACTTATTTTCTAATTGATTCGGATTCAACAAAAATAATTATAACTGCAACTACAAGTTACTATTTATTCACCAATAAATTGAAATTTGTTAGCCAAAATTCATATATGTTGTATAAATTAAACAAGAATAAAAGCTTTGTGCCATTCCTGGCAGAGTACTATTTGATGTCCTCATATATTTTTCCGTGCCTAGCAGAGTATTATTAGATGTTTTCATGTCTTTAAACGAAGAATTAATGTTATCCTTTATTAATATAAAGTAATTTTTATTGTACAGAAAATTTATTAGTGCCTGCAAGGCTCGTAAAAACACATCTCTCCCTCACCATTCTCCAACTTAACCTCACATGCTGCAACCTTATTATTCTTTCGGAAGTTTACTCAAAACCATGCTGTGACCATAAACCACACTATATATCCGAGTTTCATAGTTCACTATTGTTTTTAATAACGCTTCCTATATCTTTCTGAGTTTAAAAATATGTTTTATTAATGTTTTCCCATGTCTAATGTTATAGCACTATATCCGATAGAATACATTATAGTAAACTATATTATATCCTAAATTATATAATATCTTAAATTATATTAGACAGAAATATATTCTAGCACTATATTCCACTTAGCATCCGACTTCATTTGTATAATTTCTCTCTTATAATTTGTCTATATTATAAGGCAATTTATAGAGCGTTGGGAGTAATAATTCAAAATTCTTAGCAAGCTTTTCTTTTAAGCCACTTTGAAAATTCAAATTTATTACAAAACTAATTTCAAGAAAATACTTTAGAAACATTTTCTTAAATATTTCACATATTAAGAAAACGATAGACAGGAATTTTCTTATCAAGTATTTCTATTACGTCATATATCCTTAAAAATTTAATGTAGTGTATTTAAGATAACATTATTTTAGATTTTTTTTTCATTAAATGTTACTCTTTTTGAACTTAATTAAATTTAAAACACTTAAAACTAAAATTTATAACTAGTTCTTCTAGTTTAAATTTTTATGTAATTGAATTTGATAAATAGTTTTTTGTATTATTTCTTGAAAACTTATTATTCTTGAGATTAAGTCAGATTATGACAAAATGTTAGAAATTTAAAAGGAGATTCAATTTGAAGCAAACAAACCAAACGCATTCAGAAGTTATAACCAGACGTTTTTATGAATTACGTGTGACGTCATTGCAGGATTCGGTATAGGCGGTTGACATTGAAAAATTACTATTTATTCCTGCCATGACGTCAATTCCGGACTACAACCAAACATGTCAAAAAAATTTATTTCAGCCATAAAACCCTCTTATTGAATCACCTTATTAATTCTACCAGCTTGCTATAATGGTATAAACAGCAGCTATTTTAATTATTACGAACAAGACAGCTCCTCATGTTTGTTAAAGAGTCTGTGTCTATATATTAGGCAACTGACACTTGAAGGTCTGATGTACCCAAAGATGTTAGCATTTTATAAGGTGATTAAATTCGATGAAAACAAACCAAACACAGCAAAGGTTTTAACAAGATTTTTTACGCAAGACGTGTGACGTCATTGTAGGAATCGGTATAGGCGATGAACATTAGAAATTTACTATTTATTCCTGTAATGACGTCAATTCTGGACTATAACCTAACCTGTCAAAAAAGAAATAATTTATTTCATTTAAAAAACCCTCTAATTTTATCACCTTTGGATTAAGGTTACAGCGCGCGGGTACCTATATATATATATATATATATATATATAATATATATATATATATATATATATATATATTATATATATGTAATATATATATATATATATATATATATATATATATATATATATATATATATATATATTTGTGTGTGTGTGTGAATTTATGTATATAAATACACACACACGCTCGTGATTGTGTAAAAATCACGCCTTCTAAGTGATTTTCTGTCTGTATGTGTGTCTGTGTGTCATTTATCATCGTAGCTCCCAGTCTCTTTATGCTAGAAAATTGAAACTTCAATTTTCGAAGACGAAAATCAGTCTTCCGATGTAGTTTTGCAATTCAAAAAATTCAGTGTTGCCTTTCTATGATTTAATTTCCAAAAAACGTATTTTTTGTACCAAGGTTGGCATGAGGTGGAGAGGAAAGGGGTGCGGTCGGTCTAAACCAATAGAATTATTTCCCTTTTACATTTTCTAGCGTGCTGTCAACTGACTTTAGCCGTGTATTTTATGTAACCTAAGATGGTTAGATTACTTTTTGATGTTTCAAAATTCAACCGACATATCTCTCCGGATGCGGTGACCACCTAAAGAACTAAATCTTTATGTGTCATCTTTATAAGATACCAGATGAACCACGAGGATATAAATATTATTATTATTACTATACAGCCTAAAGCTCTGTTATATATAATTTCCAAACACTTTCTTATGAGAATTTCTGCCATACACACAAGACATAGCATTGCTACATATGAAATAAAAATAAAATAAGAAAATACATTACTGTTGTTAAAGATTTTTTTACTGCCTTGGGAGTTAGCTATTTTGATCTTCCCCATAAAAACAGTGTAAGAAGAGAAAAAGTAATAAAAACACGAGAAAATCCTTACTGGACTCGAGAGACGTTGTATTGTCCAGGTAATATTGCGAACAATATTTCTGCTTCGAGTTTTGCTGTCTTTTGAACACAAGGCAGAGAGAGGCATTTATTTGTATTTCTTTTTCTGATTGTGTTCCAAGATAAAATAGAATGCTTGTTTATTTTTTAAGCATTTAATCAAGTTAGCCAATATTGTATGGATAGTATATTATCCTACTCAGCTACGAAATTAATCTATTTTTACCAAAACGATTATATTTACGGACGAGGAAAGGGATATTGTAAAATTAGCTGACTCATTCACAATTACACTTCTTAAGGCTCAACCAACAAACCAAATTGTAATAAATAGTAAAACTGCGAAGAAGGTATTTTTTTTACCGTGGCGACTATATTTACTATTAAGCGAAGTGATACAGTAAGAGAAGCCGAGATAAAAAAACATCCCTAGCCGCGTAGTATATGATGTTTTTATGGGCGAAGTAAAAATCAGTATAATGCATTTGCCCAACGCAACGGCAACATTGCCGTTACATACATAAAATTGAACGGGCAACATTTGCCGGTTCAATTCTTTTTATCGCCTCTTTGGCCAAAAATATGTAAGAAGGACGGATCGCCCCCGGGGTCTCGAGGAAGGTAATATTATAACCTTGTAGTAAACTACTAGCGCCCTTTTAGTGGACATTTGAGGAACTTTACCAGCAACAGTAAGGAATTGTTGTCGTAACAACAACGAAACTGTCGCAGACGGTAAAAGAAGCGTTTCACCTACTTTTTTGAAGATGTGAAGTACCAACTTTACAGCCGTTCAAAAACATATTTTAATAATATTAAATACTTTGTGCTGTTATCATTGTAGCAGTGTTGATTTGACTTTCTTACCACGTTTTTATTTTTACGATTTCGATTAGTTAAATCTATAACTGCTGATTAATAAACCATAAATTAAATTATTATTTTTTATTTATTTTTTTCAATGGTTTGTGAGGCTATTCACAACTAAGGTGGTTAAGCCCATTAAATTATTAATTAAATTGACAAAAGTCAAGATGTAAAAATCAGGTATAGGGTACCACGGAACTTCTCCTCATCACAACGGATTCGCTGCACTGATCCTTCCTGCTTCGGACTCGCTTCGCTCGTCCTCAGTAAATGCATCCGTTTCATTTTCAGCGGTCACTCATACAGCACTGACCACGCTTAATGCTGCTTAACTTTTATGATCCTACAAAATCATAGATAAACTTATAATAAAATGATACTTAGTGTACATTTTTATTACTTAAAGGTTAATAGTTGTACTAAATTTCAACTTATATGGATTGTTTTCTGATTTTTTACAATTTTATTAAGAATGAGCACGATTCATTCAATAAAAATTGAGCTAATGCTGATAATAAAATTTGTATATCATTTGATACTACCGAGTTTTGCAAAACATGAATAGTTGACACAATATAATTGTGCGAGAGACACCTAGGAAATGTAACAAGCAAAATGCAATGCTACATCTGGGAACTGTTCCATCATTCGACATTCGTCATTATTGATGGCTCAACATAATGTCATGCCCCACTCTGTTTCGTTACGTCTAACTCATCAGGGCGCCGACAGAGCCTGAACTCACTCTGACCTTCAATTAATTCCGAAGAATATAATGTGAAGTACTTACCAGAGACGAGCGGTGCTCTCTTACCGCCATCTTACGAGTTCAGGCTCTGTCGGCGCCCTGATGAGTTAGACGTAACGAAACAGAGTGGGACATGACATTATGTCGAGCCATCAAGTATGACGAATGTCGAATGATGGAACAGTTTCCAGATGTAGCATTGCATTTTGCTTGTTACATTTCCTAGGTGTCTCTCGCACAATTATATTGTGTCAATAAAATTTGGTACAAAAGTTAGTCTTATACATAGCTACATGCGTGCTAAATCTTAATCGCATCATTTTTCCCCGTATTATGAATTTTCTAATTTTTTGCTGAGTCATCATTGTGGTTTAATGACGTCATAATACTTATTTTCCGAATAGCACAACTACAGCAATAGTATGATTTTTGTTCAAAGTTTCAACTCTCTAGCATAAACGCACTAGGAGCTACAATGGAAACAAACACAAACACACACATACAGACAGACAACTTTGTGAAAACCACTCAGGAGGTCTTAAAAACATCTGAAACGGATATTTCCCGTAATATCCTGGTTTCGAATTTTTTTCTGCAAACACAATACTTTTCCTTACTTTTCCTCATGTATATATACTACGGTATATATGAGGAAAAGTGAAAAGGGAAGTTTGGTGTAATATACATTTAAAAGAGAAGTGTGGGTTATGATTTTAAAAAAAGTTTAGTATGTATGTATGTATGTATGTATATATATATATATATATATAATATATATATATTATATATATATATATATATATCTCAAAGAGAAGTTTAAAAAATAATAGAGTTGAAGAGGAGATTAAACACACATGTTCATGAACACTAATAGCACATCATGTTTTGTATCAGTGAGTGAAAAAGGCATTGACAATTTAGCTGAGAGGGTGCAAAGTTTAAATTCCTATACCATTCGACCACTCTACCACCCCTTTAAAACAAGCGATGTTTCGGAGTCATCTATAGAATAACTGTAGAAATTACGGTTTTTAGGGGGAGAAGGGTAGGGGTAATGTGTTTTTAGGGGTAAAACATCTTTATCTGACGGCATTAAATCTGAAGGTTATTAAAAAGAATGTAGAAGAGCCATTGTGTCGTTAGAAACCCCTGGCAAGGGCATCGAGTTGATGAGGGCTCGCTTAATCAGAAAGCCCTTTACTAACGATCCAACAAGCAACATTAGTAAAACTGTCTTATCATGCAGACCATCTTAATTGAATCCCCACCTGAAGTGGTCTAATCATACATTTATCTCGCTAAACTTGAAATATAAAGGTTTAAATGAAACCAATTTAAAGTTTTTATTATACTTACAGCATGGTGTACTTTAATGTTCCGCAATGAAAAATGTATATTGCCTAAGGGGTAATTTTGTTACTTTATTTGACTGACTAAGTGAGTAAATATGATTCAACAAGGAGAGAGATATACGCTGTTTTATGAGGAGAATGATAAGCAGATTTATGAGGAGAAGGATAAGTAGTTTTATGAGGAGGAAGATAAACAGTTTTATGAGAAGGAGGATAAGTAGTGTTATGAGAAGGAAGATAAGCAGTTTTATGAGGAGGAGAATAAACAGTTTTATGAAAAGGAGGATAAGAAGTTTTATGAGAAGGAAGATAAGTAGTTTTATGAGGAGGAGGATAATTAGTTTTATGAGAAGGAGGATAAGTAGTTTTATGAGAAGGAGGATAGCAGTTTTATGAGGAGGAAGATAAGTAGTTTTATGAGAAGGAGGATAAGTAGTTTTATGAGAAGGAGGATAAGTAGTTTTATGAGAAGGAGGATAGCAGTTTTATGAGGAGGAAGATAAGTAGTTTTATGAGAAGGAGGATAAGCAGTTTTATGAGGAGGAGGATAAACAGTTTTATGAGGAAGAGGATAAACAGTTTTATGAAAAGGAAGATAAGTAGTTTTATGAGGAGGAGGATAAGCAGTATTATGTATTTTAAACTATCAAATATGTCTTTATTGTTATTATTAACAAGAAGCATCTATATTAAGAGCAACAACTATGGACATGATTTCAACGCTGCTTTACCCTTAGTTGCCAAATACATTCTTAATGTTGTTATGTTTTAGCTTTGGCTGCCAAATACATTCTTAATGTTGTTATGTTTTAGCATTGGCTGCCAAATATTGCATACATTGCACCTTGGTCTGGTAAACCATACCAAAGTGCAATATGAAGTAGTTTGTAAAATTGTATTTTTATTTTATATTTGTTAAACTCTGATGATGACTGATTTTTAGTCGAAAACTTAGTTATTATTATATATTATAAAATATAGGACATTTCTGTGTAATTAATCTGTTTTTATTTATATTTTTTTATAAGTCCACAAAAAAGTTTTTTTGATGGAATGTTGTTATGTTTTAGCTTTGGCTTCCAAATACATTCTAATGTGGCTATGTTTTAGCCTTGGTCGCGAAATACATTCTTAAAGTGATTTCGCTTTAGCCTCAGTTGCTAAGCCTTCTTAGATTGATTTTATTTATAGATATATTTAATTAATACCCGGCTAGTTTTACTTTTTACCAATCTCATTACTTCAGTTATCAAATTATTTAATTTTCTTTTCTTTTCCCTCCAGATATTTTTTAAACTTAGCATTGTGTAGAATACTAGCTAGATTAGTTAGTTATAGCTTCTATCTAACTCATTAAGTCATACCCCAGCTGATTTTCTGATATTGAACTATTCAAAGCATAATTTATCAGCTAGAGCTTTTAATTTTTGTATAGACATTTCTTGATTTTGACGTGTCTCTTTATATTTAATGTTTTCTTAATGCAAAAAATTTAGTTCGGTTCATTGTTTTTAATTTTTTTTAGATCCAAGACAAGAATCTAAATGTTTTCTTAAAACTTGTTCTATAAAATTTACATTTATCGTTATTGCTTTCAAAAATTTTAAAATGTAGATTGCTGCTTCCTAAAGTTCATAATTTTCTAAAGTGTTTCTGCGAAATTATTTTAATTACTCTTGTCTTTTTTCACACAATTATAATTAATTTAATTGAACTATTACTTACCATTTATAATTTATGGTATTGTTGACTTTATAAGCCTGTTATGAACTAAAATTCATGAAATTACATTCGTGTAAAAGTAATTACATTCGTTGGAAAGTAATTACATTCGTGTAAAAGTTTTGAGATAAATTTGAACCCACTCTAGAGAGTAACGAAAAGATTTACTTGTCAGCAACGATATTCACTGGGCTACTATGAATTGTTTTCTTTAATACTTCCGGTTTGTACGTTTATTAAAATTAACAAATGTTAAAGGATAATAGAGCTTAGATAAACAAGTAGAGGAAGCTAATATAAAGAACATAAGGAAGCTTAGATAAAATAATTAAGCAAGGTAAGATAGAGAAGTTACATGCTTAGATAAAGAAGTTGAGAAAGATAAGATAAGGAAGATAAGGAAGGTTAGAAAACAAAGATAAGCAAGCTTAGATAAAGAAGGTGAGAAAGCTAAGATAAGGAAGATGAGGAAGGTTAGAAAAGAAGATAAGCATGCTTAGATAAAGAAGCTTAGAAAGCTAAGATAAGGAAGATAAGGAAGGTTAGAAAATGAAGATAAGCAAGCTTAGATAAAGAAGTTGAGAAAGCTAAGATAAGGAAGGTTAGAAAATGAAGATAAGCAAGCTTAGATAAAAAGTTGAGAAAGCTAAGATAAGGAAGGTTAGAAAATGAAGATAAGCAAGCTTAGATAAAGAAGGCTAAGATAAAGAAGCTCAAATAAAGACGATGAAGATACAAGATAAGAATATAAAGAAGCTAAGAAGAAGTGCTATAAAAAGATAAGGAAGCTTAGGTAAAGAAGATACTAAGAATTGAGAACAAAGTTTCATATTTTGCGGCTTGTTTTTATTTTTTTTAAAAACTTTTTTTTAACATCAGTAACATTTGGTTTATTTTTTTAAATAAAAACTTGTTAGTTAACATTTATTATAAACAAAGTATAAAGTTTTTTATAACTTTAAAAGCTGCAGGAAAAGCAAGCTCATTCGTTTCTTTTAGTTTAGAGCCTGTACGAAAACTCGACTAAGAAAAAAGAAAAACAATGTTAGCCTATTTAAGTGGATTTTTAGTTGTAGCAGTGTTTTTCCGGTTTTTATGGTTCTGTCCATCAGAGCTTGTAATTCGGTTGGCCTAAAAAAATACACCTTCGTGCTAATCTCTCCTGAAATACTCCTATAGGTGTTCTAGATTTTACTTGGTCTGCTTCTTTTACATTTTAAAATAAATAGTAAAAAGTATTTTTCCGTATTATTACTCCTCTTTCCGTACGTTTAAAATTGTAAACTTTCAAAAATCATTATCCTTTTGCTCTCAAATCTCTCATCTTCCTCTTGATTATAAAATAACTCTTAAGTAATAACTCTTAACTCGCGCGTAGTAATTGTCAATAACATCTGTGTGACTATCATGCTTGTCGTGAATCTTATGTAAACTTCCACTGTATTTTAAGCTTTGCTTGTTAATATTTAATAATTAAAACAATATTTTTGAGCTAAATAAGTAAATATATCTAAATGACACTTAAAAAATATGTAAGTAAACCTTAAGAACGGATAAATAAATCAAATAAAAATACTCCGTCTCATGCCGCAGGACCTGATCCTTTTATGAGAGGTACTCTTTGTATTTTGTTTAGTGGTATAGTTTTATTTTTTATTTTTTGGAAAAATTTAATTTTGTCAATTGTAATTTTATATTTTTTATTAATAAAGAGAATTTAAAAAAAAAAAAAAAAAAAAAGTCATTAGACTTTAACATTTTCAAAATGGCAAAATGACGTATACCTAATTTCTTGCCAGTCTGATACCTAATTTAAGGCCATACTTTGAGGAATAAAATATAGTTTTGGCCTTATCAAAATTTATTTTATATACAAAATCTTAATTATGTTATTTTATCATATTTTCGTACATGCTCTTTTATTGTGTTTTCTAACAATTCTATGCTATTTTATTAAGTTTTTTTATAATCTTTTTTACCAAGCTCTTATGTTATTTATACTATTTTATTTTTGTATATGCTCTTTCATTATGTTTTTCTATAATTTATTTTCAGCAAACTATATCAACTATATCATGATTTTTATTATGTTTTCAAACATTTTCTATTTAATCTCATTAACACTCACTCACACTTAACAAGAACTATACACTACACAATAATACACCACTCTTTATTTTAAAAACTTTATTTCATACTTATTTTATAAAAAACTTATTTACTTTATAAACAATTTTTTTTATATAATTAAAATATTATTTTAATTATATATAATTATAATAAATAATATTTATTATTATCAAATAAAAAAAAATTATAAAGCCAATTAGACTCCCTCCTGCAGCTCAGATCTCCTGATCTAAGCAGGAGGTATCTTTTGTATATTTTGTAATGAAATTTATACTTATTTATGTATTAATAAAGAATTGTTGTTTAAAAAAAAAAAAAAATACTTCTATTACAAGTTCCCAATTGTATTTTAACTGTATTATTTTTCTTATCGTTTTCTATTTTATTTTTTTCGTATTTAATTTATACACTATTTATTATTTAGTTTTACATTTTATAAGACTATTTTATTGAAAGACATGCCTTCAATTAAAACGAGCAAAGGTCAAACCTTACTCCTCATTATGTAATACATAAATAATATTATCTACTAAAAGAAAATTTTATAAATAGTTAATTCCTGGATTCTATATGAAAGGCTAGATTTTCTAACTAATTAAGATTTCTCTTTTCTCTTATGACTTAACATTTTTGTAAAGTTCTTACATAAATTATTAAAGTCTTTTGTTTTATATAAAAAAGACCAATTATATTGTTTTCAAAAGAAATAAAAAAAATATAACTAAGATGAATAAAAAAGAGAGATATTGCTGTAGACTCAACAACAACTTGAAACAACACGTCAAGTATTTTTTTTAACATATTTTATTGATTAATACAACAACAATTATGATTGTTACAAGTATTAGAGTTAAATGGTTTTAGCGGCTTGAGAGACTTGGTAGAGAAACAATCCAGTGATTGCACTCAGGCGGGAGTAATAACAATTAGTAAAAATATTGTGGTAAGTAGATATAATTAATTTGTAAAAGAGAAATAATAATAATAATAATAAGATGGATAAATAATAGTAATAATTGATAAGAAATAGTTAAATGAAATAATAATATTACTAACATATAAAATGAAAGATAT
This sequence comes from Microvelia longipes, assembly GCA_018340805.1. NCBI lineage: Eukaryota > Metazoa > Arthropoda > Insecta > Hemiptera > Veliidae > Microvelia > Microvelia longipes. Next base: position 2,594,219 of record JACMZG010001913.1, read on the forward strand.
GATAGGGAGCTTGAAAAAAAAGAAAGAAGAAGTAAAAAAAAATACAACCTAATAATAATAAATAAAACAATAATAATGAACTTAAAGAGCCGGCAGCCTCTGACAGCTAAGGTCTCGAGAAGAGGCATTTTTTAGACACAGACTTATTAGCTGGTGGAGGCTGCAATACCTTCAGGGGGAGGCAGTATTATAGCGGGTTTAATTGATCTCTGGGTCACTGCTGCCTCAGACGTTTGACTGGTTTGTCCGAAAGAGTTTCAGAGGAAAGGAGCTGTACTAGAGGATTGAGATGATCGATAAGGAATTCGTGGAATTTTTGATAACGGGATTTGTAGAGGTCTCATACAAATGGGACACAAGTATTAAACTAAACTTCATAATCGATCTAAAAGAAAATTTTTAGTATATTTAAGCAGCTTTACATTTTATCTATAACCTAAGGCCCTCTTCCTCTTTGTAGAGGGCTGTGTCCTTGTAATGATTAATCAAGCTATTGTTAGGCATATAATAAAGATTTTTGTTAAAAATATTTATTATTATACATCGTGTTTTTTTAGAATTTCTTGTTATTAACTTTGTGTTTCAGAATTCTGGGAATCACACTTCAGGTGCAAATATCCTGGGAGTCCTCGTACACCGTACAATCTTTATCCCAACCTGTGTACAGGGAGGGAACGACTGACCCGCGAGAACACGACATTCGAAGGACAACTGCAGTTCGTGTCCGATGCAACTATGGCGTTAGCTGTGGCATTGAGAGACATGCATAATAAGACGTGTAACACAAGAGAACTGTGCCCGGATATGATTCCTGTACAGGGGAATGTTCTTCTTAGCTACCTAAGGAACGTATCCTTTACTGGTAAGTTAAAAATGCTTTATTTGTTAAACCGGGGGCCCGTTTGACAAAGGTACAAGTCTTTTAGTTACAAAATTGTAAAAAACAGCTTGTAATGACAAACTTACATGTGTTACCAAATTTGTTGCATTTCTCTATTCAATAAACAACATTTTCTTGTCTATTACAATTACTTGTAACATCTTTTTGTAAAATTTCTACCCAAATCCGAACCTAGGTAGACTGAGTTACAAGTTCATTTTATTAATTAAAACTTAGATTTTGTCGCAAACTTTTAGTTTATTAGTAATCTAGTGCTCAATAGAGGTTAGCAAAACGCTTGTTATAAATATTACTTCACTTATTTTAGAAATAATTAATTCATATGAATGAGACTGGATTTTAATAACATTTTGACACATTGTTTACAAAAAGTCTTGTAGGTTATAATCAATTGTAATGATATTCGAGAAACGCTTAATTTTCACACTCACACAAATAAATTTCCCTACATTTTTGACATTATTGTAAACATAAAATAAATAAATACATCCATTCTCGGGTATGATGAAAGGCTTTGGGGCTTTGAGTAGGGCATATGTAAGGAATATAATGTAAGACAATAATCTTACATTACATGTAAGACAATAATGTATACAACATAAAGAGTGGGTCCCTTATCATACTCTTACCCCATTGTAGATAGTATAATAAGGGACCCACCCTTCATTTAAAAAAACCTTGTTATTTGATACATTATTGCCTTAATCTCCCTTATATATGCTCTACTCAATGCCCCAAAGCCTTTCTACAAACCCGAGAATAGATGTATTGTATTTTTTTTTTGGGTGGGTCCCTTATAATACTCTTACCCCATTGTATAGTATGATAAGGGACCCACCCTTTATATTAGATACATTATTGTCTTAAATCTAATGTAAGAGTATTTTCTTACATTATCTCCCTTACATATGCCCTACTCAAAGCCCCAAAGCCTTTCTACATACCCGAGAATGGATGTATTTATTTATTTTTGTATGTCAAAAATTTGTAGGGAAATTTTTTTTTTTGATTTTACGGGTGGGTCTCTTATCATACTCTAACCGCAATTCTTTTGAGTTTGATAGTAATTTACTTTTTTTTTAGGTTTGTCACTTGAGTTTCCAACAACCAAGTCATTGACCTGTGTTGTTAATGACTTGGTTGTTGCCGAAGATTTCAACAACCAAGTCATTAACTTGTGTTGTTAATGACTTGGTTGTTGCCGAAGTTTACAACAACCAAGTCATGTGTTGTCAATGACTTGGTTGTTGCTGAAGTTTTCAACAACCAAGTCATTAACATGGACAAGTGACATGTGTTGTTAATGACTTGGTTGTTGCCGAAGTTTTCAACAACCAAGTCATTGACATGTGTTGTTAATGACTTGGTTGTTGCCGAAGTTTTCAAAAACCAAGTCATTGACATGTGTTGTTAATGACTTGGTTGTTGCCGACGTTTTCAACAACCAAGTCATTGACATGTGTTGTTAATGACTTGGTTGTGCCGAAGTTCAACAACCAAGTCATGACATGTGTTGTAATGACTTGGTTGTTGCCGAAGTTTTCAAAACCAAGTCATTGACATGTGTTGTTAATGACTTGGTTGTTGCCGAAGTTTTCAACAACCAAGTCATTGACATGTGTTGTTAATGACTTGGTTGTTGCCGAAGTTTTCAACAACCAAGTCATTGACATGTGTTGTTAATGACTTGGTTGTTGCCGAGTTTTCAACAACCAAGTCATTGACATGTGTTGTTAATGACTTGGTTTTGTTCCGAAGTTGACATGTGTTGTTAATGACTTGGTTGTTGCCGAAGTTTTCAAATACCAAGTCATTGACATGTGTTGTTAATGACTTGGTTGTTGCCGAAATTTTCAACAACTAAGTCATTAACATGTGTTGTTAATGACTCAACAACTTTTTATTTTGTCGATCCTTGATATTTTCACAATTGCACTCACCACACTATTGCTGGTGCTGTCTATTAAGAAATGATCATCCTTTCAAATCTATAGAGTATTTGCACAATTTTTATTGCATTATCTTTAAGTAAGTCATATAAAAGAAAACTCTGTATGTATGTGTGAACACCTTGTTCTTTTGGCGGTAAAACGGCCTCGACTGCTTTTGTGACGTCTGACGTAAGGATACCGACGTGTAGTACAATATTCACTAGAGCAACACTCATAAAAGTGTATTCTATACTGTCAACAAGATGATACTGACAGCTGTAGTCATCACGTTCCTTAGGCATTGTTTTAACTGGAACACAGAATTGTTTAGTTTCAGTCTTCTTTACATTCTATTGAACTGTAAGCAACTGTTGACCTTACAATATTTCTAACTAAAACTCCCATCTGCACCTTAAACGACCCAACCTTTAGAACGTTCTGTTTTCACCCCACTCTCTCGCCCATTCCCCTCTCCTCTTCTTTAAATGCTTATTTCGACTACGTAAAATTAAATTAAATATTTTTTTACAGCTTAATATATTTTTTAAACACATTTAATCATTTATGAGCAAATTTTTTTTGGAAAAATGCAAATACTCTATTCATTGTGGTTTATGAACACGATAATTCACATTAGAGGTCAAAAAGTATTTTAAAAATAATTTCCAGCGGATAAGGGGAGAGGGTTTAAGCTACCCTAAATTAGTGCTTAACTACAAATAATTTAGTCCAATGCTTCGTAAAGAGGGCGTACTTCTAACATGATCTAAACATCCCTTATCATGCTAGACAGTTGCATTATACATTACAAGCAAAGTTTAAACTTGTATCTGGTACGCCATGTGAGAATTCACTGAGGCATTAGTATTCATATCACAAAACAAATTACAGTCTAAACTTATTCAAACTTCTATTGTTTGTGTATTTTAAACTCAAAATGAAATTATGAATACACCATGTTCCAGGACACGTAAACTGACTTCTATTAAGGGGTTTTTAATTTGTTATGTTTTCGTAAAATTTTACGTCAAACGTACATAAAAATTAGGAATGGGGTAACTCGAATACTTTTCAGCACCTAATCGGATTAACCAACCATTATCCTCACTTCAGACTTAATATTCTCGTCCACAAAATATAAAAGCACCTAATTTATACTTCGATCACACACTGGTTTTAGCAGGAGGTTCAACCCCCCCCCCTCCTCACGTCAGTTTTCGTGTGAACGGGATTGGACACGGGGTTCAAACCTAAAAACTCGTTTTTCGCAGTGAAAAATACGGTGTGAACTGTTGGGTTGAACTCCTAAGAGGGTGACACACGGGTTTAAATCCCTTACTCCGCGTGTGAACAAAGTTATACATTGCAGCACATATTCAGACTCGTCCATGGACATTAAAAGCATTTGCCTCAGTTTGTCCGGTTGTTTAAAAACGGGAGTAAAGGGGAAAACGTTTGAGTCAAATTGGCTTCCTGATTCTAAAAGTATAAGTCTTCTCTTTCTATATATATATATATATATATATATATATATATATATATATATATATATATATATATATATATATATATATATATATATATATATATATATATATATATATATATTATATAATATATAATATATATTTAACTCTCAAATTCAAAAATTCAAACGAAACTGGGTATATAGCGTCATGTTGAGGGGGGGGGGTACGAAGTCTATTTATAGAAAATTCATAACTCTATGAACCCAAGGAATAAGAAAAAGCTCTAAAGGTATTAAAAACATTTTTTGACTTAAAATATGATTAAAACAAGGAGTCATATATTGCGTAATATAATACCATTGGCTGTTGTTTATTTGATTATATTTATAGTATAAGGTGTTCAGATTACTTTTTCTATGTTTAAAATTTCAACCAATAGGGTCTCTCTAGTTATAACATCTCTATGATATGATTTATGAAAGCATTCCTGTTTTTAACGACCCTAAAAATATAGATTAGCCAAAAATACTTGCATGAAGCTTTCCTGTTACACCTAATGTATTTGCTCTGGTAATTTTATTCTATTATTTATTTAGAATTTCAAAAGTTTTATTTTTAGTTTTATTCCAACTAATGAATACACCAAATCAAATGTTCGGTACTACTTTAATCAACTTAATTGGCATCGAAAGGTTACATCGCTGCTTGAATCCCAATTTAAGTTAATCATGCTTTTATGAACACGTTTTAAGTTTTTTCATCCTTTTTTCCAGTCTGTAGGTAATTGGAACATAGGATGAGTTTTACTTTTATCATGACGCCGGCTGTTAAGGTCAGAAATTGAAGATTACCTTTTAGCGAATTATCTTTGTTAAAAACTCAAAAACTCGATAAAAGAGGAAGAAGTCTCTCGACAAAAATAAATTTCTTTTTAGCAAAGCGCTTTCAACCTAACAAGAGGTCATTATCAGTGCTACCCGTTGAATAAAGAAGAGGGTGATAGATGAGTCTTACAGATAAGATAGACTCACTATCAACGGCTAGCACTGATGATGACCTCTTGTTAGATTGAAAGCGCTTTGCTATAAAGAAATATATTTTTGTGGAGAGACTTCTTCCTCTTTTATTAAGATAAACTCCATTAACGCTCACCTTAGTTCTTCAAAAACTAGAGGTTAAAAATAAATATGTTTTAGGCACATGGCCTATTTGCTATTTGCCGAAAGCCGGCTCTGTCAATTTATTTATTTTTAATAGATAATGTTTAGTGGAGAGACGTGGGTTCTTAGTGTTATTTATTGTGAAGTACTCCACGGCGCTTTTAATAGCCATAAAAGTCATCAAGGATTACATTTTTCACCGGGAAATAGGTCTTGACCACTGATACAAAACATGATGTGCTATTAGTGTTCATGAACCTTTGATCTCCTCTTTAACTGAATAATTTCAAACGGGCTATGTTTAAGTTCAAGAAAGAAGTATAGTATATATATATATATATATATATATATATATATATATATATATATATATATATATATAATATATTGGGGAACTGAATCAAGTAAAATCGGAGTAGATACGATTACTCTTAGAGTAGAGCCACGAGACCTATTTCACTTTTCTACCTTGAACAGTTTTATGTGTGAGTATTAACAGTTTTATGATGTGAGGTCAAACAATTTAAAAAAATATTAAATTTGACCTTGTGGGAAAATGGTTGAAGATCAGGGTTTATATTATAGGACATTTTTTGTTCCCTTTGAGGAGTACTATTACATCCTTCTTTGGTGGACACTTTATATGGAACACCCTGTATGGTGACGATTTTGGCCACACCACATTCCTTATGATGAAATTTGGAATTATTTTAACTGTTAAGAGGGAGTAAATAGTTTTATTGAATTTGAGGAAAATGTCTACTTTTATACGTATCTATAATGATATATTAAATTTTAATTAACCTCTTTTGTTTTTTGCGTGGTATGCAATGTGAAAATTGTTAGGAATTTCCCAACCATTTTCACTATTTATGGCGATGGAAAATCAGGTGAAAGTGGTAATATTACCCCAGTAATGTTCGCTACAGAGGTTGGGTAATTTCAAGCTCGGAATGTTGTGGTAACCCTGGTTTCGCAGGTTTTCACTCGAGCTATGAATACCTAGTTTCGATTTATAAAGAGAATATTTGAAAATTAAATCTATTCTTAGATTTTCTTAACTTTAAACAAAAGGCCCTACCAGAAAATATTTAATTTAGCACGGGTATTTAATAGGAATAAAAAAAATATAATAAAATACCCTTTCAGGGCCTTTGGGACTATCAAGGTATTTACTTTGCGGGAACCACCTTAGTTGAATTGCATCTACAATCCTCTAAGAATTATTGAAAGTTGGCGAAATATTTTTAATAAAAATACTATTGATATAATCTTAGATCATAGGTCCGGGGTGCGCAGTGTGGGCAATAATAACAAAAAGTTCTCATATTAACAATATTTTAATTATTAATTATTAATAAAAAGCGAGGGTAACACATGGTAAAAAATTAAAACCTAATCGTCTTGAACATCATTTTCTTCTTAAATTATTATTCATTAAGTTAAATTGTTAAATTGTTATTCATAAGTACACAAGTTAATACTGCAGACAATATATATTTTAAATGATTTTATTCCTCACACGCAGCCCGTGAACCCCGTACCTCCGGTACAGAAATCGAGTGCCTATTCGAGCACGGCCACGGAGGCTGATAATTTAATAGGAATAATCCGTTTAAAACAAAGAGTTGTGTTTAGTTCTGCTTCGTTCGTCCTCAGAATATACAATTAATATTCTATAAATTAATATTGCAACACCTATGAAAGTAAATACATTCGTTTAAGTCCTAGCTGTCGCCCATGCAGGAACTGACCACGCTTGGTGTTGCTTAACTTTTATGATTTAACAAAACATTATAGATATACTTTTCATATGGAAACGAAACTTAATGTATTTATTTATTATGTAATGTTATATAAATTCAAAAATTCAGTTAACTTCTACTGAATTTAAACTTAGATTATTTCTTATTCGTACAATTTTTTTAAAATAACGTGCATATGTTATTTAATAATAATTGAACTAATTCGGAAAATAAGATGGAATATAAGCACATATATTAGCGTAGTTTAATGATTCTTCGAAATTTTTGCTGAGTCATTGTTGAGTAATTAATGACGTCATAAAAAGTATTTTCTGAATAGCACAACTGCTGCAGTTGACTGTTTTTGTACAAAGTTTTAATTCTCTAGCATAAATACCCTAGGGGCTACGATAATAACAGACACACACACATACACATACAGACAATATTGTGAAAACCACATAGAAACCTTAAAAACACCTAAAACGGATAATTCCGGTGACATCGTGGTCACGGATTTTTGCGGATTTATATATCTAAGGTATAAAGGTTCATTCCGATTCGAATGAAGTGTTTAAAAGTTCAGAGGCGATACGCACATTTAATGCTTCAATGCTGGGTTTTCTTACATTATATAAATTTATAACTACAAACAAATTCCGGCGCGGAGTTCCCCTGTCGGGCGAATTTCTAGTAGAATGCGTGTTTTCGTGCTTAACAACCCATTTCTTGCTTAAGGTTCCGGTTTATGCTTTAGAACCTAAGCAGTTACTCGATTGTCAAGCACTGCTCGTAACTAATTCTGTCCGTATATTTCAAAAGATATAAGCTTAAAACCTTTAAAGAAAACAACTGAGCATTAAACTAGTGCAAGTTATGGTAAACATGGTTAATATTTAATACACTTGAGTTTAAAAAAAATATATATTTAAATTGTCAAACCACAATACATAAAAAAGAAAAACTGACCGGTTTCGACTATTACTTAGTCATCTTCAGAGTACTTTTTATAAACTGAGTTGCTTAAATTGAAGGAGAAGGTCTAAGATGTGTGTGGGGGTGGGGTGTTGTTAGATGAGTGGTGGGAGAGGGTTAATTTCGGATCTGGATTCTAGGGAACCATCAGGTATAAGGGATAACATACTTACTTAAATTATATAATTAAAAGTCCAAAGACAACTCTAATGGTAAATCTAGAGAGAAGGAGAAGACTTATAGGATACTTATAACTACTAATACAATGGTTAAAATTGCACTTAATAACTAATGGTAAAATAAATTTTATAACTTAACTAAAAAAAAAATAAAAAAATAAAATAAAAATAAATAAATAAATACAATGGTTAAAATTGCACTTAATAACTAATGGTATAATAAATTGTATAACTTAACTAAAGTCAAGTGTATTAAATAGTTATGGTGCAAGTTATGGTGTTCACTGCCAATTTTAAAGGCATAGTTTTGTATAGTCAACAGGATAATGGTCGCATTTCCTTAAAAAAAATACAGAAAAATGATTTGCGATTAGCTAGATAATTGAGTAACTGTTCAAGTTATAAAGCATAAACCGCATGCTTAAGCAAGAAATGGATTGTTAAGCACGGAAACACGCATTCCAAAGGAAATTCGCCCGACATGCGGACCACCGCGCCAAAATTTGTAGGTACATCATATTAGTTGTAGCGTTTAGAAACAGTAGAAATGCGATTTATTTCTACCCAAATACCTGTAAGTGATCTAACCCAACATTCTTAAAGTCTGACTGCTTGCCATTTTTTATTTTCTTAATCCTGGACGTATTCCAACTTTTCTTGAAAATTGTCTGCTCGCTTGGGTTAGTTTTCCACGTATTAGGTTTCCCAGGTAACCCTTGGATTAATTTCAGAAGGAAAAACTTAGTCGGTATGCTGGAAAAATCAATTACATTTTCCTTGTAATTGGATAAAACCGAATTATATCTGAGTTTTGTCGGTAAATTGGATGTTACTGGTTATAAAGACGTGTCTAATAGTTTTATTATTAAAATCCGGGTATGGGGTACCTCAGAACATTCCCTTACAACATCGGATTCGCTACGCTCATCCTTCTTATTTTGGATTCGCTTCTCTCATCTTTAGACAGGTGGCCGCGTGACCATCTGTTATAATTAATATTAATTTAAATTCAAAAACGCAAAACATTTCAGAAAATTCAACTATTTAAAAGTCAACTAATTTCTATGTCCACCTATTAGTCTCAAGCCAAATTATTACATTTTAAGTAATAATGTTACATTTACCTAAACCACGCAAGGAGTATCACCACTGGGTGATTCCTCCTATCAGACTGCCAAATACTCTTAACCAGCATGAGCACTATGTCAAATACCCATTTATTGTAGACAATAACAATAAAGTTAAAAAAAAAAATAGACAGTGAAAAAAAGTTTTCTACTCCCAGCAGTCACCCAGCCAGTCACCTACCTTACTCGATGGCATTAACATTAGTGATCTAACATAAGTCATAGATATATTTACTTTAGCACGGACTAAAAGTACATACTTATTACTTAAAGAGTACCAAATTTAAACTTAATTACCTTATTTTTCGATTTATACTGCTTTTAAAAAAACTTATACCAGCGTAAAATTAACTGATGCTAAAAATGAAATAAAACATTTTTTGTTCTTGTAAATTTTTACTGGCACGCTAAAGTCAAATTGATCCCAATGTTTTTCAATGTTTCATGAATTTTTCCTGAGTCGTTACAGCCGTTTAATGACCTGACTAGAAACCTATTTCAAAAACCAAGTTTTAACTCTCAAGCCTAAATACATTTAGAGCTACGATTAAAACAGACACACTCACACACCTACAGATAGAAAACTGTGTGGAACCACTATTTTTAAGGTGGTCTTAAAACACTTAAAACGGATAATTCAGGTTAAATTATGCTTTCGGATTTTCAGTCTAAACCTTTTTGCCGTAAGTTTATTTATCAGCCGTAAGTTGATAGATAAGTGTTTGCTAGTATGCAACAAAGGAAACATTGCCCACTCGTGCCAGTAATTACCTGTTACGGCTTCGCCTCTGCAAGCAATTCACAATTTGCCTGACTTGGCTTCCCCTCTTCAGGCGAAGCCAAAAATAGGTGAAATAATAAATACCAAGACCATCCCTATTTATCCCTATATTCATTGAGTGACACATTTCCCCCTTTTTCTCTGCTTAGTTTTGACATTAAAAGAGTAGAAGCAAAACGTTTGTGCCACACTAGTGTGAACGTAGCAAGTGAAATTTACTCTTGTATTAACAATTTTACTATGCTCATCATATAAATATAATGTAACAGGCCAATCTTTACAAGAGATTATCATAAGATTAATATTATCTTGTAAATTTCAATGAAACCATCATTTATGCGTAACATTAATTAACTATAAAACACCAAGGGGCAAAAACAAAGTAGCCGGACTAAAGAGAAAACAGGAGTAAATCCCTATGAGACCAAATCAGGGGCAACTTACCATCAAAAAGGCTTTTTGCGTTCAATTAATCAGGTATTTAATTATATCCTAATTTATTCCATTAGGGTTGCTTTGGTAATTAATTATTTACTGTGGGAAAATCTAATCTTCGAGGTGAGACTTGACCTTCCCTGGATCTATACTTTGTGACGAATTAGTAACTTAAGGCGAACCCTGTTTTAAAATATCTAACTTTATATTTCACTGATAAATTGATCAATACATAACGGAAGCAACTTAGTTTTTAAGATAAACAATTTTCACCTCTAATGAAGGTTTACTACCTGGTTTTTAGAAAGGAAAGAGTTATTTACATCCTTGCCAACTGTTAGAGGAGGTTGTAATAGTTATTTACGTACCAAGGGCGGAAAAAGTGTCATCACGCCCCGGTTTTTTGTTGGGTCCTGAGGCGTAAGCCGAGGGAACCATTATGTTTAAACCCAGAGGCGTAGCCGAGGGAACGAGCAAGTTTACTCCTGAGGCGTAGCCAAGGTAACAAATTTAAGAGAGGTTAGTGGCTGTTCTTCCCCGTGGTACGTACAAGATTTTTCCTCTAGAAGGGAGAAAAATTTTACACTTTTTATTTTATAATTTTATTTTATAAATTTTACACTTTACAACTTTTATTTTATTTAAACATACAAGCTTTCGCATTATTTAAAATATTTAACTAGATACTCACAAGAAGAACACTAAAAACCACAAAATTGTTATTTACCCAACAAAAAATAAGTAAAAAATAAAAATAATCATAGATAAATGAAAAGATACAGGTTGGCTTGCTTAGTCTTCAATTCAAATTAACAGAAGCCAACTTAGATTGTTCTTTTGATTTAAAGTCAACAGTGATTTTTATCCAGAATACTTCCCGAGTTATAAACAAATTTGTCAAGTATAAATTTAAACATTATCTTCGTTTCTTTTTTATCTTATTTAGTTCCCGTTTTATCTTCGTTTCTTTTTTATCTTATTTAGTTCGTTTTATCTTATTTAGTTCTCGTTTTATCTTATTTAGTTCTCGTTTTATCTTCGTTTTATTTTAGTTAAAAAAACTCAAGTTTAAGTGAATGAATAACTACAACACTGTCAAACATAATTATTTTAGACCAAAACAAATAATATGAAGAAACAAAGAAATCTATTTGATTGTTTACTAGTATTTTTTTGTTTACTTTTGAATTAATAAAAGTTAAATACAGGTTAAAGATGTTATGTGTCTTTAATTCGCCATAATACTTGTAATAGCTGATCTAGTTACTACGTTGTTTACTTAAAACACGCTAAAGATAAAGTAAGAAAAATACTGACGCCATTTTTAATTCTGCCGTATTTAAGTAAAAATGATACGTTTTTTCTAGTTTAGACGTTGCAACATTTTAATGCTTTATACTAAATAACGGTAAATTCAACATGGCGGCCGTAATTTGTTAAAATAATTGGTTTTTACTAATTTTATAAGAATTTACAAGATAAAGATAAATTCTAATGTACTTTAAATACTTGGCGAGAAAAGCGAGTACTATTTACTGTCTACTACTAATAACTACAATCTTGAAAGCGAAGCGGGCACCTTATAATCATAGATTTACGCCATTAAGCGAGCGAAGCAACTAATTTAATGTCCATTATTATAAACATGCACTCTGAGCAAGCGAAGCGATCTCTTGTTTATTGTCTATTATCATAAGCATTCACTCTCTTGCGAGCAAAGCGAGCCTTATTTACCATGTTAAATTTTAAACATACGCAATCTGGCAATCCAAGTGAGTCTTTTTTGATATGTCATATTATAAACATACGCAATCAAGCGAGCGAAGCGAGCTATAATTTAATGTCTATTATTATGAACATACACACTCTAGCTAGTGAAACAAGCCTTCTTTACTAAGTATTATTAAAAATAATAGCGAGCGAAGCGACCCCTCTTTACGTACAATGGTCGTATATACGACATCTAGCACGCGAAGCGAGCCTTTTTTCTATCTAAAATTTTAAAGGTAAGTAATACAGTGGGCGGAACTAGCCTTCTATGCAATGTAAAATTCTTGGCATAGATAGATCAAACAAATCTGCTAGTTTTCATTTTCATTTCATTTGGAGTAATCCAGTGTATTAGTGTATATTGAATGAGAAGTGCAAGTTTAAAAAATGATTAAAAATTGAAAAAAAAAACTATTAATGCTAAGTTGGCACTCTAGAGGAATAAAATAACTACTTCTGTCTTACTAATACACTATATTTCGTCCTCTACCTCTGGGCATATTCATGTAATCTACAATTATAGAATCAACTATACAAATACATTTCCTTACCTAATGTATTTGTATTGAATCTATGTTTGTAGATTACATGAATATGCCCTGAGGTAAGGAGCCGAAATATAGTAAATAGTAGGACAGAGTAGTTATTTATTCCTCTTAGTGCCAAACCTTAGCATTTATAAGGCGCGGTCGAATATCTAGAACGTTGGATCACCAACAAACTTTTTTTATATTTTTTTTTTTCAAAATTTCAGTAAATAGCCGAATTTTGTATAAATAAAGCCTATTTCCGTAATCTGCACCTCTTTTGGTTAATCTCAGAAGAGTATGTACATTTCACTCAACGATTTATTTTTTAATCTAACTTGGTACATACATAACTACTGTTTAGACGTCAATGGTAACAAACACAAAGTATTGACGTCCTAACAGTAGTTATGTATGTACCAAGTTGAAATTAAAAATAAATCGTTTGATGATGTTTAAATACTCTTTAGGATTAACCAAAGAGCGGCCCAGATACGAGAATAGGCGTCATTTATCAACAAACCGCTTAATTACTGAAAAGTTTTGAAAAAAAAATTATAAAAAGTTTGTGGTGGAATCCAACGTTTAATATAGTCGACCGCCGCCTTATTTAATTAATATGAGGAACAACAAAAGAAATTATAAAAAAAAACTAATTGAATTTAAACTTGGCTCAAGCACTTCATGTAATGAATAAGTATTTAAGTTTCAATATGATACGGTATATATATGGTACATATACGGTATTTATATGGTATATATATGGTATATATACGGCATATATACGGATATGTATACCTTATTTGTTGATTACTAATTTTAAGCATTATCGAGTGAGATCAGTGCCTGGATGTTATTATACTGCCTGAAGACTAGTAAAAGAAATACTTAGACATACTATATCATAAATTTGTAGACTCCTATATTCAAAGTTATATGGAAGTTCATATTGTGACGAGCAAATCAAGTTTGAAATAGTCAGGATGAACGCAGCCATTCTGATGTGTTGACAAAAAGTTCTGAAGACCCCGTACCCGTTTTTGCTATAATTTATGTAATTTTACTATTAGCTGAATTTGCATTATGGAAATGACGGCTTATAGTTGTTCGGATGACGGAAGTTGAGGGTGGAGTGAGCGGAATCGGATTCCTATTGGCTTCCAGATAAACAAAAAAATATTCCGAAAAAGTTGATATATAATATATATATATTATATTATATGATATTTATAATTATAAATATATAGTAATATATATATAATATATATGTATATATATATATATAAATAATATATAATATATATATATATATATATATATATATATATATAGATAATTATAATATATATAATAATATATATATATATATATCATATATATATAATATATATGTATTATATATATATATATTATATATGTATGTATGTATATATGTATGTATTGTATGTATATGTAGTAGATGTATGTATGTAAGAGTAAACTCTTAAGGCGTCTCAAATCCGAAACGAAACTTTGCAAATCCGCGAGATGTCGAGGAGTTACGAGGCCTATTATGTATAAAAACATTATGACGTCATCAATCAAATTTATGACGTCATGAAACAATTTTTTTGAAACTTGAAATGGCTTTTAAAACAAGTATTTTCGTTTATTTAGGTAGGACGGCTAGCTGAGAATCGATTAAGAACCAATTTTCAGCTGAATCGAACCATCACAAATGCCAAACGTATACATATATAGTATAATTGTGTATAATGATTCGTCTAGGTCAAAAACTCGTGATGATATGCTGTGGTTCAGTTATTTATATGAAATACTTTAGACGGGCCGTTTTTTCTTATGTAAATCTGTCTATAATTAAAAGTGTCTTGGCTGTTTTCAGGTCTTTCCGGGTTTCAGATTTCCATTTCGATAATAACGGGGAACGGACCCTGCCCCGGTACAACATACTGCACTTCAAGCAGAGCGTCCCTGGTAAAATACAGTGGGTGACAGTGGGAGAGTACACACGTAAGCTCAAACTAACATGTCAAGAAAAGGTAACACTTAAATAACCCATGTGTTGATCAGAGGCAAAACACTCAACTTTGTCCTAATCTCGCCTCTGTTTCGGTTACACTTAAATGGTCATTGCGCCCACTGTAGAATAACATGAGCCCTATATCTCTATACTGGCTTGCTAGAAGGGAGCATTCCCACTTAAGTTTTTTGCATTTTTATTATTAATTTTCCTTATTTTACACAGAAAATATTAAGTGCGTCCCGAGATTGGGTTGCCTATAGTGGTAAATGACAAAAAAAAATTTTCGAAAAAAAGTCATGTCTTCATGTAAAACTCCTGATGTTTCTAAACTAAGATTTTATTATGTTTTTTATTTTTATTTTGAACGGAACTGCAAATTTTGAAAAATGGAACGAAGAGTAAAGTAGGCTTAGTTTTACTTTTCGAGAAGAAAAGTATTCTCATAAAATTGTTTCATGTCCCCCTGAGACAATGTTTTTCCATTAAAAAATTTTAAAATAAAAATGTTCAAAATTCACCCCATTACCCAAATTTTGGAAAATTTAAAAGTTGTTCANATGCATGATGGCGGTAAGAGAGCACCGCTCGTCTCTGGTAAGTACTTCACAATATATTCTTCGGAAATAATTGAAGGTCAGAGTGAGTTCAGGCTCTGTCGGCGCCCTGATGAGTTAGACGTAACGAAACAGAGTGGGACATGACATTATGTCGAGCCATCAAAAGATGACGAATGTCGAATGATGGAACAGTTCCCAGATGTAGCATTGCATTTTGCTTGTTACATTTCCTAGGTGTCTCTCGCACAATTATATTGTGTCAACTATTCATGTTTTGCAAAACTCGGTTATTATCAAATGATATATGTTTTGCTTGCCATGCATGATGGCGGTAAGAGAGCACCGCTCGTCTCTGGTAAGTACTTCACATTATATTCTTCGGAATAATTGAAGGTCAGAGTGAGTTCAGGCTCTGTCGGCGCCCTGATGAGTTAGACGTAACGAAACAGAGTGGGACATGACATTATGTCGAGCCATCAATGATGACGAATGTCGAATGATGGAACAGTTCCCAGATGTAGCATTGCATTTTGCTTGTTACATTTCCTAGGTGTCTCTCGCACAATTATATTGTGTCAACTATTCATGTTTTGCAAAACTCGGTAATATCAAATGATATATGTTTTGCTTGCCATGCATGATGGCGGTAAGAGAGCACCGCTCGTCTCTGGTAAGTACTTCACATTATATTCTTCGGAATTAATTGAAGGTCAGAGTGAGTTCAGGCTCTGTCGGCGCCCTGATGAGTTAGACGTAACGAAACAGAGTGGGACATGACATTATGTCGAGCCATCAAAGATGACGAATGTCGAATGATGGAACAGTTCCCAGATGTAGCATTGCATTTTGCTTGTTACATTTCCTAGGTGTCTCTCGCACAATTATATTGTGTCAACTATTCATGTTTTGCAAAACTCGGTAATATCAAATGATATATGTTTTGCTTGCCATGCATGATGGCGGTAAGAGAGCACCGCTCGTCTCTGGTAAGTACTTCACATTATATTCTTCGGAATTAATTGAAGGTCAGAGTGAGTTCAGGCTCTGTCGGCGCCTGATGAGTTAGACGTAACGAAACAGAGTGGGACATGACATTATGTCGAGCCATCAAAGATGACGAATGTCGAATGATGGAACAGTTCCCAGATGTAGCATTGCATTTTGCTTGTTACATTTCCTAGGTGTCTCTCGCACAATTATATTGTGTCAACTATTCATGTTTTGCAAAACTCGGTAATATCAAATGATATATGTTTTGCTTGCCATGCATGATGGCGGTAAGAGAGCACCGCTCGTCTCTGGTAAGTACTTCACATTATATTCTTCGGAATTAATTGAAGGTCAGAGTGAGTTCAGGCTCTGTCGGCGCCCTGATGAGTTAGACGTAACGAAACAGAGTGGGACATGACATTATGTCGAGCCATCAAAGATGACGAATGTCGAATGATGGAACAGTTCCCAGATGTAGCATTGCATTTTGCTTGTTACATTTCCTAGTGTCTCTCGCACAATTATATTGTGTCAACTATTCATGTTTTGCAAAACTCGGTAGTATCAAATGATATATGTTTTGCTTGCCATGCATGATGGCGGTAAGAGAGCACCGCTCGTCTCTGGTAAGTACTTCACATTATATTCTTCGGAATTAATTGAAGGTCAGAGTGAGTTCAGGCTCTGTCGGCGCCCTGATGAGTTAGACGTAACGAAACAGAGTGGGACATGACATTATGTCGAGCCATCAAGATGACGAATGTCGAATGATGGAACAGTTCCCAGATGTAGTATTGCATTTTGCTTGTTACATTTCCTAGGTGTCTCTCGCACAATTATATTGTGTCATATATATATATATAATATATATATATATATATATATATATATATTATATTGTATATGTGTATATGTATATTTTTAATGACTAGAATAAAATGACTTATAGTTCTATGTCACAATAAAAAACAGCGTATCACTGTTCAATCTATCATGTTTTACTTTATCACAAAACTTACATGTTTGTCGTTGAGAAACCAAGATATATTGGCAGCAGGTTTGGAGCCAAGCGATGTACATTTGGCAGACAGCTTATCTCCGTGTTTGTACCTTGGCTGAACACCTTGTAACGTCGGACTTCCTTCTGGGGCAACTGAAACATCAAGCACACGCAAACGATAATTATTCACTAAAATAAATAAATACACACACACACAGATATATATATATATATAAATATATATAATATATATATATATATATATATTATATATAATAATATATATATATATATATATATATATATATATATATATATATATATATATATATATATATATATATATATATATATATATATATATATATATATATATACATATATATACACATGTGTGTGTATAGAAAGTGTAAGGCTATTTATTTCAACTTACAATATCAGTAAAGAAATGCAATATTAATCGTCATTGATACAATATACCTATGATTAAACCCAATTCAATACATGAACCTTTTTTTCGATTTGTGTCTCGTTGTTGAATTCTGCTGCTTTATAGATTAACTGATTTTTGGGTTTGAACAACAATTTCTACATTGTTCATATAATTTGTTGATTCAGGTTTATGTTTCTAGGGATTATTGATAGTTCTTTGCTCATTACTTTTGTTTTCTTAATCTTCCCCGTCTCCAATAGGCATGGATTCGAAAAGGG
>JACMZG010001913.1:2613499-2645334 GCA_018340805.1 Microvelia longipes
CATTTAATAAATAATAGCTCTTACATAGATATAATAAGAGATAGCTAAATAAAGGAATATCTGAATACTGAAATGACAAGGGATATCTAAGTACAGAATATAACAAGAGAGCTAAATAAAGGAATACCAGAATACTAAAATGACAAGGGATATCTAAGTACAGGATATAACAAGGGATAGCTAAATAGAGAAACTACGAGAAAAAAATTAATACAGGAAGTAATAAGAGATCATTGAATGCAAGAAATCATAAATAATAGCTCTTACATAGATATAATAAGAGATACTAAATAAAGGAATCTGAATACTGAAATGACAAGGGATATCTAAGTACAGAATATAACAAGAGATAGCTAATAAAGGAAATCAGAATACTGAAATGACAAGGGATATCTAAGTACAGAAATAACAAGAATAAAGGAATACCAGAATCTAAATGACAAGGGATATCTAAGTACAGGATATAACAAGGGATAGCTAAATAGAGAAACTACGAGAAAAAAATTAATACAGGAAGTAATAAGAGATCATTGAATGCAAGAAATCATAAATAATAGCTCTTACATAGATATAATAAGAGATAGCTAAATAAAGGAATATCTGAATACTGAAATGACAAGGGATATCTAAGTACAGAATATAACAAGAGATAGCTAAATAAAGGAATATCAGAATACTGAAATGACAAGGGATATCTAAGTACAGAATATAACAAGAGAGCTAAATAAAGGAATACCAGAATACTAAAATGACAAGGGATATCTAAGTACAGGATATAACAAGGGATAGCTAAATAGAGAACTACGAGAAAAAATTAATACAGGAAGTAATAAGAGATCATTGAATGCAAGAAATCATAAATAATAGCTGAATATAAAAATTAGAAGGAAAATTATAATACAGAAAATGATAAAGGATATTCGAATACAAAAAATAAGTAGGTATAGAAATAAAGAAAATGACAACTGATAGAAATAAAGAAAATGACAAGTGATAGCAGAATAGAGAAAATAATAAGGGATAGCTAATAAATGGAAATAAGAAGAGATAGCTAAATACAGAAACTGGCAAAGAATAGCTTAATACAGAAAAGGATACGGGATTGCTGAATACAGGAAATAACAAAGGATAGATCTTGAATAGGAAAGGACTTTAGAACATTTAAGTGTGAAATGGCGCAAATATTTAATGGCGCTCATTATGAATGTAATTTATGTAGGGCAAGTCGTGCTACAACGTATTACAGGTTATATTAAATTCGAGTAAGTAATAAACGAATGGCATAATGTAACTCTTCATTTACTTTAGATACAATACATGCGATATTTCAAAGAAAATTTTCTACCCAAGGAAAACTAAAGAAAACAATCAAAACCTCTTCAAATAAGGATTTATTTGAAATCTTTTTAAGATTTACTTAAAGATATTTTCCAGAAGGGATTGAAAAAAGCAAAGCGGAGAGCTTAGTATTTATCGCTGTTGTAGAAGATAATTTATTTTCTGTTTGAACTTAGTAAAACATGAAACTCTTTTATCTATATTATCTTTTATCTATATCTATCTTTTATGTCTTTTGTCTCATACTTGGATGAGAAGAGAATGTAGATTATATCAACAGGTACACGATGCACCTGGCATGGCTATATTTGTAAGACTTTAATTAAAATGAGCCCATAGTTGTATCGCAATTCATTGTCTAAAATAAATATATGTTGCAGTGTAATTGAAATTCAATTGAAAAGTAGAAATAAAAAGACTGTATATCAATACAAAAGTAATACAAAATTAAATAAAAATAAATTTAATAGAAATTTAATTGTAGAGAAATAGATAATGTAAATATTATAATTAATTAAAAATAAATAAAGTGAAATATATAATTAAATAGAAATAAATAAAGTGAAAGATGTACTTAAATAAAAATAAATAAAATTATATTTTAAAATATATCATAAAAAAATTGAGTTGAATTAGTAGTCACTACTCCATCTATTCATATTTCCTTCTGCAAGCAACATAGAAGTGAATTAGTCACTACTTCCATCTATCCAACTATTTTCCTTTCTGCAAGCAACATAGAAGTTTGAATTAGTAGTCACTACTTCCATCTATTCCACTATTTCCTTTCTGCAAGCAACATAGAAGTTGAATTAGTAGTCACTACTTCCATCTATTCCACTATTTCCTTTCTGCAAGCAACATAGAAGTTGAATTAGTAGTCACTACTTCCATCTATTCCACTATTTCCTTTCTGCAGGCAACATAGAAGTTGAATTAGTAGTCACTACTTCCATCTATTCCACTATTTCCTTTCTGCAAGCAACATAGAAGTTGAATTAGTAGTCACACTACTGTCCATCTATCCACTATTTCCTTTCTGCAGCAACATGAAGTTGAATTTAGTAGTCACTACTTCCATTCTATTCCACTATTTCCTTTCTGCAGCAACATAGAAGTTGAATTAGTAGTCACTACTCATCTTTCCACTATTTCCTTTCTGCAGCAACATAGAAGTTGAATTTACTAGTCACTACTTCCATCTATTCCACTCTATCCTTTCTGCAAGCCAACATAGAAGTTGAATTAGTAGTCACTACTTCCATCTTTTCCACTATTTCCTTTCTGCAAGCAACATAGAAGTTGAATTAGTAGTCACTACTTCCATCTATTCCACTATTTCCTTTCTGCAAGCAACATAGAAGTGAATTAGTAGTCACTACTTCCCAATCTATTCCACTATTTCCTTTCTGCAAAGCAACATAGAAGTTGAATTAGTAGTCACTACTTCCATCTATTTCCACTATTTCCTTTCTGCAGCAACATAGAAGTTGAATTAGTAGTCACTACTTCCATCTATTCCACTATTTCCTTTCTGCAAGCAACATAGAAGTTGAATTAGTAGCACTACTTCCATCTATTCCACTAATTTCCTTTCTGCAAGCAACATAGAAGTTGAATTAGTAGTCACTACTCCATTCTATCCACTATTTCCTTTCTGCAAGCAACATAGAAGTTGAATTAGTAGATTCCACTATTTCCTTCTTGCAGTCACTACTTCCATCTATCCACATTTCCTTTCTGCAAGCAACATAGAAGTTGAATTAGTAGTCACTACTTCCATCTATTCCACTATTTCCTTTCTGCAAGCAACATAGAAGTTGAATTAGTAGTCACTACTTCCATCTATTCCACTATATTTCCTTTCTGCAAGCAACATAGAAGTTAATTAGTAGCACTACTTCCATCATTCCACTATTTCCTTTCTGCAGGCAATATAAGTTGAATTAGTAGTCACTACTTCCATCTATTCCACTATCCTTTCTGCAAGCAACATAGAAGTTGAATTAGTAGTCACTACTTCCATCTATTCCACTAAGCAACATAGGAAGTTGAATTAGTAGTCACTACTTCCATCTATTCCACTATTCCTTTCTGCAAGCAACATAGAAGTTGAATTAGTAGTCACTACTTCCACCTATCCACTATTTCTTTCAGCAGCAATATTGAAATTGAATTAGTAGTCACTACTTCCATCTTTTCCACTATTTCCTTTCTGCAAGCAACATAGAAGTTGAATTACTGGTCACTACTTCATCTATTCCACTATTTCCTTTCTGCAGGCAACATAGAAGTTGAATTAGTAGTCACTACTTCCATCTATTCCACTATTATTTTCAGCTGGCAATATTGTAGTTGAATTTATACTCACTATTGTAATTGATGGCAATTTAAATCTTCAACCGCCAATATTGTATTTAAATTAAAAAATACTATTTCCAAGTTTAGAATCTAAAAATCTATTTAAACCAAAATCCATTGATCTATTTTGTTACCTTCTACAACCTTTAGTTAGCAATTTTAAAATTAAATTCTTCTTGAGTAATAATGTTTGTTTAATTGCTCAAAGCGATGTTTTCCAAGATGGCTTTTGATCTTTCATTCCTTAGAAACATCTGATCAATTCACCCAATCGGCAGTAATGTCGAAACTATAGAGGGAGTTTGAATCCTGAACATTTTAAACTTGGTCTGTAATTTTCCAAATTATTATTTCTTCCTCAAAGGTTTCAAAGCATTTTGTAACCCTATATTTGTAACGATTTTAACCTTTAATTTTGACAATAAGGTGGAAAGAATTCAAGCGATGATCATTGTTTAACCTAATTCAGGAGACGCTGTTAATAAAATCACCTATCATTATTTTGATCATCGTTTAATGTGATCATGTTGTCTAAGATTGGTCCTCTTGCGAAATTTTCTTCGGCTTTTGTTATCTCTTTTACTGACATTACAATTTATTTTTTGTTAAAAAATAAAAAACATACGAGATACCTCGAAACTTTTCATCATTACATCGAATATACTACGCTCAACCTTACTAATTAGGACTCGCTTCGCTCGTCCTCAGAGTATACAATTAGCCAAATGTAAATTGCAACACGTCTTTGGATACGCTTCGCCCGTCCTCAGGTAGCAAATACATATATTTCATTCTCAGCGGTCACCTATACAGCACTGACCACGCTCGTTGCAGCTTAAGTTTTACTATCCAACGAAAATTATAGATTGGAATTTTCGAATAGATAAGAAGCAACATATCCAACTTATGTTTCTAAATAAATAAATAAAATTGTTGCCTAGTTGAACTGATTGTCAAACTATTCTAATCATATTTAATTAATATTTAATTTAATTCTAATAATATTTTATTAATAAATTTAATTAATTTATTAACAATAACCCCTTTTTTAAAAAATCAAAAAAACACCTCTCTCTTTCATGACCCTAATCGTATTATCTCATTTTCCCTTCCAAACTTCGCTAAGTCCGAAATCCCAGAAACAGACAACTCCCGAACTTTCTGTCACATTATTTGACAGTTTTTGTGTACTTAGCAAAAAATTACTCGACACCATCTGTTGAAATTAACGCTTTCTATGTATGGAAATAAAAATTGACCTTAAGAAATGGAAGCAATAAAGATTCACTTTCTAATATGGTAGACAATGTGTTTGAATCCTATCCATACATTTTTATGTATAATAAATATTATGTATAAGATCTATAGCACTTGTATATTTCATGTACATTAGTATCGATAAATTAAATTTTCATTTACATTATTATATTTAATTTGAAGATTAAAATATCCATTTCTACCAAATATTTTTTTCATTTATTTTATCTAAAATTTCTGTAAAGAAAAGCCTTTAGGGTCTAAAAGTTATAAGGCTTGTTTTTCTAATCTGAAATTCAATTTTCTTTTACTTTTTATTCAGGCTCTAAATAATCCAAAGAGTTAAATAAAATAATTATATATGTACATAAACTATAGTTTAGAGAAATAATTTTTTGTATAAAATATGAACATCACTGTATGTCATTTGAGTCGTTAATTAACATTATGTATTAATTTTATTATATTTATAAGGCACATCTATGATTAATATTTACATGAAAGTACTATATAAGGTGGTAAAAATGACTCCGTTATTTTTCCGAAGTGTTATTTCCTTGAATAGTCGTCGAGAGGGTTTGTTTTCCCATTCCTTGTGGTTGATTTCCCAAGTTTCTTCATTTAAGTCGTTATCTTGATTCAAAAAGCATTATCTTAATTACATTTCAAAATTATTCTACGAGTAAATTGAATCCGCGTTATTTTTGAATTTTATATCATAAAATTTTCATTATAATTAAAAAAACGAGTGCGTTCATGAATAAGCTTTAACATATATATAATAAAAAAAATCCCTGTCTATTTTACTTTATTTGTTCCTGTCTTTTTATTTTGATATTTTTTTACCTTGGCTTTATTTTATTTTGTACGAATGATTGATGCTCCCTTCATCGTTTCTAACCTCACCCTTCACTCAGACCTTAATGTTCCATTTGTCCGCGACTTTTGCAAATCCCGTTATAAATCCTTCCACGAATCCTTAAACAGATCACTTCAATCCCTGGATCCAAATCCTTTTCCTCCAGAACTATCCCTGGTAATCCTCCTAGACGTCTAAAGCGGCAGTGGCCTAGAGACCTGCTAGATTAATTAATTAACCTCCCTCCCCCTTACACGTCTGAATGATATCATTGGATATCTTCTCCTTCCCGCCAAATCACGCCACCATATCCCCCTCTCACTAATACTTGTTACATTGAAAAAAATGTAGTTGTATTAATAAAATCAAATAAAAAAAAAATAAAAATAAAAAAAAAACGAATGATTGATAATTGAATGTATGTCTTTATAACGGTACCTGGTGTCAAATAAATGCATGATCGTTGAATGATGCATGAGTGTTTTCGAGCTAGTCTATTCCTGTACATGTCTGGTACCGTGCTATATAGTATACCTCCTTCCTATTGGTCCAACCCCAAAAAAACCCCCCAAAACTCTTCTTCTCTCTCCTTTGTACTCGCTTGGCAGGTCTTCAGAATTTGTTTTGCTCCGTACAGTGGGTTAACACATCGTATTTTCTTCGTTTGTTCTGAAACTTCTGGCGTGTAGATCCACAAGCCAGGCGAATTTTCTTTGCGATTGGTACTGTATACTTTTTAATTTCTAATCACTGGCTTAACAATAGATTTGAATAATCCTTAATTTTATTATAAATTCTTTAACCACTATTTACATTTTTAGATAACTGAAACATACATATCAAAAATACATCAGGTCGACTTAAACCGAAAAATACAAACTCTACATTAAAACTTATAGATTAGAACTTTACCAAAATAAAGTTTGAGCCATAAATATAATAATAAAAACTTTTAAGTTAAAATTAAACGTAATAAAAACTCTTTAAATATAAAGAACAAACTTGTCTTGACTAGACATGGTTTTTAAACTTTAAAGATTCTTCCTAATTTTCTTGAGCTTCACTTAAAACTACAATATGTCAGACAAATATTGACTAGCGTATTTTTTGTATATCTTGAAGATAGGAGAATTCAGGAAATCAAACCGAATTTGGAAGAAACCAGCATTCTCTGGCAAATTAGAAATATACTCATCTTCTAATAATCTTGATGTCATAACGTTAAATGGACAATCTGGTATAAATTTAATAGTTATAACCTTAATTAAGTAAATTTATATCTAGGCCCCGTTTTGCGATACTACATGTCTTGTATACTACAAGTAAAAAGCTGCAAGTTACTAATATTAATAAATAATATTTATAAAAAAAACGTTTTACACATATTGAGCACTAGATTACCAATAAACTTAAGTTGTGATAAAAACTAAGTTTTAAAGTTTTATATTTATAAAATGAACTTGTAACGTAGCCTACCTAGGTTCGGACTTGGGTAGAAATTTTACAAGTGAATGTTACAAGTAATTGTAATAGACTAGAAAATGTTGTTTATGAAATAGAAAAATGGTACAAATCTACAAGTGTATCCTTAGTAACACTTGTAAATTTGCCATTACAAGTTGTTTTTTTACAATTTTTGTAACTAAAAGACTTTTGTACTTTTGTGAAACGGGTCCCTGATATCGTAACGGTTAAACCAAAGAGTCACGATAAAAATGAGCTGTAACGCAAATAATCTAGCATTCAAAGAAATGAGCCCAGATGGCTGAACTCTGCGCCAAGATTTATTTATTTAATGTTTTATTTTCAATATTTTATTTTATTTATCATTTTATGCTATCATGCTTGATTGTATTTGTCAGCATCCATATATTTAACTTCCATTTCAAACAATACATTAAACTTTTTTTTTAAAAAAAAGACAAAAATAAAATGCTTGTGTTTGACATATTTTATTTTTTTATTTTATATACGAATAAATAATTGATTTTACAAGAATAAATATTCATTTTTTTATTCAAAGGTTTTCAGTTGTTGTGAGAACCCCCCCCCAACCCTTACTCGTTAGATAATTTATTCTTAATATGTTGATTCAATTAATAAAGGACACAAAAAGAAATAATTACATAATGAATTTGTCAAGCCAAGCATATCTCATTCATTTCATTGTCTTTTTTATAGTCAACAAATAAGTTTGTGACAGCCGGTTTAATAATAAGTCTTCTTTAATAGTCCTCTCGTTATTAACAAAGAAGAGATTTCTTCTTCAGGGGAGGAATCCTTAGAGCACTTGATGTCCACGCGTCAATTCCTGACACACAGGGGTCTAAAGGAGAAAGAGCTGCTTGATCCTCTTTTAACTTCTGTACCTAGAGAAGGTTGCCAACCTTTGGCTGGAAAGTTTATTACTCACACGTCATAAGCTGTTAGATAATTTCGTACCTCACAAGTCTATTGCACTTGACAGTGTTATGCCAGTGACGCTACAAGAAGGGTCGGGTCGAATACAGGATGTATTACAGGATGAAGATCGTCTGAACCTTCATTAAACACTAGACGAAGCTTCATTACTCACTTCTCTCCATTGTCATGGAGAGAAGTAAGAGTAGTTTTTATACCCAAACAGGGTAGACCAGGTTTTACTCTTGCAAAATCTTTTCGACCTATCAGTCTGACATCATTGTTTCTGAAAGCTCGGGAAAGGCTGCTGAATCACATCATAAGCATATTGTCCCTTAGGCTGCAATATGCTTATCAGTGAGGTAAATCTTGTGGGGCCACACTTCATCTTTTTAGTATGAATGAAGATGTCCTTAACAGGAAATAGCTGGCTCCAGAGGTCTTAACGGGTATCTAAGGAGCATTTAACAGCGTCTCTGTAGAGTCTAGGTGTCAGGCAGCCTATCAACATGATGTTCCTCCAGCCCTTGTGGGGTGGATTTCATCTATGTTGCTGTTAAGCTATGCTAGAGCTCAACGAAACAGTTTTTCTGTTAGCTGCAGTTAACATAGATTATTCTCATAGAGTGGTCCCTTCCTCCCTCTTGTGGTGATTAGTCAGTCTGATCGTTCTTCTCAAAAGAGAAGGATTCTAGATTCAAGCTTATGGAAGTACGTTTCAGGTGTTCAGAAAGTCTGGTGCTTAGTTTCCTACCAGTCTGGCCTAAGTACTCTGCTTGGCACTCCCTACATTGGACTTTATACACCCCACATACGCGATTCCAAAGGGATTGGGTCCTTAACATTACTAAGGTAAATTTTTAGAGCCTTGCGATTGCTCAGTCTATAACTACTGAAAACCACACAAATACGCCGCATAAAGCTTGAATATTACCTAACGGAGATGTAATATGCATTTAGTGGTTGTTAAGTGATAATAATAGTAATAGCTGATAAATCATCCAGAAAGTAGTCCACGTTTTTGGTTTCTTTTTGCTGACTCCCTTAGATAGACGATAGTACCTACCTTATTATAGCTAGTGACAGAGTTGTTCGTCTAATTCACAAAAGAGCCGTGACTTTACCGTGAGTTTCTATAGCTTCGACTATAAACAACACGTGCCCTACTGCCTGCATTAACTTTCTTGCACTCGCAACCGTAAGGAAGACATTTCGCCTTGTTGTTCTTTGACCAGGTTCTTAATTTTTCCTAAACCCAGGTTTAATTAGGGTTAGGATTCTTTTACGAGTGACTGACATCGCACCTTTTGAAGAACATACGTAAGTAATCCTAAGAAATGAAATCTCTAGAGGTTCCAGCCGGTATCGAACCCGGACTCTCTAGGTGGCAAACTCGCGTGCTTGTCTTTACACCATAGGAACCTCCATTGTGATGGTTTAAAATTTGGTATTTTGTATTCTATTCATAAAAATATAAGTATGGTATCAGTAAGACTCATATGTTGCTCTACTAGCACACGCTATCCATAAAAAACAAAATAGACTAATACAGCAATACCAATACAAGTTATGTTTAAAAGGATTTCCATGTTTCGTATTTACCAGTGTGTGATAATACGATGCATCGGGGAACTTCCCCATCCGCTTTTCTTTACCCTTCTATCTTACCGTCATATTTATATTCGAATTTTATATTTTCTTCCTTTATTTCGGCCCTTACTGGGAATATATTTCAAATTAAGGACACGAAGTTATTTACGCACCAAGGACGGAAATATTCATTGCATTTCTATATTTTGTTATTTTTTGACGTAGCTGAGGGAACAGTGTGGGTATTATTGCTGAAAAATAGTTTCGTGAAATTATATATAGTTTATTCTTCTGAAGCTAAGCTGAGGTGTTTAAATTTAGTGAGAGTTCTATTGTTTGTTTTCTCGCGTAAAATATGCCTTACGATTAAGAAATAGTTATTAACGCAGCAGGGAGGAGAAGAAAGTTTTACAGCTCAAGGACAAGTATTCCCTTAAGACAAAGCTGCAAGTGAAAACTTCGTTATATTCCGAGGCAGCAAGGCTAAGGAAGTTAAACAAGTTAGCTTCCAAAGCTTTGCCGAAGAAGATAACTAAAATCGACCCCCGAGGCTTAGCCGAGGGAGATAATGCGAGAGCTGAAATTCTTTGGTCCCTGTCGCGTATTAAATTTTACCAACGACAGACCAATATAAATATAAAAAAATTAAACACGTATTATAATTATATACCCGTAAAAAATATTCTTATATTTTAGCAAATATAAACTATCTGAATTGAACACAAAATACAATAAATATGTCAATTTGTATATGTATATTAGATACAAATACTGGCTCTTGTATATACAAGAGCCAGGCCTAAAAAATGAGACTCATTTTTTACTTCTTCAAACCAAATTTTTTTCTGAAAATATACCTTAAACTATGAAGGAAAAGCATAGTCTGCCTATCCTGAGTGGAGTCTTTCATATGATTGCGCATGCTCAAAATTGTATAAAATCCCATTAATTCCAGTTTTCTTGCAATAAGTGGCTCCCTGTAAGTCGTGTGCAAAATATGATGTGACCATTTTTTAAAGCAGATAAAGTTCCCTACAAAATTAGTGTTTTCGTTAAAATCGGATAAATACAACTGAAGTTACGACATTTGTTAAATGGCCAAAGAAATTCACAAAAAGCTAACTTTTTTCAAAGAAATTCGCTGACTTTGCATACATTAACCATTTAATTGGTGTTTTTGAAAGAGCTATACCTTTGGTTATAGTCATCTAATTTAGATGATTAAACACTCATTTTATGGGAAATTTTATCAGCTTTAAAAATGGCTTTTAAAAATGGCCCCTCATGTTTTGTACACGACTTACAGGGAGCCACTTATTGCAAGAACTGGAATTTGTGCGATTTTATAAAATTTTGATCATGCAAAATCATATGAAAGGCTCTAGTCTGGATAGGCAGACTATGCTATTTCTTCATAATGCAGGTATATTTTCAGAATAATTTAATATGATGTAGTATAAAATGAGACACATTTTTTTCAGATCCGGCTCTTGGACTATTACTTTGATTTCTCTCTTAAGTGGAACTTATGAATTGGAACTTACAAAGCTGTACTTAAAAAGGCACTATAATAGCAAAATGAGGCAGACCCTAAATTATACCAAACTATGCATTTTAAATTTATTAAAGAACCCTAAGATTCATAAGCGTGCTCTATCTCATATTATCTATATTATAAAATCAGAGGTTGAAAAAAATATATTGGAGGTTTTCTTCATTATTAAATATTTTCAGTTCACTAAAAGGGTAGAAGTAATAATATCTGGGGCTTTTAATCTTTTAGCTTACAGGGAGCTACAACCCTGCGAGGCACTGCCCTGTCCATCCCACGCCTCCTTCCACGTTGTGAGGCGATGCCCCGCTTATCCTATTTCCCGAGGGGATTTTCCCCTTTGTTTCCCCCTTCGTTTCCCCTTTATATATCTATTAATAAGTTTAAAAACCTCCTACATATTACAAGCTGAGTCGACTATACCAGGTTGTAACATAAAATATGATCGATATGTTGAACTGGATTTACAACATGTTACAACATCAGAGCTCAGAAAGGTAAAAATATCAAGCTTCGAAGCATGGAGCTAATGCTGGCACGTCTTACATCAACAACATAACCTTAACATATGCATGGAACTAATGCTGGCATGTCTTACATCAACAACATAACCTTAACATATGCATGGAACTAATGCTGGCATGTCTTACATCAACAACAACCTTAACATATGCATGGAACATATGCATGGAACAATGCTGGCACGTCTTACATCAACAACATAACCTTAACATATGCATGGAACTAATGTTGGCACGTCTTACATCAACAACATAACCTTAACATATGCATGGAACTAATGTTGGCAAGTCTTACATCAACAACATAACCTTAACATCTTGGCACCTTACATCAACACATTAACATGCATGGAACTAATGCTGGCATGTCTTACATCAACAACATAACCTTAAGATATGACACTTCAACCACTTGAAGGTATTCCAAAGAACAATCTTAACCACAAAATTGTACCTAAATAATTAAAAATGGTTTAAAATTAAACCATTGTAATAATTATTTTATCGACTTTCCTCTAAACAATTGCAAAAAGGTGACTTGTAAGGCAGGGATTGTACCCCGGAAAATAACTCAAAGCTGTTTCAATGGTCTCTGATTACGAAAAAAATTTGACTAGGTTTCTTTGACTCAGCGCCAGCTACCCGAAAACATGGGAGACGAAACCATAGTGTACTGTTTGTATTTTTGGGGGGGATTTACTACGCCCATTACAATTTTTCGGTCACTAAAAATGGTCCGATCTATGTCAGACAGGTTTTTTTTTAGATTCAGCGCCCTAAAAAACAAAATACGTACCAATAATGTATTTAAAAGACACTATAGGGATGACATATAAAAAACCCACTCCTTACTCCATATACTAAACTATATTTCGCCCTTTAGTCATCGGGGCATATTCATGTCTAAAACAAACAAAAATGAAAAAGAATTATAACATAAGTTTTTTTAAAAAACTTTATAAAATAAAGTTTATAAAATAATATGATTAAACTTACAATAAAATTAAGGTTGTAAATTATAATTAAAAATCAGAGAGTAATATTCTCCATCGTCATTCAAAGTCAAAAATAAAAGCCCTAAAAACGAAAATGGAAGCTGTAATAAAGGTATTATTAGAAAAATAGTTAAAGAAATTTTAATTAAATTTAAAAAAAAAAAAAATAAATAAAGTTAATAATTAATAATGAAAAACTTACATTAAGAGAGTAGCTAAAGGAAGTAATTAAATTGAAATAAAACAAAAGGGGGAAACGTATTAAACGAAAAGTTAGAAAACTCTATCAACTAGCAAAGGGAACTAAGGAAATTAAATAATCCATACAAAATTAAAAATAATATAAAAATAAAATTAATACGTTGGAAAAATAAGTACCTTTTTCCAGACCTTAAATAGAAACCCTTCATTTTACTGTTTTTTTGCTATCGCTGATTCAGCAAACCGACTAAGTAACGTCTTAAACTCTGTGTTTCAATAATTATGTATAGTAGTAGTAGTAATATGGGGGGAGTGATGGTAACTACCAGGCAAGAAGGCCACGTTTGTGCCATTCCCCTTTTTGCCAGCTCCCTAAGATAGTGTTCTACTCCTTTTAATTTCAAGTGTAGGTATATTTTATCTAATCTTGACAGACGAGCCGAATGTTATAATTTTATAATTTTTTACAAAAATCAGTCCATTTTTAAGGCAGTTGTAGCGACACGTACAAACGTTCAAACAATCATATGCGCCGTCCCAATCTTCTGAAATGTAAGAAGTCACATACGTTCGTTCAACTAAATCATATTATTCCGTTCAAAGAATGATATATAAAACAATATCTTTTAATTGTAGAAACACAAGCAAACCTACACTTATATATATATATATAAATATATATATATATATATATATATAATATATATAATATATATATATATATATATATATATATATATATATAATATATATATAATATAGAGATTTATTAGTAATAACTTTTGAAATTGAGAAGCTAATTTGTTAAAATTGGACTAATTTTGTTGCTCCTTATGTTGGCTAACTGTACAAACCATAAAACATAAAAACATTAGCTTCCTATTTTACTTTTCAAGCTATCTCAGGAAAAACATTTTTTCTTGTTTTTTGTAATTTTTAACGACTGTTTTACCCTTAAAACAGAGATTAGAATAAAAATTTGACATTCTTTTAATAAAGCAATGTTTTTAGTTTTAAAATATGTCCGTATTATACATTTTATTAAAATGCAAAATTATCCAAAATGGCGCCGAAGTTAACTAAATTTAAGAAAAATCTTTTATCATTATAGCTCGATGAAAAATTGTCCGATTTTGATGCGGTCTTCACTAATCTTACTTCTTTTTGATTCTTTAAAGATAAAAAAAATCCCTCTACGTTTTTTTAATTTATAAAAGTTAGCATTTACATCTCTGACCGGCGCAAAGCGCGCCCGGAAATGGATTTTTCTCGTCTGCTCACTATAACACTGAAGCCAACACCAAAAATCGTATCCGTCAAGCTGTTTTAGTTTCCGAGAAGAAGGTCTTGTCCTCTATAGCTGGACCACCCTGTATATATATATTATATATATATATATATATATATATATATATATAATATATATATATATATATATATATATATATCCATACATGTCACGTATGGATAAGTATAAGGATCAATGCCATAATAACCTTACAAGAGTCACTTCCTTATAAATTGATAAATATTAAATCTTGCTTGAGATTTTACATAGATTTCATTGCGCTAATGAAACACTTTCAATCCTTCGTGAAAACAAGGAAGGAAAAGTCATTAAAATATAGACTAAACACATCTCTATATTGAGCGAGAATATAATCTTCTTGAATATCCGGTTTAAGTTTATTAAATGAGCACTTAAAACCGTTCTTAATATCTCTATAAAACGTCTGAATCTTTTTCCCTATTTTAATTTCTTGTAAGTAATGAAAGAATAGCATGTTTCTCGAAATGCCGCTTGCCAGAAACCTTTATATCTTGAGATATACAAGTTATAACACTGGTTGAGAATTTTATATATTTTTCTTTCTTTTCCCCGAAGGGGAAATCTTCTTTAAAATGTTTTAAGAAAACTTAAAATCTCTAAGAAATTAAAATGTACAAATAATTTTGTATATCTCTATTTTAAATAAAAATGTTCTTGAGTCTTATTTGTGTATTAAACGTTAGAATTATTTAAAACTAAATGGAGCTAAAAATATACGGCTTTAATTGCTTTTATAGCTCCTTTAACAAGAAAAATAGTTATTTATGCCATAAGGCTGAGAAGTGTGTCTTTATGTCACGGCAATTAGATTTACCGACGAGCGAAGCGAGTCGGGAAAAATTGCCAAGACATAAAGACATTCTCAGCCGAATGGCATACACTATTTTTTTTTGAGTTAGCACTCATTAAATAAATTGCGCTATATACTTAATTGAAAAAAAAAAAAAACAAACGTCCAATTAACTCCATATTATCGTCGTCATTGAATTCATCCATAGCTTCACACTTTTACTCAAAAATGTAAAAGCTTTACAAATAAACACACACAAATTGTCAATTAAAACACTTTTTAAAAACGAATAAAAAATTAGTCTACGAACAAAAACAGAAACAAAATGAATGTTTTTAAATAAACCACATGAGGGTTTAACACAGATTGTTTTTTTGAACACGCTACATTACAGTAATGGCGGCAACATATGAATTACTTTTACGTCCTAGGAGTTTTTTTACATTCATTTTTGTCCTCGGAGGTGAAAAGTACTAAATAACCTCCTAGTACAATAATGATTGGCTTCTCATCCTAAAAACGGTACAATTAAGTGCTCAATTACGTACTACCTCAAAAAAAAAGTTATTTACAATTCGGGTTCGCTGCACTTGTCCTCTAAACATTTATTCTTACACTTGCTAGCATAATGTGGACCCTTTTGAAGATACATACAAGATCCCTGTTTCCTTCAGTTTTATCTTTAATTATGAGCGCTGAGGCGCATTATCTCTCTAATTCAGGTTCGATTTACTCGTCCTCTAAACATTTATTCTTACACTTGCTAGCATAATGTGGAACCTTCCAGAAAATAAAAACAGGAGCCCTGGTTTTATCTTCAAAGCCCATTGAATGCCTTTGAAATTTTTTTGGGCATTTTAAGTAAATTTTCTTTAAGCAAATTCGCCAAATACCACTCAAGTCTTAATAAAATCAACTTAAAGGAATAATCTTAAGGTTAAAATCGTGGTTTTAAATAGTTTATTGAAAACGCAATGCTTTTACTCTATAGCTACAGCAGTGTTAAATGAAAAGTAAAACCCGATAGCAATCAGGTACATAGAAATTTTATCAATACCTCCTATGCAAATTCAGCCTCTGTCAAACGACGATTGTGCATCTTTATTAGAGCAAAACATTTCTACAAATACTAGGAACAGAAGATTCTTTTTTATCAACTGATTTTGGCAGAAATAAAGGTAAAAATGCCAAGTCACCTGTGGTGCAGTTTCCAAGTTTCTTTCTTGGCATTTTTTCAAAATACATTAAAAACCTCATGTATGTTCTTTTATCTCAAAATGTTAATAAAGTTTTAGTAAAACCTTCATAGATTTCGTTCAGTCTGAACATAATATTATTCTATATTCCTTATATTATATATATATATATATATATATATAATATATATATATATATATATATATATATATATATATATATATATATATATATATATATATATATATATATATATATATATATATATATATATATATATATATATATATACAATCTTTATAATAATAATAACTTACAGGAGGTGAAGCGAAGAGATTTAGAGGGGTTTGAAAATTTTCGACATATGTCTTCTTCGGTCAGGTAAGGTTGGGAAGTCCCGAGTGACTCCCACCCGTCCGTGTCACTCGGGACTTCCCAACCTTACCTGACCGAAGAAGACATATGTCGAAAATTTTCAAAACCCCTCTAAATCTCTTCGCTTCACCTCCTGTAAGTTATTATTATTATAAAAGATTGTTATGTTATACTTTTAGTATTTTCCTTTTCATTTGTAATTATATAATATATATATATATATATATATATATATATATATATATAATATATATATATATATATATAATATATATATATATATATGTGTATATATATATATATATATATATTATATATATATATATATATATATATATAAAACCCTAAATTGGTCAAAAAGAATACACTTAAAATAACGTTTAGAACGCGGTAGGTTCTTGGACGGGCGAAGAAAAACAGTATGAAAATATGTCTATAAGAAAAACTGTATAAGAATTTTATTTTTTTCTCGTAGTTATCAGGCAAAATCTAAGGCATGTTGAGTGCGAAGGAAGAAAATACAAAACCATAAGTAATTCGGCAAGGAAAATATTCCTATTCTACATGGAACTTAACAATAAATATAACTTCACACATTAAGTACGGTATAAAAATATATACGTCACAAAGGAAAAAAAAGTTATCAAAATACACAAATACTACTTTAGAACTTTCCCTATTTCGCCTGAGAAACTTTGCATTTTTCGTTATTAACTTTTCTTTTTGAATTTATTTATTTTTTTACTTTTTTTCATTTTTGTTGTTTTTAATATCTTATTACTTCCAGAGATTTTTTTTTTTTTTCTTTATCTTTGTACTTTTTGCTTGGAAAGAATTTTCGTCAAAAAATGCCGCTTATGAGACTGCTCAGATGACGTGAGTGGAAGGGGGTGTGAGGGGATCAATTTCGGTTGGATGACTTCCTGATTCTAAATGCATATTTTTCACAAAGTTTATATATAATATATATATATATATATATATATATATATAATATATATATATTATATATATATATATATATATATAAAGTATCATCGTGTTATCAGCATTAGATAAAAAATAATTTTATTAAGTCAAAATTAGGTTTGGTATATTATTATGCATTTTTATAAGTCACCCCCGTAGTCGTAAGGTAAGGTTGTTAAGGCGTCAGTTATCATGCTGACCTTTGACTCCACGGAGGTCTGGGGTTCGCATCCCAGGTTATGCACTTAATTTATATAAGATTATTCATCATAAAGGTTCCACTATCATAATAGGTGGTTCCCGCAGGGGTTATCCGTGACGTAATGCAAGGCTCTAAACGGGCAGCATTATTATTATTATATTATGCATTTTGATAACTGCATGTAATTTTTAATTGAATTTATTCTTAGCAGTAGTAGTAATAGGGTGGGGAGGCAAAGCCAGGGAAATAGGCCACGTTGTTAGAGGCCCTTCTTGCCAGCCCCGATTCCTTGGCCTAAACCACCTCTACCAAGAATCTCTTGGAAAGGTTGATATATTGTAGGATATCTCTCCAACTAAGAGAAGAAAGCTCCTCTTCATACAAGAGGCCTACGCCAAATATGCGGGTACGAAGAGAAGTATAGGCCTCACACTCTGCAAGCAGGTGAAAGGCTGTCTCCTCATAATGCCCACACATGGGGCAGTTAGCCTCTGAGGAATTTATTCTTATTCTTTAATTAATTATGCTTTGTTTGTAATGATGCATCATTAACAAATCTAATGAGTTTACCCTTTTTAGGAGAATTTTAATTTTTATGGTTGATGGCTATTTATAATATAATTTTGGAATATATAGTTATTACACTATGTAGATGTTTTTAATTAAAATTATGTTAAAATTAGTCCTCGTCAACTAAATGTTGATTCTCGCATTTCCCTACCGACCGATTTTATTAAGTACTTAGCAAGGTTTTTAAGTCGTTTTATTTGTTACTTAAGATCTTTTTTTCATTTGTTGATATTTATAATACATTTATAAAATAATGTTTTGTTGTTGGGGTGGTACCCCTACTTATGATCACCAGGCTTTCGTGTTATCAGTAGAATTACATTGTGTTTACGGTCAAATGCTCCTTCTATATTAGTATTATTCTAAGGTTGCTGACTTTAAAGTTTTCCTTGACCTAACATGTATTCCTGCCAAAGTTATAATAAGAATTTAAAAAGTACATTCTTTATATTTTTAGCTTTCTAGTAACCTTTTTTTTATGACATTTCAATTCTTCTTTCTATTTTATTTATTTATTTTTTTCATTATTCCTTTAAATAACATTTTATCTTATTTGTGTTATTTTTATCTCATTTTTATTATTTGTACTATTTGAATCAGTCTTTTAATTTATTTATATCGTAATGTATTTATATAACCCTAATAAAAGCTTGTTTCAAGATGATGCTTGCAGAGGATAATAAATATAAAATGACATAAATATAAAAAAAAATATATTTGTCATTGAAACGAAGACACAAAAGAATTTATTAATATATCCGAATTAAAATAAAAATTTTAGTAAGAGAATCAAATTTTAAAAGTACAACAAAGAAAATTTATACCATTTCTAAAGGGGAGGGGTTTTACATTTTTAGAAAATTAAAAAGTGCTTTTTTTACTGAAACAATCTGCCAACAATGGTCACGAATGGTCTTTGTAGTCCATATTTTAAGCGTTTCGCGTATTGTAATGTACGTTCTAGTCTCTTATTTAATTGCGTAGAACCTCTTAAATGCATATATATATATATATATATATATATATATATATATATATATATATATATATATATATATATATATATATATATATATATATATATATATATATATATATATATATATATATATATATATATATATATATATATATATATATATATATATATATATATATATATATATATATATATATATATATTATATATATATATATATGTTTGTGTGTGTATATCTATTTTGTGTCCTTGACGTTTCTATGGGACACGATAACTATCTATCGTTCTCTCGGATCAAAATGAAACTTGATACAAAAATCAACCTTGCTAATGCCCCAAACCCTATTGCTTATGAAATATGTGTGACTTCATCAACCTAATAAAATGGGTACAATGACTTTTTTATAAACATTGCATACGTTTTTTTAAACATTGTAAAAATCCGAAAAATTGAGTCCGATTGAGTTGATTTTTGGTACAAGTATAAATTGCATTTATCCCATTTTACTATTCTGACTGTTCTCTGTATATAATAATGCATACGAAATTTACAATAATATAAAAAATTGTGTACAGTCAGACAAAATGTTATTTTATTTAATAAAATGTTATAAGTTTCATCTCATTATGATCATTTGTTCAATTGGTCAGTTCCTGGATGGGTGAACACTTGGAATGAAACGAATGTATTTACTATACGAGGACGAGCTAAGCGAGTCCGAAGAGTTGTTATCGTAAACATCTTACGAATTGTATATTCTGAGTACGAGCGAAGCGAGTCCGAAATAGGGAGAATAAGTGAAGCGATTCCTTGATGAGGAAAAGTTCCGAGGTACCCTGTACCCGCTTTGTTTTGTAATTAAGAATGAATGGCATTATTTATTCTAAAATTATAAATTTTCTGTAGATAAATTTCAGTTATAAAGTCTACTTCATGACTAAAGCCGTCTGGAAGATATTATTGAAGTAATTTTATAAAATTCCTTCTAAGCTAAAAGCTAATTTCTAAGAGATAAAAGCTTCCAACTCATTGTTACAATTTATGAAAATCACTGTTTCTATTGTCAACAATACATTGCAAACTACTCATTCTAAGCTTAGAGTACATTTTAGTATATTTTTAAGTATATATTTTGTTTTTACATGAAACCTCAAATAAAAATATACAATTTGTTAATTGAAGGAATCTAAATCCGTTATTTACCTGAGTATTCTCTCTGTTGTTTAGTTTTAGTTAAAAGTTAGTCTAGCGCTCTGACTAGCCCCACCCTTATGTGATAAGCGGGAATGCGCTAGAAAAAGGCCTAGTGTTTCAGTCCCTTACCAACCTACCGCTATGAACGGCCGTATCATTTTTATATTTTAATATTTGTATCATTTTATTTTATTTTCATTATACCGTTTATTAAACTTACTTTGTGTTCGTTTTTATCAATACAGTCCTCACCTACCGCGCTATGTACCAAAACATTTGGACCTTCGCCGGATGATACACCGTTATTTACCGTTAATTATACCGTCATTTACCGCCATTTACACCGTTATTTACCGTTAATTATACCGTCATTTACCGCCAATTACACCGTTATTTACCGTACCTACAATTACATCGTTATTTACCGTATCTATAA
Source organism: Microvelia longipes (assembly GCA_018340805.1). Classification (NCBI taxonomy): domain Eukaryota; kingdom Metazoa; phylum Arthropoda; class Insecta; order Hemiptera; family Veliidae; genus Microvelia; species Microvelia longipes. The sequence goes on from JACMZG010001913.1 coordinate 2,634,617, forward strand.
TTACCGATATTTACCGTCATTTCTTAATACCGTTTGTTATACCTACAAATCATGTATTAAAGTTTATTAAAAAATTACGTATTTACCGTAATATACAAATTACTCAAGTTTTAACAAGAAGTTTGATGTTTACATTACCGTTAAATAACAAACTGCTGAAGAATTTTACCTTGTTTGTGAACTTAAAGTTTATTCATAAAAGTTACCGACAATACCTGAAATAATTACCTTAATTAAAAACCTGAAGAAAGAAGAATTAGCTACTTGCTGATTTGTATGCTGAAGGATAAGTTTAAAACCAATTATTTTATTATATTTTATAATAATAATTTACCGTCATGTACCAAGAATTTTGAGCTTGTTAATAAGTTGGTACTTTATATTATTTGGTACCTAATATAATTTGGCTGGGTTTTTCCATGTTAGGAGAAGGTAAAGTAGGTGCTGTAGAGTCTATTGGGACCTATCCTACCTCTTTCCCTGACTCTCCCCTCTTCCCCCTCTCCCCCTCTTCCCCCTGCACGTGGTAGAATACAACGAGTTCTTTCATGCTCGCTAGCTTGTCGGCCCGTTTGTTCTTGCTTACTGATATCGCACTTTCTAAGAATCAGTTTATTCATTCTATTTCTTTCATTTAACTTATCTAATAAAATATTATTTTCTGTCCTTATAGATTATCTTTCTTTACTAAAACTTTTAACCGTTTAAAGTTTTAATTTTGTTCTATTTAAAAATTGTTAACTTTTATGTTTTTGATAAAGGCATTATAATTATAAAATGCCGAAAAACTCAAAGCCTTCCCCTAAAACCCCTAAAACCACCAATTCCAATGGAACCTAATCAAAATCCAGAAACCGTATTATTACTTAAAAAGAAAAACCTGGAAAAAAACCAATAATAAAATGGTAACATTTATTGAAAATTATGATGTGTCGTTGAAATCTCAGTTACCTTCACGACTACAAAACTATCAACCTCTCTTGACAGAATATAAAAATATTTTAGAAGAGCTAGAACTTTTAAATACAAATTTTACCTTTGATGAAGACTTCGATGAGGTCGAATCGACTTATTTTAAAAATATTGGAAAGTTAAACGATCTATTAAAAGACAATACGAGTGATGTTAAACCAGATACTCACCGTGATAATGCATTTAATATTAAATTACCTCCAATATCGTTACCTCGTTTTAACGGCGATCCGAAATATTGGGTTACTTTTCGAGACAATTTTCAATCGCTTATTCATGATAAAACGAATATACCGTACGCTCAAAAGCTACACTATTTAAAATCCTGTTTAAGTCAGGGAGCGCTTGATTTAATTAACAATTTAAAAATTACTGATGATAATTATTTGATTGCTTGGGAGTTGCTTAAAACCCGTTATTCTAATTTACGAATTATATCTCAAAGCCACGTTAAAGCGTTGCTCGAGTTACCGAAAATTAAAAATAATTCATTCAAAGAACTTAACGAACTGTTTACCGAATTTTTTAAGAATGTTGAAGCATTAAGAGCTTTAGATAAAGAAGTCGACTCATCTGATTTTTTACTTGTACCAATATTATGTTCTAAATTAGATATTACAACTCTTAAAAATGGGAAGAATCGCTTTCTCCGGAGGATAATTCCCCAAATTACTAACGTTAAAATCGTTTATTCTTAAACAACTTGCAATTTTACAAATTTCTAAAGATAGTTCTTCTTCCACAAACAACGATAAAAGCAGTAATTCAAAATTTGATAAAAATAATTTTAACCAAAATAAAACTTCTAGTTACCAAAATAAAAATTATAAAAACCAACCTTATAACCAACCGTCTACCCTAGTGTATAGTTCCTCACCGAAAGGAACCAGTCATACTTATTTTGACAAAAATAATAAATCTTTTAAAGACAATTCACCTAAATGTCTAGTATGCAAAGATTTTCACCGACTGTATATTTGCCCTAGCTTTAATCAAATGACACCTCGAGAACGATTAGCTAAAACAGAGAGTTTAAACATTTGTAAAGTGTGTTTAAATAATAACCATGACACAGCTAATTGTAGAACGACCACTAATTGTAAAGTTTGCAACAAACGACATTCTACTCTTCTCCACATCGATGGATATAGTAGTGGAAGTAAGGCTGTTACTGGAGCAGTAAATATGAGTGGATGTAGTCAAACTTCTGAACCTAATTCAGCTATGACTAGCAAAACGCTTCTAGCCACTGCAGTTGTAGAGGTTCAAAATAAGTTTGGAGAATCATTACTCATTAGAGCTATGATTGATACTGGAGCTGAAAATTCATTCGCTTCAGAGCATTTAACTCAAATATTAAATTTAGAAAAACTTAAGATAAAACCATTATCAATTGTTGGAATAACCCAAAATACTGCTGTTATTTCTAATTATGTATCTGTTGTCATAAAATCAACTTGTACTGACTACAAAGTACCTTTAAATCTACTTGTTCTAAGAAAAATCATAGACAAACTACCTCAATGTAAAATTGATACATCTAATTGGAACTTACCTGATAATATTGCTTTAGCAGACCCAATGTTTTATTGCCCTAGTAGAGTTGACCTTTTGTTGGGAGCTGAAGTAGCTTTTGAAATAATTAAAGATGGCGTTTGTAAATTAAGCCCATCCTTACCTACCATAAGAAATTCCTCTCTTGGATGGCTTGTCGCTGGAAAGTATGTACCTCATTTAGCTGGTGACTTGCCTGATTTAACCATGAGTTGTATAAATATTGATTGTCATGAAAATAATTTAGAAAACCTTATCACTAAATTTTGGGAAATAGAAGACCTTTCTAAATCTAAAACACTGTCTAAAGAACAAAGACAGGTTGAAGAATATTATTCAGATACCACTACCAGAGATTCTACTGGTAGGTACATTGTTAAATTACCCTTTAAAGGAAATCCTTCTGATCTTGGTGAATCTTACAATTTTGCTTTGAAAAGATTGAACAGTTTACAACGTAAATTTAAAATTAATCCAGATATTCACGACCAGTATAATAGCTTTATAGAAGAGTATGTAGCCCTCGGTCACATGGAAGAACTCTCTACAGAAGAAATAGATAAAGTTATGGCTGAACCTCATTACTTTATTCCTCATAGGGAAGTGATAAGAGAAGGAAGCCTAACTACCAAAATTCGAGTGGTGTTTTAACGCATCTATGCCTACGTCATCAGGAGTTTCCTTGAATGACATTTTAGAGTTGGGCCACAGTAGGGGGAAAAGGGAGGTTCTGGAGCCTCCTCCTCCTCCTCTCCGCCACCACCTCCTCCTCCTCCTCCACCACCACCACTCCTCCTCCTCCTCCTCTCAACCATCTCTTTATACCCCCCCCCCCCTTTGCTTTGCAGTACATATGCTTGTCATTGTAAATAACAGTAACATTAAATATGCTTGCATAAAAAATTGGTCCAAGGTAGAAGCAGGATGATTTTAGGTGTGATGTAGTAGGAGAAGATCACCCCTAGATTATCAAGTGTCTCTCTTAGTAAAAGCCTTCCCACCACGTCAAGGTGGAGACACATCGGGAAGGTGTACAGTGCCCCGTCCTCGCACTGTACTATGGCGACCATCCTCTTTAAAAAAAAATATCGCCTCTATATATATTTTTTTTTGTATTTTTATATTTTTTTAATTTTTTTTTGTATTTTTTTTAAATTTTATTATTTTTTTTTTTTGTATTTTTATTTTTTTTTCTAACGTATTACAATTACACTTACATCTCTTTAGCGCCATATAGGTTTACGGGACGCTATGCCACGCCAGTGACCTTAAAAGATGGAATATTGCGCGTTTTACGGGACGCTATGCCACGCCAGGGACCGCCTCTGAGGGGTTTACGGGTCGCTATGCACGCCAGGACCCCTCTGAGGGTTTACGGACGCCATGCCACGCCAGGGACCCAATATAGGCACGCTTCGCCATACTAGAGTTCCATCTCGTATTTGCGGCAGCTGCTGAGAGCATGAGTGTAAGGCTATTTAACATATGATTAAAACTCTAAGAATAAACTCGAAAATAAATCCCACTCTGGTTTTTTTAAAACAACAAATATTTTATCTTCTTCATACGAACAAATTGGACGAATAATTACTTGACGTCCGTGAAATTTAGGATTAACCAATCTTACTTTTATTAAACCAAATTTTTGATCAAGTTGTTACATCTTCTTTACTACGTTTTTACAAAATAATTATCAATTTTTCATTTTCGCGGACTCTCAACATCTCAAAATCGGACATGTGAATGTTTACACTTCTTTTACATGTTCTAATCTCAAAAAAGCTATACCTTTAACTAAACAAACTAATACCTTTTTACCGTCACTTAGATGGTAAATGGTCGACATCTTGCGCAATACTGATTTATTATTGCTCTGCTTTCTTTATTTATACATACCCCCACCACCCCTCGACCAGACATGTCTATTCATGTCATTTTATGCACAATGCTAGTCAGGGGGTTGTACTGAACTAATCTATCGTGTAACAATAGACAGTACGCGGTAGTATTTGCCGGGAAATCTTTTTCAGATTCAAATTCTAATCTGACATCTACCGGACCCTTTTTGATAGACTCTGATTGTTTCGAACAATCAATTATTACAAACAGGACATTTTATCTTAAAATCTGTAAGGATACGTACGGTAGACTTTGATAAGTGTTGTTAGTACGACGTTTGAAACGCCGCGTACATGTGGTACAATAAAGCAAATTTATTTTGGGAGAATTTTAAATTTAAATCATCGTAGGGAACACTCGTGAATTGAGATAAGCTTGACATTTGTCAAGTCGCAGTGATCGAAACAACTGGATGCCTTATCGACGACGTTATTTCTACCCTTTTGAAAGGCTAAAATTTAAAAATCGCGGTTTCTCGAGTTGAGTCGAAGTTTTAATCGACCATACTTGTCGGTTTGACGTAGGTAATAGCGGATACTCGTGCATATCCCACGCTCGGAAATGGAGAGAAATTATTTTTTCTGTTTTAAATAATAATTAAATTTAGTTTTCTGAACTTCGTTAACCGAAACGTAAGGTATTTTCCAACAAAGCGATAGTAGTTCAATTTTAACTTTCTCGCGAACACTTCTGCCCGTGCATCCGTATCGACGTATGGAACATGCTGTACAAAACAATTTGAATCGTTTTCTCGCTCTTACCAAAATTAGGCTCTTGCTTTACGTTTATCAAAACTTTTCGGTAATCTTCCGCAAATCCGAGTAACGAGGATAAAGGTAGACAGACGTTGTACCGGGTGGATGATTCTTCTTGAAAATTCATTGAAGGGTATGTGTCCATCCCATATTTGTTAGGGAATACGATATAGGTGCGTGAGATGGCAATCCCTTTTAGAGTCGAAGTCATTCCGGGGTTTCTGACTTTATCAATCTCGACTCCACAAATTTCATACCGGATCTCGTCGAATAAAACGGGAATGCGTTGTTGATGAGTCTGTGCTTCGCCGGTGCCGTATTTCCTCCTTCTTTTAAAAATGATAGTTCCAAATATATAAAACTTTCACTCGGAAGCGTATAAATGTCTTGATATTTGTACCGGAATCCGTATCTCTTCTCCGGCGTCTAGCTTTGAATTTGCGTACGGATATGAGAGTGAGTGATTCTAGACTCTTCTATAGATCATCAAATTCGGGGTGTTCACTTAAATTCAACATCTCAATCATTTTTTGGCTCTTCTATGTCTTTGTTACTTACTACATCATCAATAGGTTCTCCTCCTCATCATCTTCTTCATCCTCCTCTTCATCGTCTTCTTCTTTTCTATCCTTTTCCGATCCACATACTGCTCGCTAGAGTTATTATAGTCTTCATTGACTCATCATGTTTACCTGCAATGGCGTCCTTGTAGAATCCCAACTCTGAACCATCCTCGCGTTTCAACCCCCTCACAGTGTTATCTCGTTGGTGTCGAAGTAAATTTCTTTTTTATGTATAAACTTTTTACAGCAGTCTGGACAACTAAAATGTCAAGTTTTCAAAATCTCTTCTTGTAGAGGCTCGAATCACGTATCTTGGAGAACATCTCTGCTCGGTGTCTGGCTCAATACTAAGTTGGAGCTCCACTAGCTATATATATATATACTAAACGAAAGCTAAAACACCGCTGAAGCGGCTTCAACAACTCCAGTTAGACCCATATTAGCTGCAACACAACTCCAAATCGGCTCGTATAGGCTCTGCGATAGTTCATATTGGCTCAACATCGGCTCTAAATGGCTCATATAGGCTCCACACCGGCTCTAAATGTCTCCACTCCGGCTCCAAATGGCTCATAGAGGCTCCAACACGGCTCAACACGGCTTAAATGGCTCATATAGGCTCCACACCGGCTCTAGATGGCTCCAACGTAGCTTCATACTTCCAAGGACTCGCTCCACAAATTAGGCTCATACTCGGCTCCACTCCCGGCTCTAAATGTTCATATAGGCTCCCAAACACGGAAATCTAAATGGCTTCATACTTCGGGCCTCCCACGGGTCCGGCTTTCTCAAATGGCTTCATATAGGCTCCAAAGCGGCCTCTAGATGGCTCTAAATTGCTCCACTCCGTGCTCCATATGGCTCAATATATCGGCTCCAAATGGCTCATACTCGGTCTTCCACTCCGGCCTCTAAAATGGTCATATAGGCCTTCCAACACGTGATCTAAATTGGCTCCATACCTCGGCTCCACGCTCCGGCTCTAAATGGCTCATATAGGCTCCACACCGGCTCCTCTTAAATGGCTGCATATTGGCTTCCCACTCCGGCTCTAAATGGCTCATATAGGCTCCAACACGGCTCAACCGGCTCTAAATCAGGCTCATATAGGCTCCAAACTCGGCCTCCAAATTGCTTCATATAGGCTCACACGGCTCTAGAGGGCTCATTATAGGCTCTAAATGGCTCCAAATGGCTCATATAGGTCCTCTCGGCCTCTCTAATGGCTCCGTATAGGCTCCAAAACGGCTTCTAATTGGCTCATATAGGCTCAACAAGTATGGAATATATAAGTTTAATGATTTAAGGGGATATGATCAGTTGTATCTCGGCTTCCGTGCTGTTTCAAGATGCCTTCTACCGCTATTATAGAGTATTCAAGGGTTTGTAGATAATGAGGGCAAGTCATTGGTTAAAGAGCTCGCATGTTTTGGACCTGTAGACGAAATCGTTTCGAACTGGTTATTTTTAACCACCTGCAAATTACATTCAAGATTCTAAATTGATGAAAACAAATTCTTTGGCTACATTTAAATTTTCACGGAATAAACTGGGATGACGGTGATGTTGAGTACGAGCGATTTGTATTTAGTATTTAACTTTTATCTAATCGGTACACGCACTTTTGTCTTAAAGGGTAATTCGTTTATTGAAAAATACTTGCCAAAAAATTGCGTCATTTAGATTTACTCGCGATAGAATGTCCCAAAATTAGGTTCATTGAGTTATAGCTGAGAGGCCCTGCTTCTTCATAAGACAATAAAAAATTTGCTTGCGCCAGGCTCGAGTTTGGAGTTTGTATAAATGGCTCGTAAACGGACCTGGCACTCGGTTTGACTATAAATTTTACTACCGGTCATGTGTGCCACGTGAGTTTCATTTGTGGGGATTTATTTTCGAGTTTATGCTTAGAGTTTAATCATATGTTAAATAGCCTTACACTCATGTCTCAGCAGCTGCCGCAAATACGAGATGGAACTCTAGTATGGCGAAGCGTGCCATAATTGGGTCCCTGGCGTGGCATGGCGTCCGTAAAACCCTTAGAGGGTCCTGGCGTGGCATAGCGACCCGTAAACCTCAGAGCGGTCCCTGGCGTGGCATAGCGTCCCGTAACCGCAATATTCCATCTTTTAGGTCCAGGCGTGGCATAGCGTCCCGTAACTATATGGCGCTAAAGAGATGTAAGTGTAATTGTAAATCCGTTACGAAAAACATATAAAATAACAAAAAAAACAAAAGAATATAAAATAAAAAAAAAAAAAAAAAAAACTAAATATAAAAACGATATTAAAAAAAAATACCAAAAACAAAACTTATATTACGAGGATTTGGCAAATCGAGCGATGTCGCCTAGTACAGTGCGAGGACGGGCATGTACACCTTCCCGATGTGTTCTCCACCTTGACGTGGTGGGAAGGCTTTTTATAAAGGAGAGACACTTGATAATCTAGGGTGATCTTCTCCTACTACATCACCCTAAATCATCCTGCTTCTACCTTGGACAATTTTTTATGCAAGCATATTTAATGTTTACTGTTATTTACACTATGCAAAGCATTATTTAATTTACTGTTATTACACTATGCAAAGCCAAAGGGGGGGGGGGTATAAAGAGATGGTTGAGGAGGAGGAGGAGGAGGAGGTGGTGGTGGTGGAGGAGGAGGAGGAGGAGGTGGTGGCGGAGGAGGAGGAGGAGGAGGCTCCAGAACGCTCCTTTTCCCCCTACTGGCCACCGTTACAGAAGGACATTTTTAATATTATACTAAGGTTTAGATCACGTCGATATGCCCTTGTTGCGGACGTAGAGAAAATGTTCAGACAAGTATTAGTTTATAAACCTCATACCAACTTCCAACTAATTCTTTGGAAAAACCAGATGGAAAATTAGTTGTATACCGTCTATTAACTCTTACTTATGGCACATCTCCGGCTCCTTACTTGAGTCAGAGAAGTTTGAACCAATTAGCTTATGATGAAAAAGATAACTTTCCGTTAGCTAGTGCCTGTGCTCTAGAGGATTTCTACGTCGACGATTTGCTTGTGTCTGCCGATGACCTTGAAACCCTTTATAATTTACAATCTCAACTTTCTGAAATGATGCACAATGGTGGCATGAATTTGCGGAAATGGGGATCTAATAATAAAGAATTTATTGATTCTTTAGCCAAGAATGAACCTGATATTGAATGTTTTACCTTAGATTTATCTAAAGATACAGGAATTAAAACACTTGGAATTAACTGGATGCCCAATGAAGATGTTTTTGTGTATAAAGTTAACATCGAAATTAAAGAAAACTTAACTAAACGCTTTGTTTTAAGTCAAATTTCAAAAGTTTATGATCCACTTGGCCTATTAGGACCAGTCATAATAAAGGCAAAAATATTTATTCAAAACCTGTGGCTAGAGAAAATATCTTGGGATGAGCCACTATCTTCCAAACTTGCTGCTGTTTGGGAAACTTTTAGCGCTGATTTACTTAATTTAAATAATTATGCGTTACCTAGATTTATAGCTGAGTCGCCTGCAGTTGCTTCATATGAGCTACACGGCTTTTGCGATGCTAGCGAGGCCGCATATGCTGCATGCGTTTACCTGAAAATTACTTACCTTAATCGTGAGCCATCATCTAATTTATTATGTTCCAAGTCGAGAGTTGCACCAGTTAAAAAGCTCACTCTCCACGCCTAGAGTTATGTGGAGCGTTGCTTTTGAGCAGATTGATTACCAAAGTCTTAGAATCTCTTAAATCCTTTAAGTTTAGTAGAATATACTATTGGACTGATAGTACCATCGTATTGCACTGGATTGCGGCTGACTCTGTTAGGTGGAAAACTTTCGTAGGTAACAGAGTTTCAGAAATTCAGGAAAGTACTCACAATGGAACTTGGTTGCATGTTTCATCATCGCAAAACCCTGCAGACCTAGCTTCCAGAGGTTTAAACCCTTCCAAATTTATTGAAATGAATGACTTTTGGATACATGGACCAGACTTTATACTTTTGAGTCATACTTTTGAACCTCCGGTTTTAAATCATGACTACGAAAACTTACCGGAAACGAAAGAAAATATACATGTTAATTTGGTATCTATCGAATCAAACGAACCTAATTTAAAAGAATTATTTGACATTACTAAATTTATATCGTGGAAATCGTTATATAAAACTTTAGCTATGTCTACCGGTTTATTTCGAATCTTAAATCTAAAACAAAGAATAAAAATACTCTCTCGGTCAATGAGCTAATTAAATCGCAAACAGTTATATTAAGGTTTTACCAAAAGGAAATGTTTCCTGATGAACTAAAATTACTTACTAATTCCAAACCTCTGAATGCAACAAATAGATTATTATCTCTATCACCTTTTCTTGATAATGATTCCCTCATTCGTGTTGGAGGAAGAATATTAATGCCGATGTGCCATTTAGTCAAAAGCATCCATATTATTGGATTCTAAACATTACTTAACTAAACTTATTGTGGACTATTATCACAATAAATATTATCATATTGGCCCTCAACAGCTATTATTTACAGTAAGATTAAAGTTTTGGCCAATACATGGTAAAAATTTGTGTAGGCAAGTTGTACACAGTTGCATAACTTGTTATAAAGTCAAACCTAAAACCTCATTCCTACCTTATGGGAGACCTTCCTAAATCTAGAGTAAATATATCTCCTCCATTTCAGCATTGTAGCATTGATTTTGCTGGACCTATTAATTATAAAATATCTCTAGCTAGAAATCCTAAACTTTATAAAGGTTATATTTGCATATTTATTTGCTTTTCTACAAAAGCAATGCACATTGAGCTGGTTACCGATTTAACGGCGCAAGCTTTTATAGCATCTTTTAGACGTTTCTCAGCAACGAGGATTGCCATCGAACGTGTATTGTGATAATGCAAGCAATTTCGTTCGTGCTGATAAGGAAATTAAAAGATATATAAATGATTCCCTAAACCCTAACCTA
>JACMZG010001913.1:2646334-2711334 GCA_018340805.1 Microvelia longipes
AGGCTCTTGCGATTAAGTTCATATTGGTTGCAAAATCGGCTTATATGGCTCAGTGTTTATAGGTCCACACCGGCTCTAAATGTCTCCACTCCGGCTCGCAAAATGGTCATAGAGGCTTCCAACACGCTCACACCGTCACTAAAGTGGCTCATATAGGCTCCACACCGGCTCCGGAGAGCGGCCACGTAGCTGCATATTACGGCTCCAAATAGGCTGAGACTCGGCTCCACTCCGGTCGTAAGGGATGGTCATATAGGTCCAACACGGAGTTAAATGGCTATACTCGGGCTCCACTCCAGGCTCTAAAATGGCTATATAGGCTCCAAAGCGGCTCTAGAGTGGGTGCTTAATGGGCTCCACTCCGCAGGCTCAATTGGCTCATAGTTCCGAAATGGCTCTACTGGCGGGCTCCATGCCGGGCTCTAAATGGTGTTCATATATAGGGCTCCAGTAGGGATCGGTAAGGGGGGGGATGCCTCTTATGCTCCACTCCGGCTCATAGAATTGGCTCAGGTTTATAGCTCCACAGTGCTCGTAAATGTTCGATATGGTGGCTCCACTCCGGCTCAATGGTCATGGATAGCCTCCAACACGTTCAACACGGGCGTCGTAATCGGCTTCGTAGGGAGTGCTCACACTCTCGGCTCCAAAGGTGGGGTCGTATAGGCTCCACACCGTGCTCGTGTGTATGTGGGCTCTATAGGCTAAATGGGCTCCCAAGTGGTTCTTATAGGCCCTGTATGTGGTCTGGTTTATAAGTATGGTCATAGGCTCCCAAAAGCGGGGGTAATGTTTGATGGGTGTTGTGTCATATAGGCTCCTTACACAGGATGAATATATAAGTTATGATTAGGGAAATGAGTCTAGTTGTATTCTGCCGGCTTGCGCGTGCTGTGTGTGTGGTTTGAGTGCTTCTTACCGCTTATGTTAGTAAGATATGTCCTAAGGGTTTGTAGATAGATGGAGGGGAAGTCATTGTTAAAGAGGTGGCGAGTGTGGACCTGTAGACGAAATCGGTGGGTTCGGGTAACGGTGTAGTTTACACCGTTGCAAAGTGTTGAGTCTGAAGATTCTAAACTGGCGGAGTGAAAACAATTTCTGGGGCTTAGTGTCAGTAAATTTCACGGTAAGTAAGATGTGGATGACGGGCGTTGGCGTGTGTTGTTACGGAGTGGCGGTGGTGTATTTAGTTATGTTGGGACGTTGTGTTACGGTGAATCGGGACACGCATTTTGTCTAGAAGGGTAAGTGTCTGGGTGGCGGGTTTGTGTGTGTGAAAAGTGTTAGGCGGTTGTGCCGCAAAGTGTTGTGGGTGTGGGTGGGTGAATTTCTCGCGATAGAATGTCCCAAAATTAGGCATTGAGTTATAGGCTAGGAGGCCTGCTTCTTCATAAGACAAGAAAAAATTTTGTTGCGCCAGGCTCGAGTTATGGAGTGTATAAATGCTCGTAAACGGACCTGCACTCGGTTTGACTATAAATTTTACTACGGTTTCATTGTGTATCACGTGAGTTTCATTTGTGGGATTTATTTTCGAGTTTATTCTTAGAGTTAATCATATGTTAAATAGCCTTACACTCATGTCTCAGCAGCTGCCGCAAATACGAGATGGAACTTAGTATGGCGAAGCGTGCCATAATTGGTCCCTGGCGTGGCATGGCGTCCCGTAAAACCCTTAGAGGGTCCCTGGCGTGGCCCATAGCGCACCCGAAAACCTCAGAGCGGTCCCTGGCGTGGCATTAGCGTCCCGTAAACCGAAATTCATCTTTAAGGGTCACGGGGCGGGGCAGCGTCCCGTAACTATATGGCGCTAAAGAGATGTAAGTGTAATTGTAAATACGTTAGAAAAAAAATATAAAAATACAAAAAAAAAAAAAAATAATAAATTTAAAAAAAATACAAAAAAAAAAAATTAAAAAATATAAAAAATACAAAAAAATATATATTATAGAGGCAGATATTTTTTTTATAAGAGGATGGTCGCCATTAGACAGTGCGGAGGACGGGGCATGTACACCTTCCCGATGTGTCTCCACCTTGAGTGGTGGGAAGGCTTTTTACTAAGAGAGACACTTGATAATCTAGGGTGATCTTCCTTCTACAATCACCCTAAATCATCATGCTTCTACCTTGGATCCAATTTTTTTATGCAAGCATATTTATGTTACTGTTATTTACACTATGCAAAGCATATTTAATGTTACTGTATTACACTATGCAAAGCAAAAGGGGGGGGGGGTAAAAGAGATGTTGAGGAGTGGAGGAGGAGAGAGAGGTGGTGGTGGTGGAGGAGAGGAGGAGGAGGTGGGCGGAGGAGGAGGAGGAAGGAGGCTCCAGAACGCTCCTTTTTCCCCTACTGGCACCGTTTACATGAAGGAACAATTTTTAATATTATACTAAGGTTTAAATCACGTCGATATGCCCTTGTGCGGAGTAAGAGAAAATGTTCAGACAAGTATTAGTTTATAAACCTCATACCAACTTCCAACTAATTCTTTGGAAAAAACCAGATGGAAAATTAGTTGTATACCGTCTATTAACTCTTACTTATGGCACATCTCCGGCTCCTTACTTGAGTCAGAGAAGTTTGAACCAATTAGCTTATGATGAAAAAGATAACTTTCCGTTAGCTAGTGCCTGTGCTCTAGAGGATTTCTACGTCGACGATTTGCTTGTGTCTGCGATGACCTTGAAACCCTTTATAATTTACAATCTCAACTTTCTGAATGATGCACAATGGTGGCATGAATTTGCGGAAATGGGGATCTAATAATAAAGAATTTATTGATTCTTTAGCCAAGAATGAACCTGATATTGAATGTTTTACCTTAGATTTATCTAAAGATACAGGAATTAAAACACTTGGAATTAACTGGATGCCCAATGAAGATGTTTTGTGTATAAAGTTAACATCGAAAAAAGAAAACTTAACTAAACGCTTTGTTTTAAGTCAAATTTCAAAAGTTTATGATCCACTTGGGCTATTAGGGCCAGTCATAATAAAGGCAAAAATATTTATTCAAAACCTGTGGCTAGAGAAAATATCTTGGGATGAGCCACTATCTTCCAAACTTGCTGCTGTTTGGGAAACTTTTAGCGCTGATTTACTTAATTTAAATAATTATGCGTTACCTAGATTTATAGCTGAGTCGCCTGCAGTTGCTTCATATGAGCTACACGGCTTTGCGATGCTAGCGAGGCCGCATATGCTGCATGCGTTTACCTGAAAATTACTTACCTTAATCGTGAGCCATCATCTAATTTATTATGTTCCAAGTCGAGAGTTGCACCAGTTAAAAAGCTCACTCTTCCACGCCTAGAGTTATGTGGAGCGTTGCTTTTGAGCAGATTGATTACCAAAGTCTTAGAATCTCTTAAATCCTTTAAGTTTAGTAGAATATACTATTGGACTGATAGTACCATCGTATTGCACTGGATTGCGGCTGACTCTGTTAGGTGGAAAACTTTCGTAGGTAACAGAGTTTCAGAAATTCAGGAAAGTACTCACAATGGAACTTGGTTGCATGTTTCATCATCGCAAAACCCTGCAGACCTAGCTTCCAGAGGTTTAAACCCTTCCAAATTTATTGAAATGAATGACTTTTGGATACATGGACCAGACTTTATACTTTTGAGTCATACTTTTGAACCTCCGGTTTTTAAATCATGACTACGAAAACTTACCGAAACGAAAGAAAATATACATGTTAATTTGTATCTATCGAATCAAACGAACCTAATTTAAAAGAAATTATTTGACATTACTAAAATTTATATCGTGGAAATCGTTATAATAAAACTTTAGCTTATGTCTACCGGTTTATTTCGAATCTTAAATCTAAACAAAGAATAAAAATACTCTCTCGGTCAATGAGCTAATTAAATCGCAAACAGTTATATTAAGGTTTTACCAAAAGGAAATGTTTCCTGATGAACTAAAATTACTTACTAATTCCAAACCTCTGAATGCAACAAATAGATTATTATCTCTATCACCTTTTCTTGATAATGATTCCCTCATTCGTGTTGGAGGAAGAATTATTAATGCCGATGTGCCATTTAGTCAAAAGCATCCATATTTATTGGATTCTAAACATTACTTAACTAAACTTATTGTGGACTATTATCACAATAAATATTATCATATTGGCCCTCAACAGCTATTATTTACAGTAAGATTAAAGTTTTGGCCAATACATGGTAAAAATTTGTGTAGGCAAGTTGTACACAGTTGCATAACTTGTTTATAAGTCAAACCTAAACCTCATTCCTACCTTATGGGGAGACCTTCCTAAATCTAGAGTAAATATATCTCCTCCATTTCAGCATTGTAGCATTGATTTTGCTGGACCTATTAATTATAAAATATCTCTAGCTAGAAATCCTAAACTTTTAAAGGTTATAATATTTATTTGCTTTTCTACAAAAGCAATGCACATTGAGCTGGTTACCGATTTAACGGCGCAAGCTTTTATAGCATCTTTTAGACGTTTCTCAGCAAGACGAGGATTGCCATCGAACGTGTATGTGATAATGCAAGCAATTTCGTTCGTGCTGATAAGGAAATTAAAAAGATATATAAATGATTCCCTAAACCCTAACCTAAACAATACTTTTCGATGATAATGTCACTTTTCACTTCGCACCTGCTCGCTCGCCTACTTTTCAAGGGTACGTCGAAAGTGGTGTCAAATCTGTAAAATACCACCTTAAAAGAATTATGGGGTATAGTGTTCTAACTTACGACGAATTACATACCTTGCTAGCTCAAATAGAGGCCTGCTTGAATTTCCGTCCTCTATCTCCTACCTCAACTGATCCCAATGACCTTACAGTACTTACTCCAGGGCATTTTCTAGTGGGTCAACCCTTGACTTTGCCACCTGATCCTTCTTTGGACGAACCGACAGCTAAATCTACTTACACGATGGCAACGAGTGCAGTGGATGTTTCGTCAATTTTGGGTACGCTGGCGAAAAGAAGTTTTAAGCCTATACAACAAAGAGCGAAATGGAGAAAACCTTCATCTCAACTTTTTCCAGGAACTCTCGTCCTACTTATGGATGATAACTTACCTCCATTACGCTGGTCTTTAGGAAAGATTCTCGAGCTCCATCCTGGAGCTGATGGAGTTTCACGTGTTGCTACCGTGAAAACAGGAAAAAGAAGCACTACCAGAAGAGCAGTCAACCGGTTATGCCCTTTACCTCTTCCATCTGAGCTGACTACCTTCACAGAGTCTGAAGATACTTAAGGGGAATTTATTAGATTATTGTTTATAATTGTTTAACTTACTTTTCATTGTTTTTATTTTGTTTTCATTTGGTTTACTTTAATTTTGATATCTTAATTGAAAGAGAATTTACCTATTTGCTTATCTTTAATTTAGAGTTATTAACTTAAGTTGCTTATTTTAATTGGTTAATTTTTAAAGCTAATTATTTTTGACTATTTGTCACATTAGTTTAATTTTCTGTTGACTCATTGGTCAACGGGGGGCGAATGTTGTTTAGTTTTAGTTAAAAGTTAGTCTAGCGCTCTGACTAGCCCACCTTATGTTGATAAGCGGGAATGCGCTAGAAAAAGGCCTAGTGTTTCAGTCCCTTACCAACCTACCGCTATGAAACGGCCGTATCATTTTTATATTTTTTATATTTGTATCATTTATTTTATTTTCATTATACCGTTTATTAAACTTACTTTGTGTTCGTTTTATGATTATCAATACAGTCCTCACCTACCGCGCTATGTACCAAAACACTCTCAAGTTGCTGACGACCGTCTGTTTGTGTTTCAGAACTGAAGTTTCATAAGGATGCCATGCCAGAGTCAGTGTGCTCAGTGCCATGTGGTGTGGGACAGGCCAAGACGTACGTAGAAGGCGAGTCGTGCTGCTGGCACTGCTTCAATTGCACTCATTATCAGGTAATTGTTTAACTAGTATACATACCGAGTCCGGTAGCTAATTGGTAGTGTACTCGCCTTTCGACCTGAAGGTCAAGGGTTCAAATCCAGCTGTTGGAGGACCTTAATATGAGGTTATCCCTTGTACCGTACACTCGGGAGGTCTTTAAATCAAGGCCGGCCAACCCAGCCTGAGTTTTACGTGGTTTCCTTTGCTGATAATATGCAAATGCGGAGTTGGTTCCTGTTTTATCTAAGACAAGTATGGTTCTGCGTTTCCATTGTTTCCAGCTCACACAAAGTTAAAGTTCTGCGGGCTGATGAAGATGAAGGTCGGAAAGATATGCTTAGCCTTCGTATTTCCGAAAACTTAGTCAGTGAATGTGAAGATGGCGACACGAATAACGTAAATGACTAGGAACGAAGTGCTTAGTTCTTGAAGACAGACGTCTCTTAGTAGCACTGCGGAACTTTGACTTTCAGGTCAAGGGCTATAGAATTAGTTTGTGCAAACTGACGTCGGAGTTGCCTGAGTTCATTGTTGGGTGGCACTGGACTGGCCAGAGCGGGGAACCTAGCTAGAGTCTGGTGATGCTAGAGGAGTTGAAAATTGTAGACTGAAAAATTGGTTAAAACAAAACAACAGAGTATGTGTCGTTAAAACAAAACGAAAAAATGTGTTTTGTTAATACAAAAACCCGAATGTATTTTGTTAAAACAACAAAATGTGTTTTGTTAAAACAAAACATTTATAAGGCCATAAAAGCGCCTGAAACGGATAAATCAGTTTATCCGAAGTTATAACTTTGATTTATCGAGTATTCTAACTGCAATAACTTTAATTTATCCAATATTCTAACTGCATGAAAAAGTTAAAACTTTAATCTATCCAATATTTTAACTGCATCGAGAAGTTTTAAATTTAATTTATCCAAAATTCTAACTGCATGAAGAGGTTAAAACTTAAATTTATCCAATAGTCTAACTGCATAAAGAAGATATAACTTTAATTTATCCAATATTCTAACTGCATAGAGAAGTTATAACTTTAATTTATAAAATATTTTAACTGCATAGAGACGTCTCTTCTTCTAATGTTATACTGCATTACACGTTTCGTGTAATATTATACACTTGTATCTATTTTACACATCTTGTGTTGTCATAAGTTGTACGAGAATGGTACTGTAATGTAATCTGTGACGTCATATTCTTCATTTAATTTTATTAAATAATCAGTATTTGCCACTTACGATAATAGCCGTGTTGTAAATGCTTTGAAATAGCTGTATATAAAACAGCTTTCTAGAAACTTTTGAACAAAGGACTATAAACATAATGCAAGTATTAAAAATTCTTAGTTGGACTTCCGCATTGTGGACGAATTTATTTTTAAATGCTTGCTTCCGAGCTTTAAAATCCATTCCTTGAATACGGTTTTGGTTTATGCTATGCTATGAGGAGTACCGGTGGTCTAATAGATACCACTTGCGCCTTCCACCCAGACAGTCTGGGTTCGATCCTCGTCGGAGCCTCTAGAATTTCCATGTGAGGGATTGAAATCCTTTCACATGACGTCCAGCCGGTGGTTCCGAGCCTTTGTGATATCAAGTACTCGTTAAAGATTCCTAACCCCAAATGAACCCAGGTATAGGGGAAATTTAGGACCTTAGAATAATACTATATAGAAGGAGCACTACTGATAACACGAAAGGCGGTTCACTGGTGCAGCTAGTAATGCCGCCACCTTAACAATATACACTTTTCTAAAGAAAAAGTTGGCAATACTTTCGATTGCTGAATTATTATGTTCTATTATTAATTAATGATTGATTATTCATAAAACTAATATAAATATCGGTGAATTACAATATTTAAAGCATTTTAAATTGTAGTTTAACGTATTTATTAAAATTATATATAATATGTAGTCCTCGTCAACTAAATGTAGATTCTTGTATTCCGCCACTCTTTTGCAATCTATGACCAGTTTTATTAAATACTCAGCAGGTGTTTTAAGTTATTATATTTGTTCTTTACGATCTTTCTTTACTAAAAGATATTTATGACACATATTTAAAATAATGTTTTGTTGTCAGGTTGGCAGCATTACTTAGTTGCACCAGTCAACTGGCTTTCGTGTTATCAATGGAATTACATTGTGTTTACGGTCCTGTGCTCCTTCTATATATAGTATTATTCTAAGTTTAGGACCATCAAAAGTACTTTATATTAAATATATATGTTTCTGCTTTATGGTTTCGAGACCAGGAATGCTTGGTCTGACAGTAGGGCACGTGTTGTTTCCTGTGAAAGCTATAGAAACTTATAGTAAAGTTACTGCTCATACGTGGATTAGACGCAAAATGTCTGCATTAGAAATCATAAGGTGGAACTCCTATCAAAGAAAGAGAGTTAGCAAAAAGGGCCCATTAGCAAAGCCTACTTGCTAGGTGATCTATCACCTTTCCTTAATTACTATTACTTCTATCACTATCGTGATAAGTAGTACCATTACTACTTGTTACAAAACTTTGCCTTGATTATAATACAAACGCGCATATTTCGCAATAGCGCATATTTATTACAGATTATACAAATGACACAATATAATTGTGTGAGAGACACCTAGGAAATGTAACAAGCAAAATGCAATGCTACATCTGGGAACTGTTCTATCATTCGACATTCGTCATCATTGATGGCTCGACATAATTTCATGTCCCACTCTGTTTCGTTACGTCTAACTCATCAGGGCGCCGACAGGTAACTACTGGTAAATACTTCTCATTATATTCTTCGGAATTAATTAACAGTTAGAGTGAGTTCAGGCTCTGTTGGCGCCCTGTTGAGTTAGACGTAACTAAACAGAGTAAGACATGACATTATTTCGAGCTATCAACGATGACGAATGTCGAGTGATGGAACAGTTCTTAGATGTAGCATTGCATTGTGCTTGTTACATTTCGTAGGTGTCTCTCGCACAATTATGTGTGTGTCAACTATTATGTTTTGCATAAATCGGTAGTATCAAATGATATAGATTATACAAATATATGATCATCCCTTTAAATTTGGTCCTGTAAATTATTTGGCAGTGTCAGCTAATAGCGTCACCTATATAGCGTTTTCCATCGCAATAGCGAAATTTATCAAAGTAAATTCGCTAAAAAGTACCCTGTTTGAAATGAGTAACACTTAACCAACAACACTCTCACGACATTGTCTGCACAATGGTAGTTTTATGCACGGACGAAAGTGGACAAGAGAGTGAATCATAAAGACGTCATAGAACTTAATAATAAATGAACTTTTTATTAGAACGACTTTTATCTGGAGTGTTTTTATAACAACTTGTTTTATGCTTACGAGAAAAAACTTAAGTACTGCGGAAGTGGAAATTACAATGATATTTTACTTGAAGAAAATTGGTCGTTGATGTTCATCCTTTTAAGCAATTATGTATTTTTCCTTTAGAAAGGAGAAAAAACATTCAACCCTCTTCGGCGTTAAGTTTTTTACGCCTAAAGAAGCCTATAGAATAAAAGGCTAGACTTGTTGCGCTAGAATTCGCTCAACAAATAAATGTTAATAACACTGAAACATATGCTCCGGTTGCAAAATTAAGTTCAATTCGGTTTTTACTTGGACTTGCCGCTGAAGAAAACTTAAAATTAGTTCAACTTGATGTTACTACCGCGTACTTGAACGGTAAAATCGAAGATGACATTGAAATTCATATGAAAATGCCTCCCTACTTAAATAAATGTTGACAAGAAATTATCTCGATGAAAGTGTGAATGAAGACCATACCATTATTATTCTTATTTTTAAGAATAAGGAAGATACAACGTGAAATGATAAACACATTCCTCAACATTCATTGAGTGAATTGTTAGAAACTTGCCTGGAAATCTAAAGAATATTAGTTCGAATGTAGCCCAAGAACCATTTGTTTTATTTTATTAATAGGGCAATAATTATTTGCCTCTTTTAATTTATTAATTGTATTTTAACCATTGACATAAATTGCTATGTTTTGGAAACTAGGTTGTAATCAATTATTTATTTGCTTGATATTTTGTTTGCCACGCTTAGTGGCGGTAAGAGAGCACAGCTCGTCTCTGGTGAATACTTCACTTTATATTCTTTGGAATTTTAATTGAAGGTCAGAGAGAGTTCAGGCTCTGTCGGCGCCCTGATGAGTTAGACGTAACAAAACAGAGTAGGACATGACATTATGTCGAGCCATCAATGATGGCGGTAAGAGAGCACAGCTCGTCTCTGTGGTGAATACTTCACTTTTATATTCTTTTGGAATTTTAATTGAAGGTCAGAGTGAGTTCTAGCTCTGTCAGCGCCCTGATAAGTTAGGCGTAACGAAACAGAGTGGGGCATGACATTATGTCGAGGCATCATATATTACGTGGTGTCGTAGTCGCTTCGCCAAAATCAACCATGTGGCCGCTAAGCGTTGTTATCCTAGTTTGGTATGTCATGTTACTTGTTTATAAAAGTGTCTTTCTGCTACTATATAAGCGAATTTTTATATTTATTTGTGATTTTTTATATTATGATGTATATGTCAATCGATATTTGATTATAAAGACTGATATATGTATGAATTTTCATTTCAACTTTCGAACGCTGAGCATCTGTACGAAATTTCGTCTCAGCGAAAATATGTGACAAAGCTATTTGGGGATTACGAAAAGAAGATACGGGTATCTAAGCCCTAAAGCAGTTCTTCGAAAGTTAAAACCTCAAAAAAGTTGCATATGAAAATATAGAATTATGCTTGAATCTCCTGCAGCAGCAACATCCTTTAAATTCTTTCCCTGACTGTTAAACTCGGTTTTCAAAATATGGTTTATTATAACCTTTTATAACAACTTTTTTCATTTTAAGTTAAAAAGAATTTAACTAAGGGTTTACTGGTCTAAACTTTAATATAAAACATAGTTTAAAAATAAAATGTAGTACATCATTTTTTATTAAAATAAATTTGTTTCTTCACTGTCATTAGAAAATATGACTGTTTGTTTTTCAGAATTTTAATTTTTATTTCCTTAATTATTACCAACTAGCCTAAGTATAAGAAATTGTATTGCGTTCACCATCAAAATCCAAATCAAGCTTTTACCATAATTATCCGTTTTAGGCATTTTCAAGATGTTTTGAATGGTTTTCATCATGCTGCCTGTCTGTGTCCCACTTAACTTCCGTTGTGTTTGTGCTAGAGAGTTAAAACTCAGCGATCAAAACAGACTTTTGATCTAGTTGCGCTGCCCTAGAAGATGACATTTTTCAGACTGCAAATATTAAGTTTTTGGTTAAAATTCGTTAAATATAAAAAAAAATACACATAAAGCCAATATTTATTTAAAGAAATTCGTTAAGAATTTCCTAAACTTGAAAAAAATTCAAAGTTTTACGTCTTTCAAGTTTACATTAAATTTGAATGTCTACTAAGTTTACATTAGTCTGAAAAAAATATGACTTATTTTGTACTACTTCAAACCAAACGATTTTGAAAATATACTTTAAATTAATAAGAAAAAACATAGTGGACTCCTTTATATAATAGCGCATGCTCTGAATTTGATAAAATCGCACAAATTTCAGTTTTCTTGCAATTAGTGGTTACCCTGTGGGACATAGGCAAAACTTGAAGAGTACATTTTGAAAACTGATACAATTTTTAATAAAACGAGTTTTTTAAACATCTAAATTGGTTGGCAAAAACACCAAAAAATAATTAATTTAGGCAATGTCAACGAATTTCTTTGAATAAATATTGGCTTTATGAGTATTTTTTTAGTCATTTAACGAATGTTCTAACATTAAACAAATTTCATGTAGAAACACTTTTTTATGGGATATTTCATCAGTTTTAAAAAATGTTTTCTTCCTGTTTAGCACCCGACCAATAGGGAACCACTTATTGCAAGAAAAACTGGAATTTGTGCGTTTTTCTAATATTTTGAGAGAGCACAATCCATATAAAGGGCTCCACTCTGGATAGGCAGACTATGCTATTACTTCAGAATTTAAAATATATTTTCTAGAAAATTTGGTTAAAGTAGTACAAAATGAGTTACATTTTTTTTTGGCCTGGCTCTTGGTCTGCATCTATAAGTAGTCAACGGATTCACAAAATTTTATTTTTATATTGATATCCAATTTTAAAATATTGACTATTGCATTTTACAACTTTTAACATCGTATTTTTTTATTTATTGCATCTCAACGTTCGACATATCGTTAGTTAGCGGAAGTTATAACAAATCAACAGTGGAAATCCCATAGCATTTTAAATCATTAGTTACAGGCGGAGATATCTATTTTTTATTTATTGCATCTCAACGTTCGACATATCGTTAGTTAGCGGAAGTTATAACAAATTAACAGTGGAAATCCCATAGCATTTTAAATTATTAGTTACAGGCGTAGATATCTATTTTTTTATTTATTGCATCTCAACGTTCGACATATCGTTAGTTAGGAGTCATAATCTTGACGTTTTACCGCATGAAATTAAAATATTAAATCATTTGATGTATTAATAAAATAAAGAGCTAATATTCTCATAAAGAACTCTTTTAATAAGGAATTAGGCTGCCTAGTTTGATTACTGATCTTTCATGTCTTTACATTAGATAAACATTTTACTTTGAGTTTTAGCGCAGGGAATACGAAGTTATTCTAACTTAGGCATGGGATAATCATTATACACAGGGAAGAAGCATAGTGAGTCCGAAGTCATATCACCCTAAACTTTGGACTAAAGTCAGAGGTTGAGCGTAAAGAGACTGAAGTAATACCACTTTCTATAATCATGAAATTTTAAGGACGAGCGAAGTGGCTACGATAAGAATATTGCTAAAAAATAGGTTTCTTATATAATTGAAGAGTGTAATCTGGGATACGAATCTCAGACTTTCGGAGTGTAAAATGATAGAAAAAATACTAACGCTTTAACGACCTTTACCAAGAAGGTGACGATCACAAATCATATTATAATTAATATAATTGATGTATAATATAATTAATACAGAGTAAATAACACTAAACAAAAATTAAAAAAATAAATAACACTTATAAACAAACAATAAATAAAATATAATTAAAAAACTAATACAACAAAAAAACAATATACAAAAACTACACAACAATAATCTTACGACATTTAAAAAAAAACAATAAATAAAATTAATAATCATAACAATAGTAATTAAAATTCAAATAATTTTCTTCATAATACTAAAATAATATTTTCTATTCATAATATAATAATTTATACTAACTATCTTCACTACTTTACTACTAACCTACTACTATTTATTGTAATTAACTATAAAACTACTAATCCTTAACAAAATATCATATTAATTTGATACTGTATTCTTAAAAAGATGAAGCAATTATTATAAATATTTATAATAATAATAATATAAACAAAATAGTTATTGGACTGTAAAGAATTAAATTTTAGGTTAATTAATGAAGACTTCAGTCCTATAGAAATTTTATTTAAATAAACATTAATAACAGACGTTTCGCATGGCGAAGCCAAGCATCTTCAGTGTAAACAAAAACCAAAAACAAACAACCAACACCAAAAATATTTAGTAAAGCATACCAAAACCAAAAGAACATCACAAAACTTTACCACAGTTAAACAAATTAATTTTAAATATAAGGAAAAAACAACAGCAAGTTTGAAAAACAACAAAACTCAAGTTAAATGAACAAAATTAAACAATAAACAGATAAGGTAATTGAGGGAAACCACAGAAAAACCTCAATTAGGTTGATCGGACACGCGGGTCCTGGGTGTAAAGGTTATGTTATTATTTTTTTTTACGTTTGGGGGTTTAACTGTTAAGGTTTGGTCTCTAGATTTTTTTTTGAGGCTAAGGGGAATAGTTAATTTTATTTGAGTGTATTTATTATATTTTTTTAATTTTGAGAAGAGCAGAGTCTTGATTTTTTCAGTATTGTCTTGAATATCTTGAAGTTTGACATCTTGATATAATTTTGTCCGTTCTGTCTTGTATTTTTGTGCAGTCTAGTAGGATGTGTTTACTGTTTCGTCTATTGTCGGGCAGGAGTGGCATGCTGGGGAGTCGCTTAACCCAATCTTGTAGTGATATTGAATGCATCTGGCATGTTGACTTCTAAATCAGTTTATGCAGACAATATCTCTTCTTGACACAGTCTCGATTTCCAGAACCAAGGTTTAGCGGGAACTATCTTGATGATTTCTTTAAAAATGTTCCCCTTTTCTGGTTCTTCGTTGAGTTTGGTGTTCCAGTCTTCTAGCATTTTCTTTTTTGATACTGATATAAGATCACTTGCAGGTATTTTATAGCTCGATGATCTTGTTGGATTTTTTGCAAGGAGATCAGCTTGTTCATTTCCCTGGACTCCAGAGTGTGATTTTACCCATATAAAGTCTATTTGTTTGTACTGTTTGGTCAGTTCGTTTATTTCTTGTAGGATATGCATATATATGTGATCCATTTTGCAAGTGAGTGAAATGTTGGATAGTTTTGTAAGTATTCCTTGGTTGTCGCAAGCAATAGTGTATTTGTTTTGAGTATTTTGTAATGTTTTTATATATGTAAGAGATTGTAAGATTCCTAAGCTTTCTAATGTAAATATGTTAGTGTACTGTGGGCATGAAAAACTTTTACCAATTTTTAGTTGTAAGTCATAATACGAGTGACCAGTTTTGTCTTGTTGTTTTGATCCGTCGGTAAATATTAAGTAGGTGGGTTGTGGATGTATATTGTATAGTTGTTCATGGAAAGTTATGTTGTTGTACGGATAAGTGAGTTCTGGTATGTTTTTTGCTATTGTTTGGTAGATATCTTCAAAAGAAATTTAATAGATTGGGAGTAATTTATGTTGGTATATACTTTGGTTGAGGTGAGGTTGTAATAGTTTGCTATTTATATGTAATGGAGGTGTTTTATGTCGCCAGTATCGATGATTATTATTTATTTTGTTGTTTAAATTGACAATAGTTGTGAGTAAAGGAGATTTTTGTTGTTGCAAATTACGGGGGGCTAATTTTGAACGTTTTTTTTTAGTTAAGAATGTTTGCATATATACTATTAATATTGTTAGTATCAGTTTTTTTATTTATGCTATTGGGGTCAGTTTTAATATATAAGCTTTCTAAAATCCGTCGTTTATTGAAATGTTTTTCAGTATGCAGTACTTGAACATGGTCGTTGTCAATTTTATGATTTTTCTTTGTCATTTGTTCCGAAATAGCAGTATTAGTTTTTAAGTTGTCCATATCTTTGTTGTGTTGTCTAGGTCTGTTTAAAAATAGTTGAGAAGTCTCTATTGTGTAGGTTTTTTTTATTTAAATAAAATTTCTATAGGACTGAAGTCTTCATTAATTAACCTAGAATTATAAATATATTCTAAAGACTCCTCCTGCAGCACAGGCCTCCTGGTCTACAGCAGGAGGTTTCCTTATACATGGAATAATATGTTATGTATTATATATTTATAAATAAAAATTTTTTTTAAAAAAATATTTATTATTAAATGGTTTTAGTTTTCGTAGTTTATAGAAGAGAATCACAAAGAAGCTTGAAGTAAATTTAGTTAATAGCATCTAGTTAATAGAATCTGTCAACTCTGTGAACACAATACTTTTCCTATATACCTAGGTCGTGCGTGAGAAAAAGTAAAAACTAAGCTGAAATATATAATCGTGAAATAAAAAGAAAATCAAGGCACAATGGTCTCATTGTCAGGAGGTTTATTTCAGATTTATTCTGCCATAATGTTGCCTCTCTCACGTCCTTACTGTAATGTTGCTCTGAGTGTCACAGATCTTTTAAACCTCTTTCTGAATGTTTTTCTATGAAGTATACTGGGATTAGTGTCTATGTCCTCAATATAGCAAAGGAAATGTCTTTGTTTGCTATGCCATAGGTTATAAGGTCGATAAGTAGATTCCTTTTTTTAAAGAAATTCCTTGAGAAATTTGTTAAAAGCTTAGAATAATATTATATATAGAAGGAGCACTACTGATAACACGAAAGCCGGTTCACTAGTGCACCTAAGTAATGCTGCCAACCTTACAATATACAATTTTCTAAAAAAAAGTTGGCAATACTTCCGGTTGCTGAATTATTATGTTCTATTATTAATTAATGATAGATTATTCATAAAATGCTAATATAAATATCGGTGCATTACAATATTTTATGCATTTTAAATTGTAGTTTAACGTATTTATTAAAATTATATATAAAAAGTAGTCCTCGTCAAATAAATGTAGATTCTTGTATACCGCTATCCTTTTGCCATCTAAGACAGGTTTTATTAAATACTCAGCACGTGTTTTAAATAATTATATTTGTTCTTTACGATCTTTCTTTATTAATAGATATTTATAACAAACATTTAAAATAATGTTTTGTTGTCAGGTTGGCAGCATTACTTAGTTGCACCAGTTAACCGGCTTTCGTGTTATCAGTGGAATTACATTGTGTTTACGGTCCTGTGCTCCTTCTATATATAGTATTATTCTAAGGTTAAAAGTAAACTTGACAGATAGTCATGTCAAAGATGAATATTGTTGAAGACTTAAAGCTTGTATTTTTATTTGTAAAATCTTTTAATACTAATATATAATTCTTTACATAACAACATTCTTCAAGCCGCCTGCGTGGTCGAGGTCGTTAAGGCGTAAGTTATTTAACTGACCTTTGACACCACGGAGGTCTGGGGTTCGCATCCCAGGTTACGCTCTCAGTTTATATAAGATTATTGTTCAAATAACTTATCACCAACTTTAGATTACACTTTGAGCGTAACTTTTGCCACAACCACTAGAGGTGGTTCCGGCAGGAGTTATTCCTGATGGGCCGCAAGGCTCTAAACGGGCATTATTATTACATAATTCTTCGTAATTCTTCCACTGCATTTACTCTCAAGTAAATTGAATTGCATAGCAAGTCCGAAATCTAATAGTGTGTCATAAATCTAAATAATAAAATAAGTCTCTTCCCTGATGTAAGCATCAGGTAGGATTTTCATTGGAGGGATAGAAATCCATTTACTAGCGGTCCTTCTAAAGAGACGTGAAGCCGGTGGTTCCAAGCCCCAAATGAACCTAGATTTAGGCAAACTTTAGGACCCTAAATAGTATAGAGTGGAGGACTTCATATGAATGCGCTCGCTCAAAATATTAGAAAATCGCAC
This sequence comes from Microvelia longipes, assembly GCA_018340805.1. Classification (NCBI taxonomy): domain Eukaryota; kingdom Metazoa; phylum Arthropoda; class Insecta; order Hemiptera; family Veliidae; genus Microvelia; species Microvelia longipes. Next base: position 2,663,474 of record JACMZG010001913.1, read on the forward strand.
AAATTCCAGTTTCCTTGCTATAAGTGGTTCCCTGTAGGTATTGTAAAAAACATGAAGAGAACATTTTTTGAGGCTGATAAAATTTCCTATAAAACGATTGTTTTTTCGTCAAAATCGGATAAATACAACTAAAGTTATGACTTCTGTTAAATGGCCCAAAAATTCACAAAAAGATAATATTTTTTCAAAGAAATTCGCTGTCTTTGCATAAATTAACCATTTTTTGGTGTCTTTGAAATAACTTCGGATTTAGTAGTCCGATTTTGATGATTAAACATTAGCTTTATAGGACATTTTATCACCTTTAAAAATGTTCTCTTCGTGTTTTGCACACGACCCACAGGGAACCACTTATAGTTGCACTTAATTAGAATATGAACTCCAATCTTTTTTTAAGCAAGAACTTTTTGTATTCGACATTCTTAAACAAGAATGTCAAAATCTAACAATGTTAATAATAAATAAAAAAATGAAAATATACAGGGCTGCCACACACTTATTTCAAGAAAACTGAAATTTGTGCGATTTTCTCAAAAATTTTGAGCATGCGCACTCATATGAAGGGCTCCTCTCTGGATAGGCAGACTATGCTTTTCCTTCATAATTTAAGGTATATTTTCAGAATAATTTGGTTGGAAGTAGTACAAAATGAGTCACATTTTTTAGTCCTGGCTCTTGAACTATCAGGTCCAATTCCGATTTTTAGCTCAAACGCAATATTTTGATTTCTTTATAAATCTACGGTATAAATAATTAGAAGTCGAAATAAAAGAGAATATTTAATTAAATTTATGCTTTTCTTGAATACAAGGAAACTTAGACATCAATAATGAAGTCTCCCTAATGACAAGAAAGGGCTTAAAATTCTCAACATACTTTGTTTAATTATTACTTACTCTTGAGTTTTTTTAACGATCTTATTAAGTTGTCTTTTTACGTACGTAATTAAATATAACTTTTAATAATTAAAATGCTCTCTGGATTTTGATTAATCAAGATTTTTTTTTTCTCATTAATACGGTAGGTTAAGAAAAGGATTTGGTTTGCAAAGAAGATCAGAACCTCCTGAGTAGTTTTAACAAAGTTTTCTGTATTTTTGAGAGTGTTGTATTTTTGTGAGGTCAGATGGATGACTACGGGGAATAGAATCAATATATTTGTGGGCAGAGGACCATTGTAGCGACTTTAAAGACGTATTTCCTCATAAATAAAGTAAGTTCCATTCACAGAGGAAAATCAAAACGATTCTAAAGTGGCGAGGATCTGCGTAACGAATCTCAAATAGTGTGGAATAGCTTAAAAGTACCCCGTAAACGATAATTTACGTTTTAACTGGACGCCAAACATATAAACATGATTAAATCCTTATTCGTTCTCGTTACAGGTACAATATTTAAATTGAATCCGATGTACAGAGCGAGTTTACAGCTCTATTTCACTAGCGAAAGCTGCTGTATTTTTTAATTCATTACATAGGCAAACAATGGGTTGAAATTAATCTGGACGCAATCCAGATTAATTTCCAACAAACTTAATCTTGTTGAAATTAATCATTTTCAACAAGGAGCGTACTTCTTGTTTAAACCGTGGATTTGTTTCGCTTCATCCCTGATTAAAGCGAAACAATTGGTTACAAAAATACTTTCGAGGTAGAACTAACGTTTTTCATTCTATCCATAATTAGTCAAGCGGCTTTACTGAATTAGATGAAATTAGTACAAGAACCAAGTAATATGAGACAGACAAAAAATAGATTTTGGGAAAATCAGCTTTTAAAAATATTAATTTATATTTACCTTTTTGCAATTTCCATGAATATTTTACTTTTCCTTATTTATGCAATAGGTATATAGGGAAACTATTGTGCTTGTAAAATTTATAAGACGCAGAAATTCAATCAACTTTAATATAGCACGTTGTTTATTCAGCATTAGTTCAACTTTTTTTTTATTTTAACGATAAAACGTGGTATTAAATATTCAGGTTGAAGGCTAGCTAAATCGAATGAAATCGGATTCAGTTGAACTGGTCATCCCAAGTGGTGAAAACGGTCTTATTTTCATTACAAGCTAGCAGTAATACTCGAGCTTCACTCGGCAAATATTTTATTTATCAAACGTCCAATTAATAATTATTCCTATGAAGTCTGCAAAAAATAGAATTTGTTAACAGCTCTAAAATCAAGAAAAGTCTTTGTTTTATGATGATGTTGTGTATCCGGCGATTCTCCAGCTCTGCTTTATGATTGCTTCGTAAGTTTCTTGTTTCGATAAGTTGACGATCAAAAATGAAATTCTTAAGTCGTGGGTTTTGACTTATAAAAAGAATACAATCATAATCATAAAAAAATAGGCCATGAATTAAACAATTCAATAAACGCCTATTATTTTAGAACACAGAATAGTATTATTTAAGATACATAATTATTATTAAGTCTTAAAAAGGTGACAACTCAGATCTATGAGCATTCTAAGTTTAAAGTTTATTCAAGATCCATCAATAAGATTCCGAGCTTAAATATTACTTTTTGTAACGTTTTAGAAAAAAATTGTGTTTATTTCGATCAGTTGTGGTATAATTGAAAGTTAAATCAAGATCCATCGTTTAGACTCAATCTATTCGCTTTGAACATTTTTACACTTACCCCTATAATTATTTTGGTCTAGATCCTTTAAGTAGTTTTAGAGTTATAAGCAACCAAAATTTCAAGCTTATATATATATATATATATATATATATATATATAATATATATATATATATATATAATATATATATATATATATATATATATTATATTATTAAATTGTTATAAACAAATTTGTTTTCTTTTGATCTAAAAATACTTAATTTGAAACATCATCCTCCATAAATTTAAAACTAAAAGGGCAACGATGAACACAAAATTAAAGAAAAATTGTAGACACATGTTAAAAATAAGTATGAAGGCCCTTAAATTTATAATTACAAAACTTGAAAAACATGTCTCTTGACTTTTCTATAAAATATATATTTTTTTTTTTACATAAAATATTTATATTAATTTGAAAGTTTAAAAAATACATAAGCTAAAATGTATTTTTTTGTAAAAACCAAATGTATTTTTACATAAAAAGATTTCTTTCGTAGTAATTTGCTTTTTCCTCATTATTTCCATACATTCACGTGATAGGCCAAGGATTATATTATATATATATATATATAATATATATAATATATATATATATATATTTATATATATATATATTATATATATATATATATATATATATATATATATATATATATATATATATATATATATAATATATATATATATATATATATATATTATATATATAATATATATATTCTCTTTCACTCTGTGTGTGAAAGAGTTTTGTTCCTTGCCTATAGTACATGACAACTTTTAAAGTATTTTAAAATAAATCGAATCTCAGCAAATGACAAGATGTTGGTAAGGTTACAAAAGATTGTGAAAAATCTTCGATGTCACCATACCAGGAGGTCATGGTATAATCGGCTGGCTAAATTTATTGATACCAGTTTCGCCTATATTAGACCATCCAAAGTAGTGCATATGGCAATATATATATCATATATTATATATATATATATATATATATAATATATATATATATATATACATATATACACGTATATCCCTATGTCGATGACCTGAACGACATCATTTAGGCACAATAGTGCTAAAGAGTGGAAAGGTATTTAGAAAGGAGTTTATTGTAACAGTTTGACTTCTCCATGAATAGCCTTAAAGAAGCCACGTATCGCACTGGTACCATGATATTTAAGTTTAATCACATTTTACCGCAACTTGCTGCGGGAGTACCTTATGGGATACCTAATAGCTATTCGGGGAAATTAAGATTTTTTGTTATAAAAACTTTATTATAATGTTTATAAATAAATTTAATTTTAATTATCAAGCGAGAAGGTATTATACTGTTTTTTTTTCAATTTAGCAAAAAGATGTTTTTGTGAGACAGGTTCTTTTTAAGAGATTCTGTAAAAGGCATCAAAGAAAATTCTTTCGATTATCATCCCGGACACGGTTCAAGTCTTGGCTCGTCTCTCGTCTCGTACCAAACAAGCCTTCTAACTCGAGCAACCCTTCACAACCTGCCCTACCTGAAGAATTTTAATTAAAATGGCTCTTTTCTTATAAAATTACGACGAAAACTCTCAATTATCTTCTACCTTGGGTAAAAATGAGTTTACTTGATGTCACAAACGTTTAGTGTTGATTTAGTTGAGCTGAGTTTTTCCTTTAGAGTTTTTATTTGTGGAACATTTATTAGACAGTACGTACATTAAACTATATTTTGAGGAGAAATATACTTGACACAATATAATTGTGCGAGAGACACCTAGGAAATGTAACAAGCAAATGCAATGCTACATCTGGGAACTGCTCCATCATTCGACATTCGTCATCATTGATGGCTCGACATAATGTCATGTCCCTCTGTTTCGTTACGTCTATACTATGTTTCATTAATTAAAATCTCGAAGAATATAACGTGAAGTATTTACCATATGAAGTATTAACGTGAGGGTGATAATAAAGTTAATAAGGATAGTTAGTAATTAAAGTAATAAGGAACAAATAAAAAAGCAATAAACACGCAAATTAATTTCCATGATATCAGATCTAGTTAAAAATAACACAGCGTTTATATTTTTATAACATTTTATGAAAATTACACATTTAAAATAATTAATAAGATTTTTAACATTGTTAAAGATCCCTTTAAATAATTTAAATCCTGAAAATGAAGAACTAATTATTTTATATATGATGTACAAGGTGAACCGTCCTGCCTCTAGTGGAAAAACGGTGAACTGAAAGCAGGCCTATCTAAAACAGCTTATTCCGGGGGAGTTGGTCCACTGTGTCCCGCGTTCCACCCCTACTGTATGAATTTCTACATCACTTTACGTATACTTATAGGTAATAAATAAATACACAAAGTTTCGTTTTAAATACGACAACTATATTTATGAGTTTCGTTGGATCAGAAACGTTAAGCAGCATTAGGCGTGGTCAAAGCTGGTTGACTGCTGGGAATAAAACGCATGTCTTTACTCTCAGGGAACGAGCGAAGCGAGTCCTAAGTCGTTTTGCAGTATAAATTTAACGATTAGTAAACACTGAGGACGAGCGATGCGAGTCCGAAGTAGGAAGGACAAAAGTAGTGACTCCGATGTGATGAGAACAAGATCCGAGGTACCCTGTACCCCATTTTCTTTGACTGACTCTACTATTGAAAGAACATAGAATCCAAAACCCTGATTTCATCATAATTATCCGTTTCATTTCCATTTCTGTGACGTTCTGGATGATTTTCATCATGCTGTTTGTAGGTGTGTTTGTGTGTGTTACATGCATTACCTCCGTTTTGCATGTATAAGATAATTACAATTTGACATAAAGTGATGAAGTAGGAGACATAAAGTCTAGATTTGCTGCCTGGAAAAGGTTCATTTTTACACCACAAAAATATATTTGCGGGGTCATCAAATATTTTAAAATTTCGTTACAATTTGATGGGTGGTGATTTGATCCGAGTCATGACTTCCTGCATAAAATTTGTAAAATATTTCTTAAAATTATTTGTAAAACTATTTTTTGTATAATAACATTTTTAATACAAATATTTGTAAACAATTTTGCGTATATTAGTAAAAAGCATAAGACATTTTTTACTATAATTTGTTATAAATTTAAACATATTATGTATTGAATAAAATTTTTATAATCTCTTTATCTCTATCTTTATTAATTAATGTATGTTAATTAATAAAGACCTATGTTGAAATTAAACTTAACAATCCCATAGTTTTATTGTCTTTGACTCTGAAATCGTCCATTTACGTTGAAACTCGACTTATATTTTTTTAGTAAATACACTCTCTGAAAAGACTTTTTTGTATATTACAAATAAGTTTGATCAAGCTAACGTTTTATCAAATTTTAGCTAACACTAAATTTTTACCTAATTCAGTGTTCTACTGAATGTAGTTGAGTAAACATCATTGTTGTTACTGTGCGTTATCTTTCAAAACAGTGTTTATACTAGCTGCGGCCGGCGCTTAGTCTGCCCTTCTTACACCCAACCATGGGACCTACTACAAGACAGGTCAAAAAGCCAATTCTATTTGCAATATCTGTAATCAACCTATTATCTCTACTCAAAATTTTCTAGACTGTATTACTTGTCAATGTTTTGTTCATGCTGATTGTTTTGATAATCGCATATCTCCTGATGAATTTGATCTGATAGTAGGAAAATGGAAGTGCAAATCTTGTAAATCTAGCAAGGATTCCAACACTCCCATTCGCCCTGTCAAGGAAATGGAGAAAAAAGAACCCAGTTGTTCTAATAAACAACCGGATAATAACCTACTTGATAAGGGTTATCTTTCTGAAATTTTAAAAAATACTGCTGAATGTTACAATATGCTGAGTAACTTGACATTAGTTGTTAATGGTCTCGTTGAAACTGTTAGTAAATTATCTGAGGAAAATGCTGCTCTCAAATCTTTTATCTCTAATAGTATGAATATGAATGCTAGTTATGGACTTCCGCGATCTTATTCAACTGCTGTTGCAAACAAGCCTGGTCTAGGCCCTCCACCTGAAGGAACGGCCCCAGCCTCGTTACTGAGAACCCTTCTGAGACCTCATCTTTCGCCACTAATCAAGACTCCGCCCAGCCCCCCTCCTCATCTGAGCCTGCTAGGAAAAACCCATACATTAATTTCCATACAGGAGTCGCCTCCGGTTATTGTGATCATCTTATTACTCCCTCTCCTGCTCCTAATTCTATGTATAATTTAACTGATTTTAATGGATCAAATAATAATAAAAATGATTTTATTCCCGTTCAGCATAAGCATAGAAGAAAAAATAATGCTGTTTATGGTATAAATACACAATCTTCTAAACTATCTGCTGCACCAAGAAAACGATCAATATTTGTTTCTCGCCTACATTCTGATACAACTAAAGCTGATTTGTTATCTTTCCTCAAGGATGAGAATGGGCCTAATGTTCAGAACTCTGATTCTATAACTATTGAACGTTTGAAAACTAAAAATTCTAGCTATGCCTCTTTTTGGATTGAACTGCCAAATGATTTATTCAATTCTTTACTATCTCCGGATATCTGGCCTAAATTCGTACTAGTCAAACCCTTTAACGGTAAATTAACCCAGACAAATTATATACAGAAGAGTCCGAGTAGTTACTTTATCATTTTACTATGACTTTGTTAAAACTCAATATCAAAACTGTAGAGGCCTCAGAACGAAGGCCAATGATTTTTTTTGTGCAGTTTCTGCAACTGATGTTGATTTAATTTTTTTAACCGAAACCTGGTTCAACGATACTTCACTTAACTCTAGCTATTTTCCATCTCATTTTCAAGTTGAGAGGAATGATAGGAAGTACTCAACATCAATGAAAAAGGCGGTGGGGTTTGCACTGCTGTAGTCAATAGTCTTTCCTATTTGAGAAGATTAGACCTAGAAAAATATGTTGAGTGTGTATGGATTGAACTTCGCCTACAAGGATGCAAGACTGTTTTGATTGGTAATCACTACATACCAGACAATATTTCTGCTGCTGTGTTACTCACCTATTTCCAGTTTTTGATGGACTCAATAACCTGCAATGATTATGAAATAGTTATTCTAGGAGATTTTAATGCTCCTAAAATAAATTGGGTTAATTTTTCGTATATAGGTCCTTACGGTCCTAAGAAAAATAGAGCTGAACTTATATTACAATTCAGTCATACTCTTAACCTTTTACAGTACAACCATATTGGTAATAAAAACTCTGTAATCTTGGACTTAGTGCTATCTTCCCTAGATGGACTTAATGTTATGCGAAGTATTGACCCTTTTGTATCTGAAGACGACCACCATCCTACATTACTTCTGAACTTTGTAATAGAGCCCTGTAATACACACGTCAAAACTGAATATAGCTATCGAGATTATGCTAGGGGTGACTATGTAGGTCTATATGAAACGCTTAAAAATGCAGACTGGGGTCCTGTCTTTCACGATATAGATGTCAATAAAAACGCGTTAGCTCTTAACATGCTGCTCAACGATGCATTAGATAAGCATATACCTGTAAAGAATGTTAAAACTTCTAAGTTTCCAGTATGGTTTACCTCTAAAATGCGTTTTTACATAAAAAAGAAGAATAAATATTTTAGAAAGTATGCTAAATCTCAGAATCGTTTTGATTACAATATGGGATCAATATACCGTCGAAGATATAAACATCTCTATCGTAAAGAGAGCCAGCTATATCATAAAAGGATAGACGCCTCGTTAAAGAATGATCCATCACAATTTTGGAAGTTTGTTTCGTCTAAACGTGGAAGAAAAAATATGCCAGCAGAAGTGAAAGACGAAGTAACAGGATGTATATCAACTGATCCTATAATGTCTGCTAACATTTTTGCCAAATTCTTTTCCTCTGTCTACAGTCCTTCCACCAATATCCCTGTTAACTTTCCTTACAATCCTTTTCCTAAAAACCCTGATCAACCTTGTGATAATCTGATCATCCCTACCATCAGTAATGAAACAGTGGTTAAGGCTATTAAAGAATTGAAATCTTCCAAAAGTTCTGGTCCGGATAATGTGCCATCCTTTGTTGTTAAAAGCCTAGCTCACGTGCTAGCTCCCGTTCTTTCTTTTATCTTTAATAAGTCTTTATGGACTGCTACGTTTCCTAAACTCTGGAATGAAGCCCTAATTGTTCCCATCCATAAAAAAGGCGATCGTTGTCTTCCATCCAATTATAGGCCTATTTCTTTAAACAATATTTTTTGTAAGGTATTTGAGAGAGTTGTACGATCCTTCTTAGTCCCTTATGTTGAACCTCACCTTAATCTAAACCAGCATGGATTCCGCAAGAATCGATCTACCACCACTAATCTTGCAGATTATCTTTCTTTTATAGTTCCTTTGATTGTAAAGGGAAAGCAGGTGGACTCTATTTATTTCGATTTTAGCAAGGCGTTCGACCTTGTCGATCACCAAATTCTGTTGTATAAACTCTCCCTGTTTATACGTAATTCTCAACTTGTTGATTAGTTTGAAAGTTACCTGACTAATAGGGTATGTAGAGTGAAGTTAGGCAATGCTTATTCCGATTCGTTTCATATTACTTCCGGTGTCCACCAAGGCTCTGTCCTTGGACCAATCTTGTTTTCACTCTTCATAAATGATCTTTCCTATTTCATAAGCACTGAATTTTCTATGTTTGCAGATGACCTGAAGATATTTTGGCCAATAGACTCAAAATCTGATTCAAATTTCGTGCAGTATAATATTAACAGTATTCTTTATGGGCTAGACTTAATAAGATGAAGTTAAACTTTGAAAAAAACTGTTTTTATATCTTTCTCGCGTCGTACCAACCCATACCTACTTGCTATGCGTTATTTGGCACTAACTTGAAACAAGTGTCCACGGTAAATGATTTAGGTGTATTGCTCGATACTAAACTCACTTTTCACAGCCATGTTGATCTCATAGTTTCAAAGGCTCTTCGTTGTTTAGGTTTAGTTCGTTCAGTCTCTAATGGTCTATCTCTTGATTGTTTTGTATGTCTCTATGTTGCTCTTGTTCGTCCTCTCTTAGAATATTCTGTCGTCATTTGGAATAATCTCAACTTAACTCGCTCAAATCAATTAGAAAACGTTCAACGTATTTTTATCAGAACAGTGTACTTTCGTTTTTTTTTATAAATGCTTCTATTCATACGAAAGGTTTTGCATAAAGTTAAAACTTGAGTCTTTATGTAAAAGAAGAACTGCTTACGAAGCTTTATTTATGACTAATCTCCTATCTGGTAATATCTTATGTACTCGTGTCCTTAATGAGGTCACTATTTTACCTTCTGGTCGTAGGTCTGGTAGACATCTCTATTCTAGTCAACTGTCCAATATTTCTCCAGTGGTTCGATCAGTTCAGAGCTTTAATCGTCTTAGTGTTAAATTAGAAGATGTACCTTCCATAAAAACCTTAAAAAATGTCATTAGCATCTTAAATTAAGTTACTTTATGATACAATATTCCGATTAACTTAGTCTTTCTTAGTATTAATATTAGCTTGTATTCACTGCTTGTAGAGTGTAATTATTTTAACTTGGTTTCTTATCTTTTTTTTATTTATTTATTCCTTTTTACTTCAAACTGATTAAACTCAGTCATCTATTTTAGTTTTTAATTAGTTATACTGTGTTATATAATGTCAGTGTTAAAGTAATCTTGTTAAATTATAGTTCTTTATTTTAATTTTCCTCAGCTCTCGCTTTACCTAGTCATAACTGTATTTTAAGCAGATATTTTTAACTCATTGTCTTATAAAGTACGCTTAGGTCTTCTGTTCTGCGTCCACTACTCTGTCCTTTAGCGTTTCCTGCTACCATCCTATCTCCTCCTTTTATATCTTATAAATCCTTTATAGAGACACATTTTTTATATATTAGTTCTTTAAATTTAGTTATATCTTATTTTTTTTTTTTAAGTTATTGTGTTAACTCTTTTTTTAAGTTATTGTGATATTGAATTGTACCTTATTATGGCAATTATGCTTATAATGGTGTAAAATTAAATAAATAAATAAATAAAATAAATTTAATACAAAAAAAAAAAAAAAATTTAATCCATTTCCTCCAAAACCACGAAAACTTATAACACTTGAAACTGTTCATTATTTTTATTTTAGTTTAAGAGAAAAATATTCGCTTTGCTAATCTAAAAGGACTGTAGATTTTTTGTAGATTACAGAGAGACATAACAGCAATACGTAGATGTAATATTATTATCGATTTTAAATTACACAGAAATTTGGTTTCACAGACCTGCATTTTTCACGAGTTACATACTTGAATGGGTTTGTATAAAATAATTTTATTTTAAATGATTGAAAAGTGTATTTAATAGTTGATTAAATTTATTTTTATTGAATATACTTTAAAGTTTATATCTATAAAATAACAACAAAACGGGTACAGAGTCTCTCGAATTTTTCCCAAAGTTTGAATTTGATGCTTTTAACGTGATGATACCGCCTACGTGGCCAAGGTCGTTAAAGCGTTAGTCTTTACACTGACCTTTGACACCCACGGAAGTCTGGGGTTCGCATCCCAGGTTACGCTCTCAGTTTATATAAAATGACTGTTTAAATAAATTATCGCCAACTTTAGAATACACTTTGAGCGTAACGGTTGCTACTACCACCCGAGGTTGTTCCCGCAGGGTTTATCCCTGATGAGCCGCAAGGCTCTAAACTGGCATTATTATTATTATAAAACGTGATGTAAATAGCTCTGTATTCTTACTCGCTTTGCTCGTCCATGAAATATAGAAAAAACTGATTGTTTAAACCCATGCACTGAAATAAAAAATAAATTGGGAATGGAGTGCTTCAATACTTTTCCACAACTTTTGGGGAACGGATTCGCTACGCACAACCTTACCCTTTCAGACTCGTTTCGTTCTTCCTTATACGTAGCGAATGAGCGTAGAGAATCCGATGTGACGAGGAAAAGTTCCCTGGTACCCTGTAGCAGATTTTTAGTTAGAAAAGTGAGATCAGTTCTATAGTACGCAAAACTTAAAAACAATATATCTTAATTATGATTAAGATTAGTGTGGGTCTCCATTATTGTATAAATATGTGATAAGGGCACTTATAAGAGACTAGTTTTAGTTTAGTAGGTAACTACATTTCACTACATCCTCGAGGCATATTCATATATGCTACGAGGATGTAGTGAAATATAGTTACCTATTAAACTAAAACTAGTCTCTTATAAGTGCCCTTATCACCTATTTATTTTAAATATATCTTAAGTCTCTTGAGGAATAGAAAAGTGTGTTTTAACAGTTTTGTTGCATAATTTTCGATTTTGTGTTACAGATACGGAATCCTAGTGACGAGACGGAATGCTTTGAGTGCAGACTGGGGACTATACCTGATTCCAGGCATGAGGTATGTTTGGAGATCCCAGAGGTGTTTCTAAGAGCTGAGAGTGGATGGGCCATTGGAGCTATGACTTTATCCTCTATGGGTGAGTTAACAAGTCTATTTGGTTATCGACTAAATGATATAACCTATGATTTTAAAAGTTCTCTTTCTATATAATTTGGAGGTCATGAGTTTGAACCCCGCAAAAGAAGGTTTAACTTAATTTCTTTAACTCCCTCATGAAGCCGTTTCTATAGTGCAACACACGGCTAAAATCAGTTGACAGCGTGGTAAAATAATATAGAGGAGCCAATGAGGTTATTCTTGGATGTTCCAAGAATGGTTATGTTGGATGGATCCACGCCCACCATTTCAAATAGGACTAACCTCATTGGTTCCTTAATACTATTTTCCCACGCTGTCAACTGATTTTTAGCCATGTGTTAAAATTTTATACTGTTATATCGAATTATATGATTCGATAACATTGTCGCGAGTCAAATGTTAACATATTTTTAAAAACTCAGGGACGGGGCAAGCTGATAAATTTCTAAGATGATTTAATTAGTAGGTTAATTCATGAATGAAATAATTTTTTTGACATGTTAGGTTATAGTCCGGAATTGACGTCATTGCAGGAATAAATAGTTAATTTTCAATTTTGCCCACCTTTACCAATTCCTGCCATGACTTCACACGTCATTAATAAAAAAGTTGATTTGTTTACATTGAATGGAATCACCTTATAAGATTTTAACATCTTGAGTATGGGATACCTCAGCACTTCACGTTGTCTATTAGCTGAGATCCGTCTTAAGCTGATTATAGACCCCTAGGCTTTTGACAATATTGCATCCCTCCGCTCCGACAATTCTTTGCCTTCTACTATGCCATGAGTAACGAAAAAAGAGAATTTTAGAAAAAAACATGTATTTAAAAACTCAGGTACCTTAGTACTTTCCTTGCATGTCTGACACACTTTGCTTGTGTTCAAAATGTCATGATTATCCAAGGCTCAAGGTAGTATTACTACCATATTACTTCGGTCTCGCAGAGTTAATATTTTAAGAATAAAATATTTATTCATACGACTTGGAACTCGCTTCCCTCGTCCTCATATTTTTACTCTGTAGGAAAGGAGGTTTAGGAAATAGATCACGTGTAAAAAGGGGGTTTTTATTCCTATCCCAGCATAGAGAAGGGATTTCTTAAGAAACTGTTTAATTTGTTGAGACCAGGGAAAAATTATTTAGGTGTTAAATATATATATATATTTTATTGTTATAAGTTATTGATTAAATTATCCATCAATTTACTAGAGGGGCATGGCCTATCTTAATACTTTGAGAGGCCTAAAACATATCTTTGGGGCTCTCAAGGGCTGAGTTTAACCTCATTGAAACCTCTTTTAAGAGTGGGTTGAGGTTATAAAAAATCAATTGTTTTCGGTTTCCTGCACATTGTTTGAATTTTGATTTGTATTTTAAACGTTCTATATAAGTTACTGTAATGTTGTACTGATTATTTGACTATAAGCGAAGGTAGTGAGATTACATTTTTGGTGTTTCAAAATTCAACCTATAGGGCTTCTCTAGTAACATATCTCTATGTCCATAAATGCTAATTATTACTACAGATGAGTTTAGAGGATATTCCTTTTATTAAAAGTAAGGTGATAATAAGGTAAGATGCGGTTAAATGGAGTAAAATTTAACTGTGACGTCACAAGGTAAAACTTTTGCTTTACAATAGTTAACTAAATAAACAATCGCTCCAAATTGACTGATTAATTGTAATTAAACCCAAACCTAAACAGTTCTATTCATAAGGACCAGTTAAAACAGATTGTGTAAGCGTAAAGTAATGCCTTGTCTAGATTTATAGTATAAAAATTAATATTAATTTCGATTCCGTGTTGCGTTGGTGCTTTAAATGCATTTGAATTGCTAAATACGTTAGTGACGTCACAGCGACGATTGACTCTAAAAATAGACATTTCCGAATAATATATAATTTTCCCTTATATTTTTATAAATATTTGGGATTTGAGGTTTATATGCGTTTATTCAAAATGTACAAATAGTATTTCCTCGGGATATAAGGATTTTTCCGGGTTCACCGATTGAACATCAAGGGTTTTAAGGATATCTTCTTTTCTAAGACGTATTTATTTTTCAAGGTTTTTTATACACTCTTTCTTCGACGGAAAAACATGTTGACAATAACAATCATATTTATAAAAATGTTTTAAAGATAACAAACCATAAATAACAAAAACTTTCAGAAAAACTATTCTAAAGTTTTCTTCTTTTTCTAATCGCTTTCACAAATATTACACTCGACTGTAAATCACAAAAAACCAGTGTGTAACCAATATGAAGAGATAAACTATTGATCCGAGAGAGAATTAGATTCGAACAAAACGAACTCACATTAGACAATATCCTTTATATCATAGGTGTTAGCCTGAATACTAAGGGTTTATCGAGTTTAAACCTTTTGTATTAGGGTCAATATATAGAAAACCCTAAGAGTGACCCTAACAAAGAATCTAGAATAGACCTCTCACATGTATATTACTTATCATTCGAACACTTCAGATAACCAAAAGTTTTGTAAGCTAATCATTAGGCTATACAATTAATTTCTAATATTTTTTTATTCCCTTTGTCATATCGATAGGACATTTTAATTCACAATTTGAGTACAAAATAATATTTTTATGTATTGCTTTTTAATTTAAATATAGATATACATACATAACATTTTTTTAAATGTATAGAAAAACAGTTAATAGAATTAGCTAATAAAATAAATAGTTTTCTGTTAGATGGAATGTGCTCTTAAACACATATTCTCTTAGATTTGTCTTTGTTTGGAAGATTTTAAGTTTATGACAAAAATGTGTCAAAAGCACAAATAAAAAGTCTTTGAAAAGGTGATGATGCAAAAGTTTTCTTAGGTTAAGTGAGTTGTTTTAAAATAAACTTATTAAGTTCTTACTTTTTTTTACTGTAACGGAATTCTTCTTTCACGGAGGAAGATTTATTTATTTATTTATTTTAAACAAGAAAAACAGACACAAGTGTCCAATGCAATATTAACAAAACAAAGAATATTACAATAAAAGAAGATAATTAAACAAAAAATAAAAAATGTAAAGAGTTTTAACAAAACAATAATTATTTAAGTTAATAATAAAATATATAAACTAAAAATCAGATTAAGCAAAAAAAAAAATAAATAAAAATAAAATAATACAAATTATGATGATAAAATTAAAAGAATATAATTAAAATTATAAAACGTTATTAGACATTGCAAATAAAAAAGAATGAATGCCAAAAACTTTAGGCAAGCAAAATAAATTGTTTTTGCAATAAAGTTATAATAACAATAAAATTAATAGAAAATCAAGAAAATTTGAATTTAAATACTTAAAAAAAATAATAAGAATATATTTTGCACAAATCACTGGTACAAATAACAAATGAATTAATTAATTTATTAAGATGTAATTTAATTAATTTAAATATAAGGGTATTATTCAAAAGAGGAGTATAAAAGAATTGACGACTTAGCAATTAGGCACAAGGTTTAGTTGTGCTCTCCCGGAAGAAAATATCATTTATACCACCCAAACCTGCTGAATAATCAAAAATTTAAGAAATTCGTAAAAATCGAAAATTTTAGCTACGGAGCTGAAATTTAGGGGTCGAGGAAAGTGAGACCGAATTCGTATTGATCCTAGTCTTTGGATCAATATTTAATTCTGAAACTGAACGCTGTGAGACAGGAGTAATACTACCTTCAGCCATGGATATATATTAACAACAATATGGAAGTACAAAAAAAATCTTAAGATTTTAAACAAGGCCCTTAGATCCTGGTATGACGTGGATCTCCTGAACCTTTAATTGATAGGCAAATGAACAAACCTATATTCTTGTCCTTCCTCTGATAATACATTCAATAATTCCAAGGCTACTTTGACCACCACCTTTTTCTTTGGTCTCTACAAATTAAACGACGTCCTAAGAACTTCATTTCCTCTCCTGGAAAACTCCCCTCTCACACGTGACCTACTTCTTAAACCTTCGAATCTTGCCCTTCGTCGTCCTTCTAACCTCCGTAATTTTTTTCCTTCTGGTGTGCATTCCTGTAATAGTCCCCCAACCCTGTAAAACCTGCCCTAATCTAAGTCCTTCTACCTCCTTCACCAGTCCTGTTACCCCATCACTTCTTCCACTAGTTGCACATCTTCTAATATAGTCAATATTTTAGAGTGCACTGAACGCAAAGTTTTTTCATATTGGTGAAACCAAAACTTTCCCTACACATGAAGAACCATGGAAGTTAGGTTAGACTAGGTAGTTAGACTAAGTTAGGTTAGTCACAACTCTGTCACTCTTCCTGTGACCATACAACTACATGCTAGGTCTCGTAATATGGATAATAAGACCGGTACATCTCCCCAATACAAAACGCCCCCTACCAAGGGGGCGTTTGGAAGGGGGGCGATACCCGTCCCCCTACCAATACGTAACGAAATCTCAACTTCCTCCTGGCATCAATCAGATATAGTGGCTTGTTATAGGGTTATGGGTTGTTTTGAATAAATTGCACATTTTTACTCTCTTATTATGATTTGATTTATTTTATTGTTTTGTTTCATAGTTTACTCTTTTTTTTTGTTTTATTGTTTTGTATTGCTTTACCAGTTTTTTTTTTTATTTTCGTCTTCTTCCATATCTTTTAATTGTATACATTAGTTTGTATATATTTATTATTAATATTTTTTTCCTTTTAATTGATAACTTTATTTAGATGTATTTACATTATTATCATGATTTTTATCACTATATAATTAATATAAGTTTTCCCTTTTCCTTTCTATGCATGTCTAACACGCATCTGTGTCGTTGTAAAGTAACGATAGCACTCGGTAGTGTATACTTTTACGCACTGTTTTGCCACCGCACCGCGCTGCAGTCTTTTTTCGTTCATCGTTTATCCCACCAGTACGTGCTTGATTTCTAACGCAGCCGCACGACAAAAGCTAGAGCTACTTATCCTCTCCTTTATTTTTTATCCATCTGTAATTATATATATATATATATATATTATATATATATATATATATATATATATATAATATATATATATAATATATCTGTGTGGTGTGTGTAAGCCATAATCATAACTCATTTATTTAACTCCCTCATAAAGCTGTCAATATAGTGTAACACACGGCTAAAGTCAGTTGACAGCGTGCTGATAAGGTGTTGAACTTAATTAAATTCATGGATGTTTAACCACGCCCACCATTTCAAATCGAACCTACCTCATTGGTTCCTCAATACTATATTCTTACGCTGTTCACTAATTTAAGCCATATGTTAAACTTTTGTACTGTTATATCGAATTATAGGGTTCGATTCCATTTTCGTGAGTCAAACGAAAACCTATTTTTTAAAACTCAGGTACGGGGAAAGCTGATAAAATTTGTAAGGTAATTTAATTGGAGGGTCTTTTTATAAAAGAAACTATAAGAAACTATAAAACATAGCCAAACTATGTTTGGCTATAGTCCGTAACTGACGTCATTGTAACTTTTCAATTTGGCACGCCTTTACCAATTCCTGCCATGACTTCACACGTCATTAATAAAAAAGTTGATTTGTTTACATTGAATGGAATCACCTTATAAGATTTTAACATCTTGAGTATGGGATACCTCAGCACTTCACGTTTACTATTTGCTGAGATCCGTCTTAAGCTGATTATAACACATATTAAGTGTGTATGTGTCAGCCATAATCATTACTCATTTCGCACATTATAATATATAAGACATCAGACGAGTTTTTAAGTACATCACTTGTAATATTAGAGGAAGTAAGTTAAGAAGATTTTTGTTGTCTAGAATGTTCAGAAAGCTGCACGTGGCTTTATCAGCATGGAAATGATTCACTGAGACATATTTTATCTCAAATACATTTCAAGTTGTAGGGAAAACTTGGGAATGATGAGTTTGTTGGAAACTTTCTTGCTGATTGAAAACTTTACAAATGAAATAACTCTCTGGGTTTCTGTTATCGCTCAATAATTCTAATTAATTCTTCGACTTTTCTTGACACCATAATTATGCAATTCGATTGAATTTTCAAGATTTTAAATATGTTGGCTATATTTTTATCAGTTCGACTAAGTTGTAAAAAATAAAATATTAGCTGAGTAGTCCCGCATAGGAGAGCTAGTTTTTATTTTTATAATCTTGAAGACTTTATTCAAAACTCTGGAAGTTTTTTTAATAATAATTCAGAGTGGTTCAGGGGGGGGGGATGAGACTTGCCCAACCGGTACTACTTTAGATTTTTACATTATTTCTAGTATTTTTTTAATACTAAATTGTCACTCCATTCACGCTTACTCTAAGGATATACTATAAACTTGAGTCACCCTTGGTGTAGTAGTTAAGGTACGCGGCCATCATGGGTTCAATCCCAGCACGGGCCTCTAGGATTTTTATGAGAGGGATAAAAATTCTGCGTATCACGTCCTTCAGAAGGGACGTAAAGCCGGTGGTCTCGAGCCTGTGCTTTGTCAGGTACTCGTTAAAGATCCCTTACCTTAAATAAAACTGGGTATAGGCAAAATTTAGGACCCTCATTGTAGATTCATTATAATACTATACTGTTTCTGCCTTGTAATTTAAAGTGTGTGGAGGTTTGGTTTAACAATGAGAGCACGTGTTGTTCCTAATTTTCACTAGACTATAAGAGTCAGTGAAAATATGTATGATTGCTTGAAAAAGCATAAGAGGAACCATAGAAATTCACGGCTCTTCTGTCTAGATTAGATAAAATATACCTACACTTGAAATTAAAAGGAGTAGAACACTATCTTAGGGAGCTGGCAAAAAGGGGGGCCAACCACGTGGCCTACTTGCCTGGCAGTTACTACACTCCTCCCATATTATTATCTTACTACTATAAACTTGGTGCATCAGTAGTATCAGATTATCTCCACTTTAAACTTATAGAAGATAATCTTATATACATCTTGTTTGCAGGTGTTATGCTGACTGTGTTCGTAGCTAGTGTTTTCCTATCATACAACAGAACACCTGTAGTCAAAGCGGCGGGAAGAGAATTATCTTACATTCTTCTTTCTGGGATACTGCTTTGTTACCTTATTACATTCGTGTTGGTTCTGAGGCCAACTGATACAGTCTGCGCACTTCAAAGGTAAAATATATTGTTTTATTTATATAAATATTAATTTGTTAGCAAATTTTATGAAACGGTTAAAAACAAAAGTGTCAAATATTTATACCACCTTAATACTGCTTAATTATAATGCTCATGGAGATATGTTACAAGAGGGGATTTACTCTATCTCAGTTTCTTGAGAGGCTGTGTAACTTGATTTTAACCCCCTCTTAAATTGGTTTAAGATTATAGTCAATCTTTCTTGGGTCCTTTTACATTATTTCTGTTTGCATTCACTCACGTTTTTAATTAAAATTTTATTAAAAGAAGTCCTCGTCAACTAAATGTAGATTCTTGTATTCCGCCACCCTTTTGCCATCTAAGACCGGTTTTATTAAATACTCAGCAGGTGTTTTAAGTTATTATATTTGTTCTTTACGATATTTCTTCATTAAATGGATATTAATGACACATATTTAAAATAATGTTTTGTTGTTAGGGTGGTACCCCTACTTAAGACCACATGTGCTCCTTCTATATTAGTATTATTCTAAGCTCATCGTGGATAATATTAGCATGAACCTTGTGTTAGTGGTAGCCGGCACGCTTTAAGTTTATTTCACAATGCGGGATAATTTATTTCAACAATTATCTTATTCAAACTGAAAGCGTATACTGGGATGCGACCTCTAGACCTCTGTGGTGTCAGAGGTCAGTATAAATACTGATACTCTAACGACCTACACCACGAGGTACTCATTAACTTTTCATGCAGAGAGGTCTCGTCGTTATGAAGGAAAATTCTCTATGAATTATGCATTATTTTTATCATGAATGTTTTAAAAAAGAAAGCTAAATATCTGCATAAGACCTGTGCTGCTATCTCTTGGTAAAATCTTTAGCTACTTAGAATGCACCTTAAGTTGATGTTATCTTTGCTCAGGGAGAGAGCATCTATTTTCTATAGTGTCGTGCATTTATCCGAAATTAACATAACAAAGGCGATAAAAATCGGGTAAAAGGGACCTCGGAACTTTTTCTCATAACATCGGATTCGTTATGCTCATCCTCCCTGGTTCAGACTCGCTTCGCTCGTCCTTAGAATATGCAAGTCGTTAAATTTATACTACAACATGTCTTTGAACTCTTCTTCGTTCTTAGATAGTAAATACATCTGTAAATACATTTTTTGAAAAAACGTACACAACTCAAATGAAAAAAAAATGAAATAATGCTGATGATATAAAAATTGGCACACATATTAGTCTTAGCCAAAATTCTATCACATTCATTTTCATTTTTTTTTCTATCATATTTCCGCGTTTTATGATTTTTATCAAATTTTCTGAGCCATTATTGCGGGTGTAATATTTTCCGAATAGTACAACTACACCTATAGACTGATTTTCGTATTTTAAATTCTCTAGCATTACAAAATAATTGTGGGACAGACACCTAGGAAATGTAACAAGCAAAATGCAATGCTACATCTGGGAACTGTTCCATCATTCGACATTCGTTGTAACCCATCGGTTACAATTATAATTGGAAAGAGGTTCACCTAGAGGTCAAGTCATTTTGATGTGCTATATAAATAGAAATATAATAATTAATATGAAGATAGACGAGTGCCAAGACAAAACTGAAGGGAAGTCAAGAGTGAGGAAGCTTTGAACCAGGTCAGAGAGGGGGGAAGCAATGTTAGTTAGGTAGGATATGGGATTGGTAGATAAGGAATCAGGGGAGTCTGTGAGGTACCGTCACATCGTCATCATAAATACCCTGTGTGATAACACCAGTGTATTTCTATTTTTGCATACCAGACGAATTTTCTTTAGAGTACGTTTTTCCATGCTTAACAACTAATTTTTTGCTTAAGCTTCCGGTTTATGCTTTATAACCAAAGCATTAACCCCATTATGAAGCATTTCTCATAACTCATTTAGTTTGTATTTTTCAGAGGGAATGCGCTAAACACTTTAAATGTAAACACTAACTGAGCTAAAACTAGAGCAAATTATAATGCGTACTGCTAACTTTAGAGACATAGTTTTGTAAAACCAACTGGATAATTATGCGGTTTACCTTCGAAAAATACAGACAGAATGGATTGAGAGCAATGCTTAATTATTAAGTAACTGTTCAAGTTATAAAGTATAAATCAGGAAGCAATAATTGGTTTTTAAGCTTGGAAACACGCATTCCATAGGAAATTCACCCTGCATTCGAACCGCAGCGCTTTTGTTTTCGATCTTTTAACAGCTTATACAAACAGAGATGGTCACATACGTATGATTTTTGTTTTTTTTATTTTATATATGAAGTTTTTTTTCGGGCGAATGTAAAGTAAACACCCTAGATTCTCAAAAAGGTAGGTGAAATGCAATTTTTTCTGTAAGCAACGGTTGTCCTGATCCCTAGTTAACTACTACTAATATTACATAAAGAGAGACTGGTTTCTTCGATGCCTTCTAATGTGACACTAATCTTTTTATTCATAATTTGACAAGAAAGTAAACAAAAACAAATAAAAATAATAAAGATGAAATTTAAATTCATCGCTATAGCGACACTCCCGCCAAAATGGTGTCTTCGCACTGGCGATCCTCCCCGGCTTGAGTGTCCTCTTCGCCATCTAACTCTAGTGGATAAAAGCATGGCAATGGATCTGGTTAAGTTTTCAGAACTACTAGAAGTTTTAACCTTTGCCGCTCTGATTTCACCATCAGTGCTGATAATTAACTCTTCAATTCGTCCTAGCTTCCACAATTGTCTAGGAGCCTTATCTCCAATCAAAACAATGTCTCCAATTTTGGGTGGTTTAGTAACAAGACATTTTCTTTGTTTGTGTGATATTTTTGATCTCTCTCTTAAGGCTGCTAGGTACTGGTCTCTCCATATTGTCCAAAATTGGTTTAAAATAATTTGGCCTTTTTTCCATGTGTCAAGTAAGCGTTTTTTTGTTACTGATACTTGACCTGTTCCGTTTTTCTCTAAGATTTCTGTCTTTACTCCCAAAAAGTCTGCGGGAGTTAAAACTTCATCCTCTACCTCTGAACCAACATAAAATAATGGGCGAGAATTTACTACTGCTTCCACTTCTGTAAGTATGGTATTTAGTTGACTGAGTGTTAACTGTATTTTTCCTATTCCTTTCTTGAGAGCTCGCTTCGTTAAACCAACCATACGTTCATATGCACCACCAGTCCATGGTGCAAGTTGAGTGGCGAACGTCCAGTCAATATTATTTTCTGTGCAGTAATTTTGAGTCTCTTTGTCTGTCAATGTGTGAATTCCTTCATTTGCTTTTAATGAACTACTAAGATGGAACTGCTTTGCGTTATCTGATAATATTAGAGAAGGCTTTCCCCTTCTCGCAACAAATCTGCGTAAACAGTGAAGGAATTCGCATGCTGTCATGTCATAACCTATTTCTAATTTATTTGATACTCCTACGTGAAAATTTCTTTCATGAATATTTAATACAACTAATTTTGAAAAATAAACTTTTGGCGGTAATATTATTGGAAACTTTTGACTATAGGAAATGTCTGCATTTTGAATTCTTCCCGAACATCTAAGAATATTATCTTTATCAAAGAATAAGCCTAACTGATACTGTAATGAATTTTTTCTTCCTAATTTGATATCTTTAAGCACGTTTTCATAATATTTTTCCTGTATATAATTTATCCATTGCTTTTCACTTTTTTCAAATATTTTATTTGATCTTTTTTAATTTTATAAATAAAGCTATAACATATTCCCGTCACCTTAATGAGTTTTCTATAAGATGATATTTGAAGTTCATCGATTTCTAAAGGTGATATTTTATTATCATTAATAACATTAGCATAAGAAACTTGAACATCCTGTTCAATAACTTTATCCTCAGGTGGGGTTTGCCACTTAGGCTACTGATCATCTTCTTTGTTTAACCAAGTTGGTCCATTCCACCACGTATTATATGATTCTAATTCTGATGCTGAACAACCTCTTAAGTATTCATCTTTCCATTTACTAAGTAATTCATCTGTTGACAAATCATCCCAAGTTAATTTTTCAACCCAAAGATCCCTTAACAAGATTTTTCCTATAAGTATAACTGCTAGCACTATTAATCTTATCAGATCAAAAAATGAGGCGATGTTATCTGTTTTTGATTTAATTTCCGAAATATCTAGTTTATGAGAATCTTTTAACTGCACTAAATCCTCTTTTGTGTTACATTTCATACCAAACACTTCTATAGCAGTATCTTCGACCATGTCCCATTTATTTATTGTTTCTCTTAATTTTTCGGCCTTGCAGCTAAATTCACTAATATTAATTTGCGCTTTTTCCTCATTATCAGTTATATTATCTTCAATTTCCAAAGGTACTTCTTTAATCCCTATACTATCTAATTCCCAAAATTTATTTAAATTTTTACTTTTATCTTGTTGTAACGAATAATCCGGTTTTTCGTAATATTTTAAGTTATTTGATATTTCTGATATTGTACAAAAACTAACTTCTGACATGTTTTCTAACTGTTTATTACTGATTCTATTCTCTCTTCCACTAATAATCCATCCTAAACTTGAACTTATTAAATGTAACCCTGGACTAATTGTTATCTTATCTGTATGAATCAAATCGAAGTAATATCCATTCCCTATTACCATATCTATTCCATTTTTATATTCAAAATTTTCAGCTAGCGTTAAATCTGGAAATCTCTTTTTAATTTCAAACATCATAGGATTTAAATAAAATCCTTCTAAAACATTATGGTACGACACACGGCTAAAATCAATTGACACCCCGCCAAAATCTCAATGCTTTCAACCCTCATTTTTAAATAAAAAATCCCTCCTTTATAGTAACAAAAAAAAATCCCTACTCTGGCAACATGAAAGTCAGGTTATGTTTTGAATTTTATGATTTGTTTTTATTTGATATCGTATTTTTTTATTTTTAAAAAATTATTTATTTACTTTTTAAGTAGGAATATCGTTGTATCTTATAAATTTACCTAAGTGTTGCATTAAATTTGTTCGGCAAGTATGAATTAAGTGAAGTTAAAGTTTTTGATTACGTAATACAATGGATCATAATAGTTCTATGATAAAAGTTTGACGATTTTAATAAATCGTCAGCTATAATTACTTTTTTCCAAAATAAACAGCTTTTTTTGTGTCATGTTTGTATAATTGAATGCGTATTGTTTCATATTATAAAAATAATATGACACAATATGCATTCATGACTTAAAAAAGCCAAGAATGTCATCTATTGAAAGACATTGGCATTTTCGAAAAAAATGCTGTCTTTTGGTTGACAGAGCACAGAACCTGCGCTGTACTCTAATAGCAAGAAATGCTTGAAGAATACATCAATGTCCATACGTCAAATATAGGCACTCAGATCATATTACAACTCTGCAATAATTGGATGAATTAAACAGATTGGAATGGAACGAAACGAACTCGAACAGATAAATATGCACAATGAGGGAAATAAAAGCGACGCGAGGTTACAAATATTTACAACCAGTGTTGCCTTTTTATGATTTTATTTACGAAAAAGGTATTTTTTTATACCGAGGTTGGCATAAAGTGGAGGGGGAAAGAGCGGGGTCGGTCTGAGCCAATAGAATTCTTTCCCTCACAGATTTTTGGCGGGGTGTCAATTGATTTTAGCCGTGTGTCGTATTATAGGAACAACATTAGCTGTAAGGTTGATTTCTTTGCCATTTTTAAGTTTTAATTTTAATATGACAGTCCATGTCAAAAATGTTTTTGGTTTTTCTATTCCGAAAATAAACACTGAAATCAATTCTTCGTTTTGTTTTTCTAATTTTAATTCTTTGACTATTTTTTCAGTAATGTAGGTTCTCTGACTGCCCGTATCAAGAATGGCTCTACATGAAGTTGAAATTGAATTTTCATTATTTGTCATATCTACAAACGCAGTCTGTAGATAAACAGTTTCTTCTTTTTGATGATCACCTAAATTTATTAAATCACATTTCGAGATGTTCTTAGACTCTGAACTAACTAACACAGCTGTCGTGCTATTACCTATTTTTGCTAAATTTGAACTCGAAAATTTTGTCGGACAAATGCATCTGTTGTGACTTTTGATTTGTTTACAATAAAAACATTGTTTGACAACTCCACAGTCTTTAGCTCCATGTTGATTTGATAAACAAATAAAACATGCTTTTTTCTCTATAAGTCTAGTTTTTCTTTCTTCTAGAGTTTTATATTTAGTGCACTGATCGTTCCAGTGTTCACCGAAACAAAATTTACACTTTGGTGCTGTGTTTAACTTATCTTTATCATAGTTATGACTACCAGAATCCCCACTATTATAGCCCTTAAACCCCTTATTATACCCTTGGTCTTTACTATTATTTTTTTCATCTGTATTAGAATTTAATTTTAATCCCCGAATCCTAATCTCTAAATTTTCCCTAGCCAAAATAAGTCTATTTAAATATTTTCTTAATCCTTCAGAAGTTATACTCGCTGTATCATTTTCCTCTTCTAATTTCAAAACGATCTCAGGTGGAAATTTTGAAATAATTAGTGGAACTAAATGAGTATGAGTTATATCTTCGCCTAATGTCTCTAATGACCTGAGATAACCCTCCATTTTATCAAATGTTTGTCTTAATTTTGCAGTTTCGTTACTTGATCTATTCATAAGCCGTAGCTCATCATACAAATTATTTTTAATCATGCTAGTATTACCGTACCTCCCTTTTAATAAATCTATGGCAATTTGGTAATTTTCGTTTGACAATGACAACCCCGAAATACATCCTAAAGCTTCCCCTGTCAAATAATTACGTAAATAATTAAATTTATCGATTGGTTTTAAATCTTTCCTTAAATCTATAGCAGCCTCAAAGGAATCCCAGAATTCTGTCCATTGCAAAGTGTTCCCTTTAAACTTTTGGATAACTAATGGTGGAAGCTTTACATTGGACCTAATATCTAACTCTAATTCTGGTTTGTTACTATGAGACTTTTTAACTATTTTATTTTTTATTTGATGTAGCGTACATGTCAATTCGTCTATTTCAAATTCAATTGTCGTCTGTTCCTCAAATTCTTCGTCGATCTTAGTCAGTTCGTCTTCATTATCTTTTGCTAGTTTCTCTAATTTTCCCCTTAATTCCAAATATTTTTCCCCATATTTACCTAATTTCTCTAAATA
This sequence comes from Microvelia longipes, assembly GCA_018340805.1. Lineage (NCBI taxonomy): Eukaryota > Metazoa > Arthropoda > Insecta > Hemiptera > Veliidae > Microvelia > Microvelia longipes. The sequence continues at coordinate 2,689,920 of JACMZG010001913.1, forward strand.
TCCGTCCATGTCTGTTTCGTCTAGTTCTTTGTCTAAGTCTGTCTTAATGGTGGTTAACAATTTAGTTAGTCGAGCTTTTGCCGGACCGAGAACTTTTCTAACTGTTCCAGATGTCGCCATGATTTATAATTTAAATTTTGATACCTTCTCTGATGTTATTACTAATTACTGGTTACTAGTGTTCCGTGAACCGTTTCTTTTCCTCTGCTACCAAGTGTCCTGATCCCTAGTTAACTACTACTAATATTACATAAAGAGAGACTGGTTTCTTCGATGCCTTCTAATGTGACACTAATCTTTTTATTCATAATTTGACAAGAAAGTAAACAAAAACAAATAAAAATAATAAAGATGAAATTTAAATTCATCGCTATAGCGACAACGGTTTTAGAGTTTTTTTTACTGTCGGCGACGGTAAAAGAGCTATTTACTGTTGCTGATAAAGTTCCTCGAATGTCCACTAGGTGGGCGCTAGTAGTTTTCTTAGGTAGGTTATAATATTACCTTCCTTATTCTTCTAACTTATTTTTGTTTATCTAATAAATAATCAAACGTTTTCGTTAAGGAAGTTTTGTTATTTTCGCAAAGTGAGTTATTAATTATTTATAATCAAGTGCTTAGTAATCATAGATAGTGATTCAGGTATTGAAAACACGCCGCCAGAATTGAAACGTTTTGCAAACGGGCGATCGAAAGAAGTGTACCGGCAAATATTGATACATTATACGGTTTTTCTTCTAAATATGTAGTTGTTCACTGTTACTATGCCCGAAAAAACAAACAATTGCTACGCGACTAGGAATGGCTTTTTTTCACCTCGGCGTCTTTTAATGTTTCGCTTCGCTCGACAGTGAATATAGTCGGAACGGTAAAAAAGGCCTTGTTCACAGTCTTGTAACATAATGTACTATTTCTAAGGAAAAGTGAGGTGTAATACTTAGAGTGGCAATGGTTAAAGCTGTTACTAAACAGTATTTAGGTAAATCTTCGGTGTACGGTGCACCCTGTTATCAATACTATATATCGATATATTTTTAGTTACGCGACACGTAAACGAGAACTGAGCACTTTCAAGATAAGCAGCGTCGTTAAATTATTAATTATAATTAAAACATTAAAAAAAAACCATACAACAAATAAATAAAAACATTAACAACAAAAATATATTAAAAAACCTGAAAATAACATAAACAAAAATACGTAAAAAATACGCGTAACATAAAATTATATGTGGTAACAAAAATATATTAAAAAACCTGAAAATAACATAAACAAAAATACGTAAAAAATACGCGTAAAAAACATCATCATCGATTATTCTTATGAAAACATAGTTAAAACATTATAAAAACATAAAAAAATATGAAAATAGTTATAAACCATTTTACAACAAATAAATAAAAACTCAAACAACAAAAAAAAATAATAAAATATGTTAAAGAAAAGACGTAAAAGAAAAGGCATATATCGATTATTCCTACGTCATATCTCTAAACTAAAAATATATCGATATATAGTATTGATAACAGGGTGCACAGTATACCGAAGTTCTGCCAAATTATTAATTAGTTACAGTATATTACACCACTTATTTATTACTAAACAGTTCCATTTTCTTTAATGAAACAATTAGTACGTTCACACACACTCAAATCGTATAGAATACGTATGCAATACGGTCAACTAACTTCACGGTTCTTACTGCGTATTTGTTTAGTCGATCGAGTGAGATTACGTGATAACTGATCCCGCCAAAACATGGCGTCTGTTATAGTGAAGGTTCATTTTTGGTTATAAGAAAGTTTAAAACAAAAAATGTATTTTTTTTTGTTTAATTAAAATTAAATTGTGATTTCTTGGCATAATAATAAAGTTACACTAAAAAAATAATATTCCAAAAGTTATTTGATCAAAAACGGTAATATAGAAGTGAAATAAAAGTTCGACGAGAAGGTTATCCGTTAAATACGGTCGTCTCTAAAGGCATAGAGATATATACTAGAGGGAGCATAGCCTATCTTAATACATTGAGAGGCCTGAAACATTTTTAGTGGGGCTCTCAGGGGCTCTGTGTAACCTCATTGAAACCTCCTCCAAGAGGGAGTTGAGGTTATAATTAATCAATTGTTTTGGACTTCCCACAGATTGTTTGTGTTGTGATTTGTATTTTAAACATTCTACTATATAATTTACTGTTTTTTTTGTTCTGTTTATTTGATGATAATGATAATCGAATGTGGTCAGGTTACTTTTTCGATGTTTCAAAATTCAACCAGTAGGGCCTCTCTAGTAATATACTCTATGTCTAAAGGTCCATACAGCGTATCGGGGGATCCATTTAGATTCCATCTCCCTAGTTCAAGCGTATGCGATCGGATCCCCTCCGCATGGTTCATACAGCGTAAATTTCCGTATTGAGAGATCGTATTCTATACGATCCGCGTATCTAGAGTGTGTGTGAACGTACTAAAATATAATTTGCGTAACAATATTTTGTTACGTCCTGTCAAAAAAAACTCTCGATATTCTTAGTTTTGGTGTGCTCAGCTAGGTAGCGCTAGTTGCTAAAAGTTTTCTTTATACGTAAAAATTGACGTTAAGAGTACCTTTTAACTTAAGTAGAACATATTAGATAAAAGGAACTAAAAATGTTAGATTTTGACAATTTTGTCCATTGATTTTCACATCAACATTTATCTATATACCAAATTTCAAGAGTCTACGATTGCTGGAAGTGCCTTAGAAGTAAAGTAGTGACTGTCAAAACTGCCTTAGTACTTAGAGCCATTACAACTTGACACCTGTGAATGGTAAAGATATGAAATTCGGTAGAATGGATCAGCTCAACAAGATCTTTTAGTTAATATTAAAATTTTATTTTTAATGCCCTTCATAAAAAGATACGAGGGGGTAAAAATAGCCTCAAGATACTTTCTGTAATGGATGGTACACAAGTGACCACTAGACTTGGCGTACCCCTAGATTGCTTAGACATTCTTCAATCATTTATGTTCATTGCTTGTAGTGGCAATAGTTTGCAAATAGTTTAGCTAGTTTGCAAGTATTTAAGGTATTTTATCAATAGTTTAGGGAGTTTGTCAGTATTTAGGTACTTTGCCAGTATTTAAGGTATTTTATCAATAGTTTTAGGAGTTTGACAGTAGTTTAGGTAGTTTGTCAGTGGTTTAGGTAGTTTGTTAGTGGTTTAGGTAATTTATCTGTAGTATAGGTAATTTGTCAGTAGTTGAAGTTATTTTTCAGTACATTAGGTAGTTTGCCTGAAGTTTAAGTAGTTAAGATAGTTTTTCCAAACCTTTAAAGGAAAGTTGAATTATATATAGATTATAAGGACTGTAATTCTTCCTTAAACACAATGGTAGAAAAGGTCTCCTAACTCAACAGAAAGAATAGGTATAAAACACAATTTATTGCATCATATTTCACCCGTCTAGGCCAAAAGGTAAAGATAATGCTCTAGGGAAATAAATAAAGAACATAAAGGAATGAAGAAAAGTAAATGTAAAATTTCACTTTAAAAATAATAACTCGCTTGTCATACTGTTCTGGCATGAGCACACCGAGGGAGTAGCTTCTGCCTTCTTTCAATTATATTTGACATAGAACCGCTGATATCTGAGAAGTAGGAGTAGCCCCCATTTTACTACCTACCAAACTAATTCCTGGTTGGAGTTATAATTTTTATAGTTTTTACATGTATATTTACAACTACTAAATAAAATGTTCCGGCCCGGTGATTCGCTGTCGGGCGAATTTCATTTACAATGCGTGTTTCCGAGCTTAACAACCCATTTCATGTTTAAGGTTCTGGTTCATGCTTTATAACCTAAACACTTACTCAATTGTCAAACACTGCTCGTAACTCATTTTGTCTGTACTTTTCAAAGGAAATGCGCTAAAACCTTTAAAGATAACTGACTAAGCTTAATGATATGTAATAAAGCTTTAAACTAGTGCAAATAATAGTGCGTACTTCTAATTTTAGAGGCATAGTTTTGTACAACCAACTGGATGATTATGCGCATTTCCTTTGTATTATTATTAATTATCGTATTTAGGTTTATTTATTCTGTTTTACTTGCTTTGGGTACTTATATACCCAAAACAATTGTTGGTTTGTACCATAAACAATCTGTTTGTGTTGGTTTAGCATTTATGATGGCCTCTTTGTAGATTGAAAGCACTTTGCTAGTAAAGTTTTTTCTTTTGTGTAGACACTGACACTTAATATTAGTAAAGCGTTAGGTGCCAAATACAATAATAAAAAACAAATAGAAAAGCGTTAGGTGCCAAATACAATAATAAATAACAAATGGTAAAGCGTTAGGTGCTAAACAGAATAATAAAGAACAAATAGTAAAGCCTTAGGTGCCAAATGCAATAATAAAAAACAAATGGTAAAGCGTTAGGTGCCAAATGCAATAATAAATAACAAATGGTAAAGCGTTAGGTGCCAAATGCAATAATAAATAACAAATGGTAAAGCGTTAGGTGCCAAATGCAATAATAAATAACAAATGGTAAAGCGTTAGGTGCCAAATGCAATAATAAAGAACAAATAGTAAAGCGTTAGGTTTAGCACCTAACGTTCTTCATTGTTGTATTTAGCATACAACAATAAAGAACAAATAGTGAAGCGTTGGGTGCCAAATACAAAAATAAAGAACAAATATTAAAGCGTTAGGTGCCAAATACACTAATAGGGAAGAAATATAAAGTGTTTTTTTAAAAGGAGCGATTGATTTGTATTGTTTTTATTTTGTTAGCTTTTTATTTATTGGGAGGGGGAGATATTTTTAGATATTAGGGTAACTATGGAATGTGTTATTCATTTGTACTGTTTTTCTTGCTGTTATTGTATTCATAAAAATTTTATTTATACATAACAGCGTGTTTTTCACTGAAAGTATCATATTGCCGTTACAGGGGGGGGGGGAGGAGGGGTATGAAAAAATTCGTATTAAATCAATTTTCCTGAAAAATGTTTTGAATACAAGGGCCTTGTTGGATTGTTCGGGGAAGAGGGGAGGGGGTGGCATTGTTAGAGTGTTTGAATATTTAACTACCCTAAAGACAGAAGGAAAATACGTCATATAATAGGAAAAATAGAGGCTATACATGACGTGTGAGTTTTAAATGACTTTAGGATTTTTCCTTATTTACTTATTTATTTACTTTGCTCATTTACACCGCTGGTATGTAGGAAGAGTATTGTGTTTGAATAAATAATTCGAACCCGGTAAGTTAGTTACCTGAATTATATGTTTAGCGTGTTTTGAAACCATCCTCAGTGGTTTTCACGAAGTTGTCTGTCTGTATTTGTGTGTGTCGGTTATCACCGAAGCTTCAAGCGTATAGCGTATATGTGCTAGACAGTTGAAACTTATGAACTGTTCCTGCAACTATTATAGCATTTTTAATTTAACTTTAATACTTACAAAGGTTACGGCCTCTTTGTAAGTTTTAGATAAAATCAGGGATTTTAAATTTAGGCGCCATCTTCTTAAGTCACTTTTAGATAGCTCTTTTCTGTGACGTCATTTTTCGTAGGGACACGAGACGCGTAATTACCTTTGTCTGGTTATCTCGTGGCAGATTTGTCCTAAGTTTTCTGTTAGGATTTATAGGATTTTTTTTCAATTAGTTTTGGATTTGCTTGTTGTTTTGGTGTTTGTGAAAAATCCTAATTTAAATCCTGCTGTGTTACCTTTGTGTACATTTTGTGTTAGGATCTTTAATGACTTTTGATTATGGTAAGCCGTGCTCTTCTTTAGAGTCTTTTCTTTATTATTTTTCTATTTTAGTGACTTATTAGTTTCTTTTGGGTTTCTTTTCCTGTAAGCTTTTCTTTTTGTACTAAGTTCCTTGATATTTTGTTGTAGCTGAATTTTCTAAATCTTTCTGGTCCCGTTGGATGTTGGACGGATAAGAAAAGTTTTCTAAGGTCTTTTTGGGACTTCCTGTTCTTCTAACACTCATTTCGGAACATAAGAATTCATGGTATTAGTATGAAGTACCGGTACTACCCGCGTGATACTGACCATGAAACTGGACGCTGAGAGAAACCCTCAGATAAGCCATAGCTTACTCAAACTCATATATTTTCATATCTTTTAATAAAATATCTTCTTAATTAGCTTTCTTTTAATTAAAATTGACAAGAATATACTGCATGTGTTCGCTCTGCACCAGCTTACCGGTATGCAGATAACGAAAAGAGGAGGACTGTATATATTGTTTTAGGGTAAAAAAGTAGGCAGTAAAAACACAATTTGAAGACAGTAGAGGTGTAATTAAATGCATTAAACTTTACATTGGCTTAACCATAATAGCATAGATCATAGATACATTAACGAATACCCACCAGCCCTATTATTTAAAAGAGTATAAAGTAAGTTGACCATGATGATTGAGATTCCTTTGAGAGAGGCTGACGGTAAAAGCTTAATCCAACTTGAGTCCAGACGGATATAAGTTAGACCCAACACAGCACTGATGTCCTTGTTGACAGGTTCACTGCATCACAAACTGATAAACTATGATTGCAATCTAATAACTGGAACTTTCTAACTAATTTTGACACTATGATTGTTATTCGAAACTTGATAATTAATTGAATTTACTTGGTTAAGATGTAATGCACATGTGCTAGCAAAATAGCAAAATTTTGGTTATTAAAAAACGATTCTTCTTCTATTTTCTAGCGTGTGTAGAGGTGCGATATGTCAACGTATCTTTAGATCAACAGAAGTTGCGATCTTTTGAGTTTGTTGTATAAAACGGCTTGAAGAGTATTAATGCATTGGTGGACAAGGGACATAAATCATAGTAAAATAATAAAAGGCAAATAACTAAAGTAAAAATAGAAATACTAAATTGGATATGCCAACAAAAAAAAACCAGATAAAACTATAAAATAAACATAATAAATAAAAGTAGGTTCATGTATGAACAGCATGTATTTGTTCTTTGTAAGAACACGTATAAAGTTTAGTCGTATGAAAACAGTTAGGGAAGGCCTTCACTGTTTTGTAAAGCTAAAGCTCTTTTTTTGAAGTTTTATTTAGGATTTTGCATTTTTTTATATGATCAAGGTTATAATTTTGAAGGACAAACCTACTTTTTCATTTGTGATGGATTACAAATAATTTTATCAAAACTTTATACTGTGGTTGTGTGTAGTCTTAAATACCTATCTGGTGTGGTCGTCCAATTGGAAAAAACGACCTGGCGCTCTCTCAAATTGCAATATCTCATGCCATTTAGGTATGTGTTTATTAAACAAGATTTATCAACCTACTGACCTGGCTTCAGTCTGGTAAAACCCTAGACTGAAGCCGGAAAACCATAATAACACAAATGTGGATGAGATCAATTCATATATATCGCTTGATGTGATTTAGATCAATTCAAACAACTACTAGAATCTTTTCCACCGAGAAATACTTATACATATTTTTCCGAAACAAAATATCCTGTTATTTGATGCGCTAAATACACTAAAACCGGGTTGAATTTGTTGTAAAGCACTCCAGTCTAAATACATAATATATGTCGTCCTTTACTAATTTCCTTCGTTTCTTTTTCGTTAATGATATAGGAAAGCTGGGGTTTTCCCCGCGGAAAGCTTTTCTAATCATAAATATTGATTATAAACCAACAGAAGTTTAAAATTATTTTTTAGACATTTTGCAAATTTATTTTTGGAGCATTTCGAGTCGACCTTATTCTGTCAATTTTTATTTATTTTTGGGAAAAGAGTAAAATACATTTATTTATAAATTCAGTGCAGTTTTCTATTTTATAATAATAGTTAAAAATGTATAAGTATTTTGCAGAAGTTTCTTTTCAAGTCTCTAACTACATGAACGTTCTCTAGAAATATTAAATTACCTTTTCTTTAAAAATACAATAATTTTCTTTTGGGACAATGCTAGCATTATAAATATGAATTTATTAAAAATTCAAAACTGTGATCGAAACTAAACTTTAAAGTCACCGGGTAAATTATTTAATTAAAACTGATTTAATTATTTCTTTAAAGTTATTTCCTTTTGGGACAATGCAATGGAATTTTATTTTTCTTTTTAAATTAAACATTTTTATTATTTATTTTTAAGTATTTTTAAACATGGTTTTAAAGGCAGAAAGTAAATAAAATTTCCTGTGACTTATTTTTCGACTCGAATAAAGTCCCCCCGGATAAGCTAAGCCCGCTTTACTCGGACGTCAATTCAACCCGGATAGAGCTGTGTATTTTTCCTGGCACTTATTCTCTAAGGATACTTATTTATTTATAAGAGACCTTTTGTATTTATAGAGACTTTTTTCGTCCTTTGATATTTTGTATAATTGATTTCCTTATGCTTTATTTTATAGGAGGGGGGTTCATGTCAACAAAATTTTCCATGCATGTTTGAAATATTTATGCTTTTGTTCTGTAACGAAGTTTATACATAAATTATTTACTTTTGAAGTTATAACTTTTTTAGAGTAGGTTTGTACATATTTATATGCATGGTGGACCAAAATTCTTACCATTCTTTTTAATTTTTCATTGCAAGAGAAATCTTAATAAAACTTATATATATCATTTGATTTTAGCGAATTTTGCAAAACATGAATAGTTGACACAAAATAATTATGTGAGAGACTTGCTTCACATTATATTCTTCGGAATTTTATTGACGGTCAGAGTGAGTTTAGGCTCTGTCGGCGTCCTGTTGAGTTGGACGTAACGAAACAGAGTGGGACATGACATTATGTCGAGCCATCAATGATGACGAATGTCGAATGATGGAACTGTTCCCAGATGTAGTATTGCATTTTGCTTGTTACATTTTCTAGGTGTCTCTCGCACAATTATATTGTGTCAAAACTTATATAACCAGAGTCAGGTAGCTCAGCGGTAGAGCGCTTGCATTTCGATCTATATGGCGAGCGCACGCGATCTGCACGCCCTCAAATTCAACTCATGCCAACCTTATTGGTTTCTCAACTCTATTTTCTCACGCTGTCAACTGATTTTAGCCGTGTGTCGTACTATAGCATTGAGCGCGGTTTTTACATAGATGGTGACCGCTGAAAGTAAAACAGGTGTTTTTAATGTCTGAGGACTGTCAAAAGAAATTAAAGATGAATGGCGATATTAATTAGGTGATTTAAACATTCTAAGGATAAGCGAAACGAGTGGGAATTGAGGGAGATAAGAGTAGCCTATATATATATATATATATATATATATATATATATATATATATATATATATATATTTAAGTGCATAATATAGATACATTTAAGGCTGTATGAGGGATTCACCCGAGGTGTAGAGGTTAAGGTACGCGGCCAATACACAGAATGAATCGACTTTAATCTTCCTAGTTTATTAAGTCATTGGTTCAATCCTAGCACCCCTTTTATGAGAAGGATAAAAATTCTGCGTATCACGTCCTTCAGAAGGGACGAAAAGCCGGTGGTCTCGAGCCTGTGCGTTGTCAAGTTCTTGTTAAAGATCCCTTACCCTAAATGAAGCTGGGTATAGGCAAAATTTAGGACCCTTATAGTAGATTCATTATAATACTATGAGCGAGGGCACGTGTTGTTCCTGGTTTTCACTAGACTATAAGAGTCAGTGAAAATATTATGATTGCTTGAAAAAGTATGAGAGGAACCATAGAAATCCACGAATCTTCTGTCTAGATTAGATGAAATATACCTTCACTTGAAGTTAAAATGAGTAGAACATTATCTTAGGGAGATGGCAAAAAGGGCCCAACAACGTGGCCTACTTGCCTGGTAGTTACTACCACTCCCCCCCCCATATTACTACTATTACTACTAAGGCTGTATGAGTGACAATGATTACAGGTTCGGAGGAGGGTTCAGTTTCTCAGTCGTGTATGCTGCTCTGCTAACGAAAACCAACAGGATCTACAGGATATTCAGAGCCAGCAAAAGAACAGCTAAGAGACCCACCTTTATTACTCCTAAGTCCCAAGTTATCATTTGCTCAACTTTACTAATGCCACAGGTATGTTTGTTAGAGCAACACATTTTAGCAAGTACTAGCGATGAACAGGTAGCAAACATAGTAACAGACCTTTTTGGTTAACATGTAATGTCTTTAAAGAGTTGCAAAGAGTACCGTTATGGTACCTAAATAGCCACGGTACTAGACCCCTTATTAGTGTGCTATTCTACCCAAGTCCTCCCTCTTGTAGTATACGTCTCTTTGGAAGTATTAAGTGACATGAATCATAAAAAACTCTCAAAAATCATTTTCTACAGAACATTTTCTTAATTCTCCAGTCAAAATGTATAGGAGGACTTTAGGGCCCCTGTAGCAGTGGCCACCGGTTACGAAGTAACCATATATATATATATATATATATATATATATATATATATATATATATATATATATATATATATATATATATATATATATATATATATATATATATATATATCTATATATATAATATATATATAATATATATATATATATATATATATATATATATATATATATATATATATATATATATATATCTAATATAGATAATTTTTCAAAGTAGATAAATATCGAGCGAAGGAAAAAAGTTCTCCCTAAATGTTTCTATATCTGATCCACCCCCACAAAATTAAATAAAAAGTTTACGATAAACTGTCTAAATTGTATCAGTGATTATTATAGACGTTAAATAAATCTAGCAAGACTAGAAGTATACCAAAACTTTTTACGTGATCAACTTTTGTGACATTCTAGCCAAAAAAAAAACAAAAAAAACGATTACTTCAATCTTTTATCTAAGAACCAGACCAAAATGTCTACTCAAAGAAAAAATCAGTAAAACTTGTTCTTTACTTTTAAATTGTTTCCATTTGGAGCTGGAAATTAGAGCAGAGTTGAACTAGTTGAAAACTGGCAAAGCAGTTGCTATTTCGGGGTTTGGATTTCTTCTAAACTACCCAATATAACAAGTTTGTTAGGATTTTATCCTTAGAAATCTCCCGGAGACAATTAGCGAGAGCTTTTCCTGCCCGGAGAGTTTCATTGTTGGACAACTTCGAATTTGTTCCGATCATTTTCTCTATTTTCGATTTCTCTTTATTTATTGTTTATATGATTTTATAGTTATTTCTTATTTAGTTATCAATGTTAGACGATGTTTTTTTTTTCTTTGCCATTTGTGTCTTTTGTTCTGTCTAGTTCTTTATTAACTAACTTTTACTTCTTAATTTAATAATATTTTAATTAATTAAGCTTAGGTGTATTTAGACATGTCTAAATACACCTGGGCTTAATAAATTGAAATATAATCAGACTAAGAAGTAATAATTATATCATTTCATACTACCAAGTTTTGCAAAACATGAATAGTTGACACAATATAATTGTGCGAGAGACAACTGGACATGACATTATGTCGAGCGATCAATGATGACGAATGTTGAATGATGGAACAGTTCCCAGATGTAGCATTGCATTTTGCTTGTTATATTTCCTAGGTGTCTCTCGCACTATTATGTTGTGTCAAGTAATAGTTAATTCATGAAGAACTGTTATTATTATAATCTGTTATTCCTTATTGATTATTTGCTATTAAAATCTAAATTACGAAATCCATTAAAATCTAAATTACGAAATCCATTAAAATCCAGCAAATTAAGCCTATTCAGTCGACTTACTTTTAATTACAAATTATAATAAGGATTCTCCTAATTATGACGACTAATTACTCTTTATATAACAGAACTTGTATAGATTCTATTTGTAACGCAAAACACACTGGATAAAATGGATTAATTGAGTTTTCAAATTTCTACGTGGGAAGAATGAATTGTTAGCTTTCAAAAGGGTTTTTAATAAAAAAATACCCCAATTTGGTAAAGGGGGTAGCAGACCCCTAAAAGAGTAGGGGTTTCAAGGGCGCCTGAAATAATGTCCGGAATTTCCCAATAGCTAGAAGTGTGGAAAATTCATTTGTCTTAGTAATAAAATAAATGGCTTGAGTATTAATCTTTCCGGACCTCGTTGATTATTTCGGTGCCGGAATTTTGACTCCTATCACATTGAGATGTGATTTTAATTTATTTTTTATTAAATTTATTGCACTGGAATCAATCTAAGTAATATTTTATAACAAAGCGGAATATATAAATCTTATGTTTCTATACCTAGCTTGTCTAAATAAATGTATGCAAAAATAAGAAATTATTCTTTTGTGCAGATAAATAATGGAAATATTATTAAGAATATTTTTACTTGAGTTGTAAATCAGGTTTTCATAAATAGCGGACCTGGCTTCGTAAAACGCATATTTACGTTCCTAGGGACGTAAAACGCATATTTACGTTCTTAGGGACGTAAAACGCATATTTACGTTCTTAGGGACGTAAAACGCATATTTTCGTCCCTAGGGACGTCACATACATTAAACAAATGTATGTTAAAAGTATTCTGTTCCTTCGGAAATTCGCTAAAAAGAGTAAAAGATAGAATAATAATCAAATTTGGTCGAAATTTGCTAATAGTTTATTATGTTTTCAAATAAATCGAGATGCGATGTTTCATTTTAATAAGTTTATTATATTTACGGTTTATTTATGTATTTATTTACTTACTTGAGGTTACTTTATTACAATGTTTCTTAATAGTAAAAATTTTACAATGAAATGACATAAACAATAAAAACAAATTGATTGTAAATTATTACATAGACTGCATAAACATAGGCAGCATAACTTGAATAACAAACTTGATTAAAAATAAAAACAAAAAAAGAATAGCATTACATGAGAAACACTTAACATTTAAGGTGGGAATACTATCAGCTAAAAACTCGTTAACACTATAGTAGGCTTTCTCAATCTACAATGTATTTTTTTAATTTTTTTTTAAATTTATTAAGTGGATTACTAATGTTAATTAGCATCGAGCAAGGTTGTTTTTATAATCAGAGGACGTCTGAAGCAAGTTTGAAGGCGAACTGCAATATAAATTTGGGGGTTCTACATTCTGAGGATAATGAAGCGAGTCGGAAATGTGAGGATGACCCTTGCAGAGTTAAGCGTAGCTAATTCGATAGAAGGAAGAGGATTTCCGAGATCCCTGTACTTGATTTTTCCTTTCCCTTGTTTATTCCGTAGGCAAAACAGGAAAAATATTGTGTTTGCAAAAAATCCGAAACGTTAGCAAATTTATGAGACCACTCTTTAATTTGTTTATTGAATTGATTCTCATAAATAAACAAGATAAAGATGATAAAATAAACAGATAATCTAATCTAGTTCAGGTGTGTTTAAAATCCATGGTCTAAGGTCGTTTTTATTATACAAACCACTAATGCTATAAACAGAAATTTTTATCTAGTTCACTAATATAAATCACATGGTATATAAAATTCTATACAGGGTTTGAATAGATGTTTTGTTGAGTAAAATAAGTACACAGACAATCATTCCACAACACAGGGCTCTCTGCCTTAAAAGTGGAAAGATTCCTGTAATTTATCACAGCAGCAGAATGGTCACCAGTTTTTGATTGACGGTGTCAATGGTTCATAAATATTTAATCTTAAGTTCTATATATATTTAACCGTCATTTTTAATGTTATTAATTTGTTTATGTTGCTAAATAATTTTAATGTAAATATGGAAAATAAATAAATAAAAAAACTCAGTTCTTATCACCACTTAGGCCTTGAACTCGATTTTCAAAACCTCCTAAATGGTTTTGTTAAAGTTGTCTGTATGTGTGTGTGTGTTTCTGTGTTGTGATCTCATCGTACCTCATAGTGAATTTATGCTAAAGAGTTTAATAGTTATAGAAATATCAGCCTACCTCTGTAGTTGGGCTCTTTAGAAAATATTTTTTATGACGTCAATAACCCGCAATAATGACTCAGCAAAAATTTTGAAAATTTAAAAAAAATATGCGATCGGATTGAGATTTAGCGCCTTTGTAGCCATGTATAAGACCAACATATGTGCAAAGTATCTTGTTGATATCAGCTATAGTTCAATTTTTATTGAATTACTTGTGTTCGTATTTTTAAAAAAAAGTAAAATTTTGGAAAATAATCTAATCGAATTTAAATTTGGCACAAGTATATAACTTTATGTAGTACATAAGTACACTAAGTTTCGTTTTGATACGACAAGTATAAATATGGGTTTTGTTGGATGGTAAAAGTTAATCAGCATTTAGCGTGGTCAGTATTGTATGGGTGACCGCTGAAAATTAAACGGATGTATTTACTATTTGTGAACGAGCGAAGCAAGTCCAAAAACGTGTTGCATTAAAAATTTGACAAATTGTATATTCTGAGGACGAGCGAAGCGAGTACGAAGCAGGGAAGACTAGCGTAGTGAATTCGATGTGATGTGGAAAAGTTCCGAGGTACCCCATACAGATTTTTTTTAAAGCTCTTTAACATAACCCATTTATATTCTGTATATAATATTAATATTTCGATTTATTTCATGACGAAACACCAAACATAACTCAACTATAAGAGATGATAGTATATGAACTAAGAAATGAGTATGTAGAGTACTGTCCCATAACTCCCAATAAATGTCGCTCCGTTCCGTCTCTCCCGCCAAATTTACGCCGCCCCCATCCCCGGCCTCAAAACCGCAATATTTCATAATACTGTGAAAGATCTGGATTAGGTCATATTTCAAAACTGTTTTATATTTGTTACATTTCATTTGCGGATTTTTCAAGGGAGTAAAAGTAATGTTATAGTTAAGAGATACAAATATATTTGCTAACAATAAGTTTACGTTTAATTTTGTAATTTCGTATTAATTGCAGTTAGTGCTTAGATATCATCCTGTTGACTGTACTTTAAATAATTTCTAGGTTAATTAATGAAGACTTCAGCCCTTTAGAATTTTAATTAATATTATTAATTAGTATTAATGTATTATTTGATACTACTGAGTTTTGCGAAACATGAATAGTTGACACAATATACATCATGTGGTGCTCTCTCATCGCATGATGGCGGTAAGACAGCTCCGCTTGTCTCTCATCATATTCTTCGGAATTAATTGAAGGTCAGAGTGAGTTCAGGCTCTGTCGGCGCCGTGATGAGTTAGACGTAACGAAACAGAGTGGGACATGACATTATGTCGAGCCATCAATAATGAATGTCGAATGATAGAACAGTTCCCAGATGTAGCGTTGCATCTTGCTTGTTACATTTCCTAGGTGTATGTCAATGCCTGTGGTATTTTGCCAACTATTCATGTTTTGCAAAACTCGGTAGTATCAAATGATATATAAGTGCTAAGTTTCATCTTTTTATCAGCATTTGTTCAATTTTCATCAAATGTCTTGTGTATACGAAAATTATTGAGATGTGGAATATTCTAATAAAAGTAAACAGCATTTGTCTTTCCACAACGATATAATTGAATATACAAAGCCAGCTTTCGACCATAACGATCATCATCAGTGACGGTGAGATGAGTCTAATTCTTCCTGGCCGGTTTCTTAGGCCACGGCTTGTAGCGGACTCTGATGATGATCGTTATGGTCGAAAGCTGGCTATGTATATTCAATTATATCGTTGTGGAAAGACAAATGCTGTTTACTTGTCTTGTCTATGTTTTAAATAATTCTGGCGCGGTGGTCCGCATGTCGGGCGAATTTCCTTTGGATGCGTGTTTTCGTGCTTTTTACATTTTATAAGTTTACAACTACTAAATAAATAATTCCGGCGCGGTGGTCCGCTGTCGGGCGAATTTCATTTAGAATGCGTGTTTCCGTGCTAAACAACCCATTTCTTGCTTAAGGTTCTGGTTCATGCTTTAGAACCTAAGCAGTTACTCAATTGTCAAGCACTGCTCGTAACTCATTTTGTCTGTATTTTCCAAAGGAAATGCGCATAATTATCAAGTTGGTTGTACAAAACTATGCCTCTAAAATTAGAAGTACGCACTATTCTTTGCACTAGTTTAAAGCTTAGTTACTTATATTTAAGCTTAGTCAGTTATCTTTAAAGGTTTAAGCGCATTTCCTTTGGAAAATACAGACAAAATGAGTTACGAGCAGTGCTTGACAATTGAGTAACTGCTTAGGTTCTAAAGCATGAACCAGAACCTTAAGCAAGAAATGGGTTGTTTAGCACGGAAACACGCATTCTAAATGAAATTCGCCCGACAGCGGACCACCGCGCCGGAATTATTTATTTAGTAGTTGTAAACTTATAAAATGAAAAAGCACGAAAACACGCATCCAAAGGAAATTCGCCCGACATGCGGACCACCGCGCCAGAATTATTTTCTAGTTGTAAACTTACATTAGGTAAAAAAACGATAAAAAATTATTGTCCCTACTAGGATTTGAACCCAGGTACACTGGGTTTGAGTGCTCGCATCCAAAGGAAATTCGCCCGACATGCGGACCACCGCGCCAGAATTATTTTCTAGTTGTAAACCTATATTAAGTAAAAAAACCCAAAAAATTATAGACCCTTCCAGGATGTGAACCCAGGTACCCAGCGTTGAGTGTCGTATTTACTCCGGACCACTGGCATTCAACTCAGAGGCCGAAAAAACATTGAAAACGACACCCTACTCGAAATTTAATTTTCAACGACCGTAATTTTGGTTTTCTATATTTTTTGTGGTTTTTTCGATTTTTTGGTAACTTAAAGTAGTCGTATCGACTTCGGACCGGTTTCATTCGATTCAGCGCCCAAAATTACATAGAAATCGACACCCTACTCGAAATTTATTTTTTATCGACCTAAATTTTGGTTTTGGGTAATTTACAATGGTTTTTTCGACTTTTTGGTCACCTAAAGTGGTCGTATCGACTTCGGACCGGTTTCATTCGATTCAGCGTCTCAAAATACATAAATATTGACCTTTTTCGCGGCAAAAAATATTAACCCTGAATTTTGCCGATTTTTTGAAAATTTCGCTGACTCAGCAAACCGGGTTAATGACGTCACAAAAACCTGGTTTTCAATAGGGTTCGTGTCCTTCCCAAGGTTGATTTTTGTACCAAGTTTGGTTAAAAAATAATTATCCGTTCGAAAGATAGAGTGTTTACAAGAAAGTGTCTAGAAATACATATATATATATATATATATATATATATATATATATATATATATATATATATATATAAATATATACATATATATGTATATATATATATATATATATATATATATATATATATATATATATATATATATATATATATAAAGTCTCGCGAAACTTATTTTTTCGTCATTAGGGACCTCTGAAACGGATTTGTGTCGTGGTCCGAGGTTTAAATTCCGCCATGACGCCTATCCCATTAGGCGAATTTCCAAAGGAAATTCGCTAAAAGTTGTAAATCGTCGGAAAATTAATAAATTGAGTTAAAATTTCGTACAATTATATACCTTTGCGTAATAAATTAGTACACTAAGTTTCGTTTGGACACGACTATTATATCTATTGTTTTGTTGGATCAGCAGCATCGAGCGTGGTCAGTGTCTGGATGGGTGACACCTTATTCAACTTCAACGAAACCTCTTTTATTTAACTTAGCATGCCATGAAACATTACTTGCAGCACTTCTATTTTACTTTCTAGAAAAGTTTTCCCGTTTTTTTCGATGTATACTAGTTGTTTCTTTTCTTTGATTAGAAGAAAGATTAGAATTGGTCAAAATAAAAACTATATTTCTCATTTTCTTACAAAAATACAAAACTTGAAATTTACAAAAGCTCTGTTTTTAGTCAAAAAAGTTTCTCATTAAAACGAAAAAATGACTAACAGTAAAAGGGCGTAAAAATTACAATAAACATTTTTTTTTTTTTAAAAAATCGGAGAACTATTACTTTTAGGGCTACAAAACAATTTTTTTATGAATGGGCTCAAAAAAACAACTCAGGGAAAAATACATTGTTAAAAACATGAATAAGGGCTAGATAACAATGGTTTATTTATGAAGGGCAGGAATAACCGCAAAAACAGCTCTCCTAACACCCCCGGCCCTTTGTTACCAAAACCGCCCCTCTGATGTTAAAGAAAAAGTTCTCGTTTAATTAGAACAGTATCTGAGCTGTAATTAAGCTTATTGTCTACTTTCTATTTGGGTTTGACAATTTTTTTTTAAAAAATTGATTTCAAGTAAATTGGATATTTGATATTTTTTAAGTATTTTTATTTTTGTGGTGTCACGCCAGGCATGGTAAAGGACAGTGTTAGGATGATGCTAAATTTTGATTGGCTAATACATAGTTATGCTGGTTACGTAGTGAAATCAACCAATTAGGTTATTTAAGTCTTTATTTACACAACTGAAGATAGCTTATTACTTTTCCTCGTTTATACCGAAGGTATAAATAAATAGAGAAAGTATTGAGTTTGCAATAAAAAAAATCGATACCGGGATGTAACCGGAATTATCCGATTCATGTGTTTTAGAATAATACTATATATAGAAGGAGCACAGGACCGTAAACACAATGTAATTCCACTGATAACACGAAAGCCGGTTGACTGTTGCAACCTTAGAATAATACTATATATAGAAGGAGCACAGGACCGTAAACACAATGTAATTCCACTGATAACACGAAAGCCGGTTGACTGTTGCAACCTTAGAATAATACTATATATAGAAGGAGCACAGGACCGTAAACACAATGTAATTCCACTGATAACACGAAAGCCGGTTGACTGTTGCAACCTTAGAATAATACTATATATAGAAGGAGCACAGGACCGTAAACACAATGTAATTCCACTGATAACACGAAAGCCGGTTGACTGTTGCAACCTTAGAATAATACTATATATAGAAGGAGCACAGGACCGTAAACACAATGTAATTCCACTGATAACACGAAAGCCGGTTGACTGTTGCAACCTTAGAATAATACTATATATAGAAGGAGCACAGGACCGTAAACACAATGTAATTCCACTGATAACACGAAAGCCGGTTGACTGGTGCAACTAAGTAATGCTGCCAACCTGACAACAATACATTATTTTAAATATTTGTCATAAATATCTATTAATGAAGAAAGATTGTAAAAAACAAATATAATAACTTAAAACACCTGCTGAGTATTTAATAAAACCGGTCTTAGATGGCAAAAGGGTGGCGGAATACAAGAATCTACATTTAGTTGACGAGGACTACTTTTTATATATATTTTTAATAAATACGTTAAACTACAATTAAATGCTTTAAATATTGTAATGCACCGATATTTATATTAGTATTTTATGAATAATCAATAATTAATTAATAATAGAACATAATAATTCAGCAACCGGAAGGATTTCCAATCTTTTTTATTAGAAAATTGTATATTGTTAGGGTGGCAGCATTACTTAGGTGCACCAGTGAACCACCTTTCGTGTTTTCATATTATATTATTCTAAGGTTTTAGAGGCCTCCTGAGTGGTTTTGCAAAGTTGTCTGTCTGTATGTGTGTGTGTTTATCATCGTAGTTTCCAGTGTATTTGTGCTAGAGAGTTCCAACTTATGAAAAAATCAGTCTTTAGGTTTAGTTGTGCTATCCGGAAAAAATATTTTTTGACGTCATCAACCCGCAATATTGGCTTGAAAAAATTTTCGAAAAATTACAAAACGGGAAAAATTGTTATTAAAAAATTGTAAATGGTCAGAAAATGATTCAATTGAGTTGAAATTTCGTACAATTATATACCTTTGCGTAATAAATTAGTACACTAAGTTTCGTTTTTATACGACTAGTATGTCTATTGTTTTGTTGGATCAGCAGCATCGAGCGTGGTCAGTGCCTGGATATGCTACCGCTGGAAATTAATGAGATGTATTTTCTATCTAAGGATAGACGAAGCGAGTCCAAAGAAATATTACCTTTAACGACTTGTATATTCGGAGGGCTAGCGAAGCGAGTCCGAATTAGAGAAGACGAGCAAAGCGGATCTGATGTGATGAGGAAAAGTTCCGAGGTGCCTCGTACCGGATGATTTGTCTTATAAATCTTTTATTATATTAGTTATTGTAATTTGTACTGTTGCTTTAAATAAATTAACAATCGAGTTGTTCAGGTTACTTTTTTAATTTTTCTATATTCATCCAATAGACGAACCTCTCTTATTAAGTCATGTCCATATTGGGTGGAGACTGTCATTGGCGTTTCAAAGTGAAGTTTCTAGGTTTTCAATACTGAAGAGCCTTTTTTAAACTGTGAGGCAATCATCAGCTTCTTCTCCTTGGCGGCGTGCCAGAAAAGTGAGTTGACTTTAGAGGTAGTGTTGGCAAAGATATAAGGTGTAATGCCTGATTATATCGTACCTTTATCGTTTCATTCATTAATTTCTTGTGTTTACTCCTGGATCTATGCAGGTAAGTAAAACTGATGCAATTATGACAACTGCTAAAATCTTTTATGATTAATCTCCACGAACACCTGAATTGCTTGGTATCTCAAAATATAGTAAATAAAGCTATACAATTTGTTCACACTGCTGGTTTGACACCAAGGAGAAGAAGCTGATGATTGCCTCATAATTTGAAAAAGGCCATTTAGTATTGCCAACCTAGAAACTTCATTTTGGAACGCCAATGACAGTCTCCACCTAATACGGACATGACTTGGCGGGACAAAAAGTTGATTTCCCTACTTTTTTAGACCAAAGACTTGGCGAAGAGTTTTTTACCCCGTATGTGGTTTTTGTTAAGATAATATATACACCTTGCAGAAGACCTTTTTTGCATTACTCGAATAAAATATGTGATCTGAATCGGCCAACGATGTGGTAATTTTCACTGGGAATAATGGCTCATAATGAATAATGGTGGTCAATGAACCCAAGGAATGTGTTCAATACCTTTTCGTACAATTGTGTACAATGCACAACACTCAGTCTTGCATTGTACAATCGTACTTTTAAAAAATTATTTTTGATCGGAAAATATTTTTAAATGAAACTTGGTGCAAAATTAGTCTTTGCTGAGAACAGGATCACTATTGAAAATCTGATTGAAACATTGCCGAGTCAGCAAATGTTTTAAAAAATTGTAATACTATGAGTTAACATATTAATCAGTTACCGAAAATAACTGATGAATACTCATCGTACCTAAATATGGTAAATAACCGGAAAACTATTGACTTGGTATCTGAATCTACTGAATTTCTTATTAAGTAAATGTGATTCCTTACTGACTTTACTAAATAATGATTATGCTTACAAAGTTCCCAACTTTTTGGTTTATTTTAATTACTTTATAAAACTAATGCTCTAAGAGACAAGCTGTTGAGTTATATTTAGTAAATTTAGCCAGAAGCCGCTGTGTCTGATGGATAAATCTTTTCTCTCACTTAAGATTAATTAAGTCCTATTTGTTAGCTCGATAGACTTAGGTTTACCAGCC
>JACMZG010001913.1:2713834-2808834 GCA_018340805.1 Microvelia longipes
TAGTGCTTACAGCTCGGAATCTAATGGATAGATCTTGACTAAACTTTATGCATAGAATGCTTACAGGTCTGAGAATTCCTTTTAAGACTTATCAAAATCCGTTCCAAAATAATATTGGTTTAGTACAACACAAATTTTTTAAGTGCTTAGAGATTGGAATCTAATCCATGGATCTTGACTAAACTCTACACTTAAACGACTTATAGGTCATATTGACCACATTATATGTCTCTACCATATTGGTTCACAAATAACTATAGGGGATTAGTGTAAAATTAGGTTTTAAATACTTAAAGATCAGAATACAATTTAAGCATCTTAACTGAAGTTTAAATTTAGACTACTCATGGGTCAGAATGAACATATTCTGACTCATCGAATTGTTAAATAACAATAGGGAGTTACTGTTAAGGAAATCAAATTTCAGTCTTATATCCTTGGATTTAATCGATAGAGCTTGACTAAACTTTAAACTTATAATCCTCATAGCTTAAAATAAACACATTATACGCGTCATCGGGATATTTTCTAAAACTATTATAGGGGTTAACTTATGGCCTATTTTGTTAAGAATATTATTGTAAAAAGACATAAAAAGTCAAAACAAACGATTTAAGATTTCCATTTTTGATCGTCAGCTTATCGAAACAAGGCTTACTTAGAAGTCAAAGCACGGTTGAGAATCTTAGCCGTCCGGATAGACAAAAAACAACATCTTTAACAAATATGTGGGCCAGCGAGCCAGATTTTTTTCTATTTTTCTAAATACAACTACAAGGGTAGACTAATTTTTTTACGAAGTTTCAACTCTCTAGTATAAATACACTAGAAGCTATGATGATAACAGACACAAAACTTAGTGAAAACCACTCAAATGGTCTCAAAACACCTTAAACGGATAATTCCGGTGACATCCCTGTCTTGGATTTTTATACAATCACAATACCTACTGTTCCTATATACCTATACGCTATAAATGAGAAAAACTAAAAATTATAAGCAGTCTAAAATTGGTTGCGAAAAATGAATTTTAAATTTTGACATAAATCAGATGCAAATTGTGGAAGTTAAATAAAATATAATAGAGAAAGTGGTTGTCGCTAATAAAGTTTTGTCAATTAGTGAAAAAGAAACTCTTGGGACAAGGAAGTATTTCTGTAGAGTATCAAGCTGACGTCAAATTCTTGTCATGACGTCCCCCAGGAATAGCTCCTAACAAGCCCGTTGTTATCTAACCCGATTTCAGACCATTTTTCTCCACAAATTGCCTTCTTCGTTCTCCATCTCACTACTATTTATTATCGCTATTTTTCAGTACTATTTAGGTATTATTTGAAATTTATGATGGTTTTTTATCCTATTTTGTTTTTCTCATACCGTAGGTGTTAGGTTTATAAAAAACGTATTGTGATTGCGCTTAAAACCCGCAAAACGGATTTACCCTGAATTAACGTGTAATTAACTACGGAACAACTTATCCAAAAAAAGTTATAGTTAATTTTTAAAAAGCTTTTTTTATTTTTTTTATGTTCATACATCTATACAAAGTCAATCGCATATTCATTCTTCTAGTATGTTTACGGTTTTTGTTAGTTCAATTGTGTTATGAAGCATCGAGCGAGTTCAGTATTTGGATATGTGACCCTGTGAAAAAATGGAAGTTATACCTACTTCTTTTAGGATGGATCAAACGAGTTCAAAGTCGTACTGCTATATAAATTAGGCGATTTCTTAACGCTAGCGGAGCGAGTCTGTTAGTGAATATGAGCTAAGCATATCCAATAAGTTGAGGAAGAATTCTGAGGTACCCCTAACCAATTTTTAATTTTTTAAAAATATAATAAGATAAATATACCTGACTGAAAGACATTCCCGAAGAAATATAAATCATTAATAATTCTGCTTCTTCTTTTCTATGTTTGTTATAAATGATATTTAGTACTAGTTCTCAGCTATTATTTTAAGTCCAACGAGGCCACAACCACATCTGTGGTTAGCCCAGCTCTCGAGGTATTCGAGTTAGAAATGCAATGCTGTGGAGTGCCAGACTAGTTTCAAATATAATATAGGAAAGCTTGATTCTATTTTTAACATTCTTTCTTTACCTTGTCATGACAGTATAAAGAGAATGTATTGTCATTGACAATAATATATAGACTCTATAATAATGTTAATACATATCGAGACGAGCTTAAGGTTTTCAAGAAGAAAACATCAGTCCAAAAATACATAAAGATATTATTACTAGAGGGACCCTATTGGTTGAATTTTGAAACATCGAAAAAATAACCTGACCACCTTTGACTATCAATATAATCAAATAATCAGAACAAAATACAGTGACTTATGTAGTAGAACGCTGGAAAGATAAATCAATATACAAACGATGTGAAGGAAGCCAAAACAATTGATTCATTATAACCTTAACTCACTTTTAGAATAAGTTTCTATGAGGTTATACAAATCTCCTGAGAGTTCCACAATGATGTTTCAGGACTCCTAACGTTTTAAGATGGCTATACCACCTCTAGTATCTATCTCTATGCAAAAATAGATGAACAGCAACTGAGCTGTCAACCATAGATCTTGATCGTCATCAAACAACAACAAATAATAAGAGTTATCAAATTCATTCGTGATTACTCTTATCATTTCTTTTTTTCTCTTTCATTATCTAATAATGTTATATTTTATCATTGTTGGTTTTTCTTTAGTTATTAGTTTATACTCTTATAACTTATGTTTTAATAAATTTATTTAAACTGATGACGACCAGGATCTACGGTTGAAAGCTCGGTAGTTGTTTTTAAAGTAATTTTGGTCTACTGTCTTCATTTAGTAAACATTTTTTTCGTCTTATTTTTTTACAATCTATTATTACTTCTTTATCCTTGAATATATCTTTATTAATTAATAAAGATATTAATATCTCTTTATTGTTTATTACATATAATTTCTGAAGAATTGTTAATGAAAGAAAAACTATTGATATCACTGCTTTTATGTACTTTTATAATTCTGCATTGCAAACATTGCAAAAGACAAGGCATGACATACCAAGTTTTATCGTCGAAACCAGGTAGTTGTAAAGTCATAAACCCGGTTTGCTGCGTCAGCAAACTTTAAAAAAATCGGTAAAAGTAGGAATTAGTATTTTTGGCGGTAAAAATGTGTATTTTGTAGTGTATCCTTCTGTGTATTTTTGGTGGTTCTCTTAAAATGTGTTTTAAGGCGAAAAATCAAATTAAATCAATCCGAAGTCAGTACGACTACTTTAAGTCGACTAAAAAGTTGAAAAACTAAAAACAATAAGATGACAAAAAATTAAATAATACTACTTTCTTCTTAGTACAAGATTCATTAAAACCAATTCATGAACCATAAAAAGGCTATAATAATCTAGTAAGATAACCAAAAAAGCTTAACAACGCGATAAACAAAAAATAAATAAATATATATATTAAAATATACGTAATATAGTGTAGAGCTTGTATTGGTAATATACACTTCTACCCTATACGTACGATATTGCTGAGTTGATGAATGCGTGAATTGTGAACAAGAGTTTGTTTTTAAGTTCTAGGCACACCGCTTAATTTTTTTTAGTAAATTTATGTTCGAAATTAGTTTTAATTCTCCCCATTACACCGTAGGTATATAGGAGAATATTGTGTTTGCAGAAATTTCCGAAACCGGGATGTCAGCGGAATTA
Source organism: Microvelia longipes (assembly GCA_018340805.1). NCBI lineage: Eukaryota > Metazoa > Arthropoda > Insecta > Hemiptera > Veliidae > Microvelia > Microvelia longipes. The sequence goes on from JACMZG010001913.1 coordinate 2,717,547, forward strand.
TCCGTTTCAGGTCTTTTTAAGACCTGCCAAGTAGTTTTTTGTCTGCTATAAGTTGTCTGTCTGTATGTGGGTGTGTGAGTCTGTTATCATCGTAGCTCCTTGCGTATTTATACTAGAGAGTTGAAACTTTGTACGAAAATCAGTTTATAGGTGTAGTTGTGCTGTTCGGAAAATATTTTAATGACGTCATTACCCACAATAATCTCATTATCAGTATAAGTTCAATTTTTATTGAATGACTTGTACGGTTTTTAAAAAGACTGTGGATAAATCGGAAAATAATTCATTTAGGTTAAAATTTGGAACAAGTGTACCAAAATTTGGTACAAGTGTACAAGTGTATAACTTTACGTAATAATTAAGTACATCAAGTTGTATTTCAATACCAAAAGTATATCCATGATATCCATGTTACAAATAATATATCCATGATTTTTATTAGATTATAATAGTTAAGCAGAATTAAGAGTCGTCAGTACCTAGATAAGTGACCGCTGGGAATGAAACGAATGTATTTACCATCTGAGGACGACCGAAACGAGTCCGAAGTAGGGATTATGAACGTAGCAAATCCGATGTGATGAGAAAAAGTTCTGAGGTACCCCGTACCTGGTTTTTAAGTTAAATAAATGTAATGTGTACTTTCAGTTCCATAAAGAAATTCCACTTTATGCTTTTTAATTTCAGCAGTAGAATTTTTTAACTATAAATCAATTTTTTTATGAATTTTTCAGAGGGAATAAGCTAAAACCTTTCTGCGATTACCTTTTCAGTAGCATTATTAACTGAGTTTTAATTTAGCGCAGATAATGGTGAGCATAAATTTGAAAAACAAATGAAATAAATCTGCAAATTTGCTTTGAAAAATTCAGAATAAATTGAGTATGGAGTAGTAATCCTTCTGCTCAAGTTAAATTTATTCAAACAAAAGCGCACATTCCTAAGAAAAATCGCATGGCACGCGGACACCGCGCCAGAATTTTTTTATTCCATTGCTAATTAGTTTTATCATTTGATACTACCGAGTTTTGCATAACATGAATAGTTAACACAATATAATTGTGCGAAAGACACCTAGCAAATGTAACAAGTAAAATGCAATTCTACATCTGGGAACTGTTCCATCATTCGACATTCGTCATCATTGATGGCTCGACATAATGTCATGTCCCACTCTGTTTTGTTACGTCTAACTCATCAGAGTTCAGGCTCTGTCGGCCCTGATGAGTTAGACAAAGAGCGGCAAAGAGCTGTTGCGTCAATTGGGTTGTTTAGTTGATTGGTTCATTTCAAATCTCAAAGTCAATGCTAAAAGTAACAAATGTTCAAACCCCATTTTTAGTTATACCAGTTTCCATCGTATTGCGAGGTATTTTTAAACCTGCAATACTCAAAATTATCATATAAACCTGGATCTAAAATGTTTTAAGGCAAAGCCGTTCGGATATCAGTGAACAAAATAAAGTTTTACTTGATTGTTTCAAATTAAAGTTTACGTTTCGTTCAAATTATGATATTATTGCTTAGAATTGGGGTACATAGTTATTATTTTATCATTAGAATAATACTATACATAGAAGAAGCACTACTGATTACACGAAAGGCGGTTGACTGGTGCACTTAAGTAATACTGCCACCCTATCAATATACAATCTTCTAAAAAAAAGTTGGCAATACTTCCGGTACCTGAATTATTATGTTCTATTTATAATTATGGATTGATTATTCATAAAGTACGAATATAAATTTCGGTGACTACGATTAACTAGAGATTAACAAGAGATACAGGACATTAAAAAGATTAAACAGGGATTAATAAAAGAAACAACATTAACAAGATTAACAATTTAATAAAGATATATTAACATATTAAGAATATATTAGACATACTGAACAAAGATTTGTAAATTATCTTTAGTCTATTTGTGATCATGTTTGTAGTAGCATTGTTTAAAAATAAATTATTGATTCCCCCCCCCCCCAATTTTAAAGAGGAAATCTTAATTGACGGCTAGTTTAGGAAGTGCAAACTTTTAGAAGGCAAAATAATAATTCTTATACACATGGACAGACGGTAATCAAAGCTAAAATTAATTACTTTAAGTAAAACTTACAACTTCTTAATGAATAAGCAATATTGTTATTAAATTAATCCATCAAAGCTATATCGCTATCTACATCAGGTAATCTATTAATCACAACATGCATCTATAAGTTAACCGATCAATCAGAAATTAATCAGTTACTTTGGGAAGATGAATAATAGAATTACACAAAGTAAACAAACTTTGATACTATAGATAGATTGGAAACTATAGATTAAATCAAAACAAGTTAATTAACATCATTACAAGCATAGAGATATATACTAGAGGGGGCATAGCCAATCTTAATACATTGAGAGGCCTGAAACATTTTTAGTGGGGCTCTCAGGGGCTCTGTGTAACCTCATTAAAACCTTCCCAAGAGGGAGTTGAGGTTATAATTAATCAATTGTTTTGGGCTTCCCACAGATTGTTTGTGTTGTGATTTGTATTTTAAACATTCTACTATATAATTTACTGTTTTTTTGTTCTGTTTATTTGATGAAAATGATAATCGAATGTGGTCAGGTTACTTTTTCGATGTTTCAAAATTCAACCAATAGGGCCCCTCTAGTAATATATATCTATGATTACAAGTAATGTTGGGTGAAGAGATGAGAGATAACAACGTCTATAATACGACACACGGCTAATCAGTTGACAGCGTGGCAAAATAATGCGAGAGAGCCAATGAGGTTATTAAATCTGGACAACCATGTTAGTTCCTTAACAATATATTCCCACGCTGTCAACTGATTTTAGCCGTGTGCAGTACTATAGTGGTATTGATCCTGAGTGTTCTAATGACAAAAGTATTTATATTATATTTATTATATTATATTTATTTATTTTACTAATATTTATCTATTAAGCCTATATATTTTATCTTTTCCACTACTTATTTTCTTCTATTTATTACTTATTTTTATCATGAATTTAAAATAAAGGTTTAAATTTTAGTTTTAAAGATGTTTGTTCTATTATAATTTTTTATATCAAATAAAAAATTTTGTTTTAAAAAAAATAATATATTAATTTATTATATTAATATAACAAAATTATATTATGTTATTATGTTGTGTTATTTATTATTATGTTATATTATTATATTATATTTATTTATATTATTAGGTCCTCGAAGGCTGTTTTCTAAGACTTTTATAATTTATAGTTAAAAATATTTGAGGTTAACTTAAGTTAGATTCGTGTGTTTGTCAAAATTTGTATAAAATATATAAGTATATTATAGTAGGTATAGTACAGTGTAGTAAGTATAGTATAGTAGTGTAGGTAGTAGTAGTATAGTATATAAGTATAGTATAGTATATAAGTAATATATAAGTAAATAATCATTACTTTTAATTTGGATTTATTGCACACACAATACTTTTCCTATATACCTACGATATAAATGGAGAAAAGTAAAAAAAGATGAAACGACACTATCTGGCACTGGTCCAGAACTAAGACCAGGTCTTAAGAACAATGCTTTCAGATCAATGATCCTCAGGTCCTGAATATCAAACAGTTAAAGATATGTTTCAAATCCAAAACTTACCCTTATTTTTGAAACATACACCTATATTTATTTCTCTATAATCCTTTTATTCAGAGTTTCGATTCTCTAGCGTGTACAAAGTGGTAATTATGTGCGTAACTCCTATGCGTGACACTCATATCCAATTACACAGATACGGACAGCATAATGAAAACCACTCGGATATTATACGTATATGCCGGAAACGAATGAACTTTTCCCAAACATACCTACTGTAATATAAGGAAAAGTAAAAACTCACCATCATTTTAATTCTAGATTTATATCCATTAGCTTTATTGGTTTATATGAAAATAAATTTTCATGTTACAACATTTCATATTTGAATATTTCCTTATGAAGTTATTCGAGTAAATACCAGATTATTATATTTTCAAGTAAAGAATTTTCTATTGAAAACGCATTATTTTAAAACCTAATAAATTTTTAGTTAAGCCTTATGATTTACCATGCATTTGATCTCAGTGTATTACTTTCTAATGAAGTCTTCAAACAATAAAATTAATTAATAATGTGCGTTCTCTTTTATGAAAATTGATAAATGTAATAAACTTTTATAAACCAAGAGCCCAGGGGTATTTTGTTAATAAAAAGTGTAATGGCTGGAACCGGTCTCAATTTTTCGTAAATACCTTCCTGAACAACGATCTGCCATTCTGACGACTCGTATCGGATGGGTGTCCCAGGCAGAACGCACTTTACATGTCAAATTTACCACCGAAGTTAATAAAAAGTGTAATGGCTGGAAACGGGTTTAATTTTTCGTAAATACCTTCCTGAACAAGGATCTGCAATTCTGCCAACTCGTATCGGATGGGTGTCCCAGGCAGAACGTTTGACCACTAAAGTGCGTTCTGCCTGGGACACCCATCCGATACGAGTAGGCAGAATTGCAGATCCTTGTTCAGGAAGGTATTTACGAAAAATTGAGACCGGTTCCAGCCATTACACTTTTTATTAACAAAACACCCCTGGGCTCTTGGGCTATTACAATACAAGTTAATAAAACTTGTATTTTCACATTTTCACATAGCATAATTTTTTCAAAAAAATCTATAATTCCTTCAAATAATTTACATACGGAATAGTATACAATAAAAGTGCGAGAGACTTCTAGGAAATGTAATAAGTAAAATGCAATGCTACATCTGGGAACTGCTCCATCATTCGACATTCGTCATCATTGATGGCTCGACATAATGTCATGTTTCATTCTGTTCCGTTACGTCTAACATATCAGGGCGCCGACAAAGCCTGGACTTCAGGCTCGGTCGGCGCCCTGATGTGTTAGACGTATCGAAAAAGAGTGGGACATGACGTAATGTAGAGCCATCAATGATGACGAATGTCGAATGATGGAACAGTTCCCAGATGTAGCATTTCATCTTGCTAATCTTACTTTTTTTAAAAATGGTTATACAAATTTGTACAATTAATATTTTCATTTTTTTACATATTTTTTCTTACCTCGATTAACCTAACAAAACAAAAATCCATCCAAGGTTAAAATTGATCCATCTTCCTCATGGCTATGTTGTGTTATTAAGAAATGAACATGCAATCCATTAATATAGGCGAAACTCAACTAGAGAGTATTAAAATAATCATTAACAATGTCACGATATCAAAGACTTATCTACTTCTAAGTATTCTTATCTCCAGGCAGATGATGACTGTTTAGGTCATTATCAGGTATACTGGTTTAGGACTAGTTAGTATGGAAGGTCTTGATTAATTAAGTAAACACAATGAATAGACCTTCTGTGCTGATTATTATATTGATCTAATGGTTGTACTGTTGTCTGTTGCAGATCGTGGTAAGTATCATCTGGTCAGTACTGGATAGGCCAAAGTCGATCCACCACTATCCAACGCGGGATTCCAATCTTCTAGTGTGTTCCAGCTACGTGGATGCATCCTATATGATAGCATTCGCCTACCCTATATGCCTTATACTCGTCTGCACTGTCTATGCCATCCTCACACGGAACATACCAGAGGCATTTAACGAATCCAAGCACATCGGTGAGTAACATTTTCTCGGCAACTACGATATTTCAAAAGCACGAACGTTTAATCTTTAAACAATTGTGGATGTGATCCACCCGTGGTGGTTCCCGCGAAAGGGCTCTAAAACGGGCATTATTAATATATTACACTTTTTTTTGTATATTTTCAAATGATTGTTTTTTTTTTAAACAAGTTCTTTATTGGCAAAAGTATACAATATTTATTTTGTGTTAACCGGAGCCATATTTTATTTATTGGTTTGGGGTGATTTGTGCCTCTTTATTTTTATTTTATTTATTAATTTTGGTATTAAATTTGGTTATTTTTTGGGGTGTGAGGGGGTTTTGTTTGGGTTAAGGATAATTTCCAATTTTTGGTTTTAGGTATTTTTTTTTTGGAGGATTTGCAAATGAATATTTTTGATGGTGTTTTGAATAGGTTTGTATTGTAAAGGGATTTGCAGGAGTGTCAAAGAGGGTTTCCTATGCAGTCTGTGGACTGGACTTTTGATGAATCAACCTGGCATTTGCCTGTAAAATTGAGGGAAACCACAGAAAACCTCAATTAGGTTGATCGGACACGCGGGTCCTGGGTGTAAAGGTTATATTATTTTTATTTTTTTTTTTTTACGTTTGGGGGTTTAGTTGTTAGGGTTTCTTTTCTAGATTTTTTGAGGCTAAGGGGAATAGTTTATTTTATTTACGAATTGAAGTGTATTTATTATATTTTTTAATTTTGAGAAGAGTAGAGTCTTGATTTTTTCAGTCTTGTCTTGGATGTCTTGAATTTTGACTTTCTGATATAATTTTGATCGTTCTGTCTTGTATTTGGGACAGTCTAGTAGAATATGTTCTACGGTCTCGTCTATTGTGGGGCAGGTGTGGCATACTGGGGAGTCGCTTAATCCTATCTTGTAATGGTATTGTATGCATCTCGCATGTTGACTCCTTAATCGGTTAATTTTTACGATATCTCCTCTTGTTAATCTTGATTGTTTGTTATTTATTTAAATAAACGGATATTATTATTATTATTAATTAGAAAAAGTTATAAAAACGCCTTACAATAAGTATGACACATGCGAGTTGAAGTTTCGAAGTCTTCTCCAACCAATGTCTAATGTTTTTCTAATCTTAGTGGCTTTAACATTGATACCCTACCTTATAAGTACTTGATTTTATTTCCTTTAAACAAATTATGATAGATTAACCTAGCTTACAAATTACATTTATTATCGCATCACTTAAATAAATGTTACAAATCACAAACAATTAATTGAAGTCGCACACGATTAAGCTGCTGGAACAAAATCCAATTCTATAAGGGAACAATAAGAAAATATGAAATGAATTCTTGTTTTAAATCCCGTATTCCATTTGACGTATAACATATTTCTTCGAAAAATAACCGCAATAATTTATACACTCGAGCTGTTTGCTTTGTTCAGTTTGCATCTACACTGACACTGATTCCTAATTCATTCTTATTATATCCGCGTACACTTGTATGGTTTTCATTTACACTCTTAGAGTTTTTCTCCTACTCTAACGTGGTTTTCTTATACTCTCTCTACTCTCGTATAGTTTTGTATTTGTATATTTTATACTTAAACTCACACAGAAGTGAAATTCATATGAGTTTAAATTACTCAGAGATGATAAATCTAGTATCTTTCTCTGCATTCTGTCGTGCTTCTCAGAACAATATACACAATATTAAAGTACAATTTGGCATTTTTTTTCTCTATAATACGTAGTAGAATTACATCGAGTTTTCAACTTTGCCCCTATTTACCATAATACATCATTGTATTTTATTGCGATTTATTTATTTATTACTTTTACTTTTTCTCATTTATACCGTAGCTATATAGGAAAAGAATGGTGTTTGCAAAAAATCCGATACTGGGATGAAACCCGAACTATACGTTTCAGATGTGTTTATGGTCACCTGAGTGGTTTTCTTAAAGATGTCTATCTGTATGTGTGTGTTGCAGTATATATTTGACGAAGCGAGTCTGAAAAAGGGAAGATGAGCGTAGCGAATCCGATGTGACGAGAGAAAATTCCGAGTTACTTACTACCCAATTTTTTCATTTTTACCTTAGGTATGTAGGAAAAGTGTGGTTTTGGCACTGAAAATCCAAAATCATGACTCGTAATTTATGTATCAGTTTTAGCGAATTTTCGGAGAAAAGTAATCTTATAAGGTTAGGTTTACGGAGGGGGGGGGGGGGGTGGGGGTAGAGATTAGTGTTAGATTTTTTGGAAGAGGAGACTCACTGATTAAATATATATATACGATTTGTACTAAACTAATTTTGACTCTGATCCCTATAATGAAACTATTTTATTATATATTAAGTTTTTATCTTTCCTTATTTATACACCGTAGATATAATATTCAGATTTAACCAAATCTGATTTGTTGATTTCAAAGTTTATGCTAATTACGTAAGAAATCCACCAATAACAGTTTAATGTTTTTGGAAACTCTCCTAGCATATACGTCATCTACACGTGCTTTCAATAGCGACTATAATTTGTGACTTCTGTAATAGTTGAGCATTTTTTCCCTTAGTTTTTACGTGACGCTTCACCTCTTTCATTAATGTCCCTAATTAGAAACCGTATTAATTAATAGCTGGTAATTTGTAACCTTTGATAATGGCGTGATTAGTCCAACCTTTTATTTATCACTCTTATTATTTAATGTTGTCGTAATCGAGTAATTTTTAAGCTATGTTAAGCGTTCATAATTTGTAACCTCTATTTATCGTTTAGAATTTGCAACCTATAATAATCGCCGGCAATTTATAACCTGAGCTAACCGTTCATAATTTGTAAACTATGTTAATCGTACTTTAACATTTAGTAAAATTAACATTTTATTGTCATAGCCTATTCTGCTCTCGACCAGAAACTAGTCTTGTTTTACTTATGTCTGACATCACTGTTGAGTAATATTTCGCCATAAGGGGGGGGGGATCTACCGATAACATTTGTCCGCGAGTGCTCCAAAATTTTATTATCTTTTGCGTCCGTGACCGGTCCGATGTGTGAGTATTAAGAAAGCTGCCATGATTAAAGTTTGAAATTGATCTTCGCGAGTGATTCTTACGGTAGTAAAGGCTCTTTTTGGTACTCGTTGCAGAAATTTTTCATTAGGTTCCTAGTGACAAGAGGCCGGAAAAGCGGTGTTATTTTATGTAGCTTGCTCTTCCATCGCAACTAGCCGTTGACCCGGATGAATCATTCCCAAGTATTTTACTTAAAGCGCTTGGAAGTAGCCTCTTTTTCAAATCCTATTTATTCATATAATCTTTGAGCATAGTCCGGGCTGGGAACCCTGGACCTCCGATGCGAAATCGAGTGTCTATACGACCATGGCCACGGAGAAAGATTACGGGCTCTAACAGGTTTATTTTGAGCTCGCTTATTAAGCTACCCCTTCAGTAGGAAACGAAAAGATCTTTTTGCCATTTAGCTGTAACAAGCTTGTAGCAAGCCAAAACTTGGGGACAACGGGGGGGAGCTATGTTTCGTAAACCTCTATAGAACTTCTGCTAAAATTTACTTCGTCAAAGCATACGTTATTTCATCGAAGGAGGTCTGATCCAAGGGTCTTGAATAAAAGGGAGACGCACTATAAGTTGATTTGCCATACAAAAAAGTGACCCCATCTAAAACCAAAAAAATAGAGAGAATTTAACACGAAACACACGTCAAATACCAATTTCACATGCTCAGTACAAATCACGCATGCTTACAATTCTTATAACAACTCAGGTCTTAAATTTTAGAGGCAAACTTACGTCACAATGGTTTCCATTGTTTATTGCTTGAGAAGGTTATAACAAAACACGCTGAAATTATCACTCACTGAAGTGGCAAAGTATAGTCCAAAATTTAAAATTAAATAAGCCCAAATGACTTACAAAGCACCACAAATGTAACAATTACGAGAAACATAGAAGAAAGTTGAAAAGCAAACTCGACAACCTTACTACATAACCTACGTTTGGCGCCTCTTTTCATTATATTCAAGAGGGGAGGTAAGTTTGCTCCTATTTCTCTATCTCATACAACTTCCAATGGATCAGAAATGTTCCTTAATGCGTCATACCCTTTTATTCAAGATCCTTGGTCTGAGCTGTGAAGAACTTCTTTATGTGTCAGGTTTCAATTATTATCGACGTGCGATGCATCCCGGGAAAAATTGGCAAGTTTTAAGGCTTTAAACAATTTTTAAAAACAATGGTGATTGTAAGATAGATAAAATGATTAGTTTTCTTCCTCTTGTTGTAAAAAAAAGTAAACTTCGAGCCTGAATTTACAAGGAAAATGTGTGAAAATCTTATCTTATTTATATAGATTATATAGAAACCTGAAAAATGTTGACCTGGCTGTTTTTGAAGCGCGACTAAGCGAACAGCTGATAATTTAACTTAATTTTGTCATTAAAATTTAAACATTAATTCATTTTGTTCTATATTTTTAAAAGTTTGATTTATTTGTTAAAAAAAAAGTAAAACTTTATATTATCAATAGAAAACACCTATAAATTTATCTGAGGAGGCAAACTTTTATTAGTTCTATAACATTTATTACTCATTGGAAATTATATATTGCCCAATAAATCAAAAGGTAATATTAATAAAGCATACCGCAATTTTAAAATTCCCTGTTTATATATTATGTTTCCCTCCTGAAGGTAAAAACCTAAAATTTACCTAGGGAAAAACAAGTCGTTGCTGCCCAGCAAAATTTAACACTCTAATCTCTAAAAAAATATCCTACTAAAAATATCCCTCAACAAGCCTCGGGATTGCTGATGGATATCAGTATACCTCATCCTTCTCTTCAATTAATGTATCTTTTATTTGTCTTTGTTGTATATTTTTCGTATTCAATACTTTTATATGTTCTACTTATTTTTTTTTTTATTTTAATTGTAGGTTTATTATTCCTTTAGACTGTGTTTATTAAAATACCTTACCCCTAAAATACCTTGGAATACCTAAGACATCCCCACTTAATAAGAAAAAACGCTTAAATTTAATTATGGAAACATTATAAAAAAATAATAAAATAAATCGCTTTAGGGCAAAGCATAAAAGTAATGATAGATAATTAATAAATTTGTATAAAATAGGGAAATATTCAGATGTAAATATGTAAGTAATTAAAAAAAATGTTTTTATCGATTCCTTTCCTAATACTGAACAGTGCGTGTAGTGCTTAAGAGTGGAGCAAGCACTATAATAAAAAAAAAACCTTAGTTTCAGGAACCAACTCGACTTCCCCGGGAGAAAAAACGCTAGTTTTTCCCTTGTTAAGTTAACAACTCTTTTTTAGTTTTTAGGCTTCAAAGTTAATATTTAATTGCCTACCTCAGAATAATATGTCTTCATGCGTACTTATTACTTAATTAGAGCTCCCGGTGGTGTGTCCGCCTCCAAGACAGTCTGGCTTCGGTTCCATTGAGCCTCTAGCATTTTCATGGAAGAGTTAGAAATCAATACATGTGTCGTCCTTCAAAAAGAAAGTTACGCCGATGGTTCTAGAGAGATGTCTGATACCTAGAAGATCCCACGCTTAAAATGAACCAGAGATTAAGAAAATATTGGACCCACAACAGTAGCTTATATATATATATATATATATATATATATATATATATATTATATATATATATATATATATATATATATATATATATATATATATATATATATATATATGTATGATATATGTGTGTATATATATATATCATACATATATATATATATATATATATATATATATATATATATATTGTATGATATATGTATATATATATATATAGTTTTATCAGAGCGACTCAATGAGACCAATTTTCAGAGTTGGAAACACAATGAGACCACTGACTGGTTCCATAGTGTGGCTTCATAAGCCTTGAGAAACCAGCCTAATACGACACAATGACTCCATTTTGACTAATTTTTAGCCCTATATATTAAATTGATGGAAAGTACAAACTGAGTCCAAACGTTTATTGAATCCAGTGCGTGCTTAATGAAGCCAATTGAACTTGGTTTTATTGAGCTGTATTTGAATTTTTTCGCTAATATTTATAGCGCTTACACCTAGTTGGTCTTAGGTCTATGATTTATCTAATCGTTGTCCTTATCAATGAAAACCGAACATTTTGATTTTTGTTAAAATATTTTTTTTAATTTGTTGATACAGTGCGTGTTGTCTATATTATTAATTCAAAGACAAATAAATAGAGATTTAAACAAAAGAAGAACATTTTTGTTATGATAAAAAATATTCTTTTCGGTTTGAACAGCTTTGAGTTTTTGATGGTTAATTTTGGATTATACTTTAACATTACTGCTTTATGAAATGAATATGTTTGTAAATTATCTTTTAAGGCAGGGTAAGTACAATGTATGTTCTTTTATTCTTTAAGGAAAACTTCTTTTATGATTATTTTCGTTTGCAACCAATGGATCTCAATCTCTACATCTTTCGATGTTAAGATAATAGAAAAAAAATCCCTACCCTGTAACCAACTATTTTATTGTAAATATAGTGGAATAGATTAACATGTAATTTCCTCCCCAAACGGTAGCTTTGAAGGTTACATTGGGTTCGTTTGTTTACAGAATGCACCACTTGTAATATGTCAAAAATTATGTCAACTTGACGCTTCTCTGATTGATCCACTTGGAGTACAATCCCCTATAACAGCTGATCTTTCAAGTATTTTAAACTTTGCAATGTACAGTAGATATGTCTTTACCCCAACTAGCTCAACTAACGAACATTATTAGAAATTTTTGATTTACGCTACCGTTCAAGGATGCCAATTAAGAGGGAAGTAAAATCACTTGTTATTCTATTCCACTGCAATTGAAAACACGAAAATGGTATTTTAAAATAAAGAATCTTAGCCCTGAAACAGGCGCGCAGTAAAAAGTATGTAACGTAAACAGTCGCGCGACGTACACCGTACGCCAGTAGCTTTTTTGGCTTTTAAATGTTTATAACAATGAGTTTTTATACTTTTTTCAACAAATTACTATATTAAGTGTACTAAGGTAAAAATAAGCCATTAATAACAATTAAAATTGATAAATTAACATTTATTTACAATAACAAGTAAAAATACTAAAAAAAAGACTTCATTATATTTATTCCTCAACAAAAAGATAAATGGCTAATAATAAATTTAATTATTTCTGTATAATAAATTAAATAATTCTTTGAATAAATTTATTAAAAACGAATAATTTTTAAATATTCGAAGCATATTCCGTTTGCCAGACAGGAAGTTGAGGCAAAAAGTAAGCAAACAACGAATGAGATAAATAATTAAAACAATAAGATACTCAAAAGCTCAGATTGGTTGTAGGTTACATGAAGCCTCAAGGTCAACAAACCTATATTACCTTAATGACAACATGAAATGTGATGACTGGCATACGGAGTAGGTACGCCGCGCGCCTGTTTAAGGGTTAAAGAATATAAAATCAAAGCAAAGAAAACACGAGTTTGTATTTTTGTAGGAAATTTCTTATGATTGGCGGTGCCACATAGACTTACTAGATACCCAGGCAGGACTTGATTTTATTTTCATTCATAAAAACACTAGGGAGGTGAAACCCACCACATGGGTACAACTAGTGCTTCAAGTGTCAATATATAGAAACTTTGAAGTATTATGACGTTTGTTTTTATAAAATAATTTAAAAACAATCTGCCAAGTATATGGAACTAAGCTTCACTACCTCCTATAAAACATCACAGAAAAACATAGGCCGCTGTGCGGCCAGCTTTTTAACTTTAAATATCTTCAGAACTGTTCCACCCACAAATGTATTTGAGGTCTCGTTAGACTCAGAACACATTAAACTATCATTAAAAATCAATTGTTGGGAATTTTTTGAAAATTCAAAATGGCCACCATTTTGGGACACCATGTTGGATTTTCTCCAAATTCTAATCAGTTCTTCCTCTCATAGAATTTGATTTTTGTGTCAAGTTTCAATAAAATTGGTTGAGCCGTTTGGCCTGTATCGTCTTAACAAGAAAAGTGCACATACATCCACACATACATACAAACATAGTAACATGCTTCACTCTCCTTATAGGAGGTAGTGAAGCAATAATTATAGTTTTTGACATAATAAACATTCAAAATCAAAACTCAGCGTGCTAATTGTTTTGATTTTCTTGTCAAATAATTTTACTAACTGTCAAAATATGTGAAAATGTCAACAATGAGTCAAATTAATTCCCCGTAGTAACACTAGAAGCGCTAGTTGTACCCATGCGGTTGGTTTCACCTCCCCAGTGTTTTTAGGAATGAACATAAAGTCATGTCCTGTCTGGGTATCTAGTAAGTCTATGTGGTGCCTGAACTAAGCTGTCAAGATTTATTATCAACCGCAGTCAACCTATCTTTTTTATAATAGCTCCTTGGTATATTATCATTGATTACCCAAACGGGTCGAAAGGCCCCAAACCAGCATTTAATTTAAAAAGCAAACAAAAACTACTGATTTCCAACAACACATTTAGAGTTGGGAGGAGGGGGGGGAGAGAAAATAAACCGATATTTTCTTATAGTAAATGAACTAATAATTGTTCAAGCCTATCTCAAGTCAAACCCAAGTGTTATCACAAGCTGTTGGTAAGATTTTCAGTATCCTTGTTTTGCTTGACTGGATCCTGAGGTTAAGTCTTGTTTACAAAATAAAGATACGCTAACAACAAATTTCTGTTATCATCTGAACCTGAACATCTCCGAAATGATGAATAATAATTTTATGAGCTGAAATGGTTGAGTTCAATGTGCCTTAATAAAAACTAATTAAAAAATATAACATGTAAACTTTAAAAGAGTCAGACTACATTTTTTTATCCTTTATTGTTGCAGGTAATATTGTTCTATTGAACTGAATCTTTGGAAGGATACCTGAAGTGTCTCTTGTTCAGATAGATTAACTCCCAGCAAAGTATATTCTTTTAGGTGAAGGAAGATTGTATGAACCTTTAATGTAGAAAGAAAAATGATTTTAAGGTGTGCAAAGCCTTGGTATTTCTGTCATTAATTAATACTTATTCTGGCAAACAAACATAATGTCAAGTTTTTTTTCTTTATTGCAATCTGTCCATGAGTTAAGGATCTCTATAATTTAAGATCAATTAACCAATTAGGATGGCACAAATTATAAATAATTAAGAGATAAAAAGGAATTAAAGAAAAGTTTTGTACAGAAAATATATTTACAGAAGTGTAGATGAAAGAAAATTAAAATTCTAGAGTAATCCAAATAGACTATTCTAATCAGCATGTTTTTTAATTCAATTGAGCTCATCAGATGACCCATCTGATGAAATGAGTCCTGCTTTTTAATTCAACCTCGGGGACTTGATTACTGGGCTGAGGAGGGGAGACTCCACCCACTCATCTGACAGGGACTTAACATCAAACCATATCGGCTAGATGGTTACTAGAGGATAAGAACCTTTTTGAAACCTTCTAATCGCCCCTTTTACCTAAGGTAAAAGAGGTCTCATCTTAGGATGAGACCCCAGTTGAATTAAAAAACATGCCGAATGTGAAGATAGTCAAGTCTCTAGTTTGATTTCAAAAGGATTTGTGTATTTTTAGGCGTAAAATATTTCCCATTAATTTTAAAATATGAGGAAGGAAGTTTTCCCATTACTTTTCAGGAGATGCAATTTTTATTTCCAGACATCTCATTATGTAGAGAACATTTTACGGAGACCTGTTTGCTACAGACTTCATTTGATGCCACTTCTATTTTTAGGTACAATCTTAGTGCACTTAAAAAGAGGAGTGATGATTCTCCTTTTAAAAAAGGAGAATTTGCTTGAATAGTACTTGTGGTAATAATGATAGTGGTGTTATTATTTTTTTTTTTATTTAAAGAAATATATTAAATCATGTTTGTGGTTTTCAGGTCCAGCTTGCTGTATATTTAAGAAGAAACATTTAAAGAGAAGGGAAAACAATGAAATCCCTATTAATATAAATATGCATAATATTTGTTCATTAAAATTCTATTGTACAAAACTTTTGTTAATATGTTTTTCCTAAGCAAATATTTGAAGTGATTGGTATGAATAATTGTACATCATAGTACGGATTATGTATTCAAAAGTGTGGCATGTTCAGTGGCATAGCCATCCTCAAGGACCAGATACTATATGGGACGAGGGAGGGGACAATAATTCAAACTAAAGTTAATTGTATAGTATAAAGTTTAATGGAACACGATATATATGGATTGAACCTCAAACTTGAGTTAATGGAGTTACATTTTTTGGGGGTTACGTTACGTGTTTTAAGTTTAAAAAAAGGCCAAAATTACCTCATTTTTGACGTTTATTTACGGCTAAACCAAAGGTTTTAAGAAAAACATCCAAGAGCCAATGTGAAATTATATGCAAACCAACAATATTTTAACGCCATTTTTTGTTGAGAATGAGAAAATTTTGGCCTTTTTTCAAAACTTTAACCATGTTTTCTAAACGGCCCCATATATCGTGACAGAGCTTGGGGCTTTTAGTTTGTTTTAATGCTAAGAACAAGAATATAAAGGTCTTGTTCCTGCCCATTATGAGGTAAAAAGTGGCATTTTTTCAAAATTTCAACCATAGTCTGTTTTCCAAACGGTCCCATATATCGTGACAGATCTTGGTGATTTGAGTTCACTTTGATGCCTAGAACCAAAATATGAAGGTCTTTTTCCTGCCCATTATGAGGTGGAAAATAGGCTGTGGGCTCCCGGACTACAGGTGAATGGCAATAAATGTGAACAAATATTGAAGCTAATCTATGCCTTAAGAGCTACAAAAACATTGTATTGACTAGGAATAAATTCGTAACCAATCACCCTCAAGGTCATTTTTTTTTCTTCCAAAATTTTGACTTTGACATTTTAAAATCAATTTATGTGAGATATTTATTTTTTCTGAGGCACAAGTGAAATGTGAAGTACACGAATAAAAATGATAATAATATAATATTAAAGTATTTTTTTTTATAATATTAAGTTTTAAACAAAGCACGATTATCATGAAATTAACACCAAATAAATATGTAAAAAAGATCAAAGTCTAACCAAAATATCCGTTTTCGCGCTACTCCAACAGTGTAGCCAACCTTTACAAAGATCATGTACAACTCACAAATCTTTTAAACATAGATTCTGAACACTGGCTTCGCCCCTTCCAGACCCTGGAGGGGGGAATTAGAAGAAAACCCATACTAGCACAAAATTAAAACAATAGTACAGTATTTAAATTTTAAACCTCCTAATGCTTGCCACTGAAATATTATTGCTTCACTACCTCTTATAAGGAGGTTGAAGCATTGCAACGCAAAAAAATCTAACACCCACTTTTTTCATCATATGTCCACGTTTCAGCACCTAGAGATCCCAAAAATAAAAAAAAGTTAGTGTCTGTATGTATGTTTGGATGTATGTGCACTTTTCTTGTTAAGACGCTACCGGTAAAACGGCTCAACCAATTTTAATGAAACTTAGCTCAAAAATTAAGTTCTATGAAATGAAGAACTTATTAGATTTGGAGAAAATCCAACATGGCGTCCTAAAATGGCGGCCATTTTAAATTTTCAAAGCTCTTCAAATAATATTTTTTGTTAAAAATAATTTTCAATAATAATTTAAGGTGTTCTGAGTCCAAAGAGGCCTCAACCACATTGTGGGTGGAACACTTCTCAAGATACATGTAATAAAAAATGAGGCCGCGTGGCGGCCTGTGTTTTTCAGTGCTGTTTCATGTTGGAGGAAGAGAAGCCATGAATGTGGCAGCTTGTTTTTTGTTAATATTGATTTCCGATGATAGTTTAAGGTGTTCTGAGTCCAACAAAGCCTCAACCACATTTGTGGGTGGAACACTTCTCAAGATATTTGTAATCAAAAATCAGGCCGCGTAGCGGCTTGTGTGTCTCTGTCCTGTTTCATATAGGAGATTTGTTAGATTTGTAAAATGTTTTTTCAAATTATCGCATTTTGACAACAAGTAAACATCTCCAAAAAAATAGCGATAAATATGAAAAATGGTGGTTTCCGCAGGTTCTACTGGGAATAAAAGAAAACTTTTGGTATATTCTTGTAGGTCTCGTAAAAGTAGGGTATGGTGCGCGCGTTGTAACGAAATCGCTATCTCTTACTGTTTTCCCGCTATTTAATCTTCTTTTTTTATATTCGTTATTAATGGAACACCCGAAAATATATTGTGATAACATGCATTTAGACAAAGTTAGCCTATTTTATCTAGAAGAAAACAAGCCCGGTCCTAACTTTAAGAATTTTTTTTCACCGAGATTTGGGCCATTTTCTTGAAGGCTAATTTTTAGCTTTAGACGCACTTTTGACCAAGCGGGGGTTGTTACTTTTTACTTTTCCTCTAAAATAGGAAAAGTTCTGTGTTTGCATCAAAATTCTGAAACCGAGACTTCACCGGAATTATCCGTTTCAGGTGTTTTTAAAACCTTATGAGTGGTTTTTAGAAAGTTGTCTGTCTGTATGTGTGTGTGTCTGTTATCATGGTAGCTCCCAGTGTGTTTATGCTAGAAAGTTGAAACTTGGTACAAAAATCAACCTCCTGGCCTAGTTGTGCTTTCCGGAAGGAAATTTTTGTATGAAGTCATTTATCGCCATTAATGACTCAGCAAAAATTTTAAAAATTCATAAAACGCATAAAAATGACAAAAAAGTGCTAAGTTTTATCTCATTATCACCATTAGTTCAATTTTTATCGAATGACATATATACTTTTCTTTAAAAGAATGTTAAAAATCAGAAAATCGTCCGATCGAGTAGAAATTTGGTACGAATGCACCTCTTATTGTAATAAAGTATACAAAGTTTCAATTGAATAAAAACAGATTATCTTCGGTTTTTGTTCGATCACTAAATATAGCAGCATCAAGCGTGGTTAACTACAATGTACACTAATAATTTTTCGTATTCGGAGGACGAGCGAAGCGAGTCCGAATGGAGAGGAAAAGTTCCGAGGTACCCCGCACCCGATTTTTTTCTTTCACTATTCCTCATTTTAGGCCGTCTAACGTTTCCCGTTATCAAGATTTTGAAGTTTTGACTTTTGTAATTTAAAACTTTATCACTATAATTTGCTATAGTTTACAAGTCTGTAAAATGCCGAAACCGGGACTTTTTGGCAAAAAAAAATTCAGGGTTAGATCTTAGATCATCTTTTGAATTTGCAATGCCATTGACCCCATTAATTTTGAGCCATTTTTACGGCCGCAATTAAATTTAGAGACAATCCGTATTCCTTCGACGCCATCTTAGATGGTGTATGTGCAGTCATGTAGATGTAGAGGGCCTTGCCCGATCTCAGCTAATGCAGTACTGTACTGGGTGGGACCCCCACTCCAAAATATTTATAAGAGCCTTTTACTGGAAAACGGTTGTTTTTACAGTAAAATTTAATATATCCATTTTTGTAGAAAATTTGCTAACCTTTAATTTGTTATACTACACAAATAGTTATTTGACCAATAGGAAGCGAGATATTTGCGATAAACCGATTTTGGGGCCCTTTGGGGGGCCCTGGGGGAGTTAGCTCACGGGGTAGCAACTCGAACTTTTTTGGGAGATGACATCTCATATTTATCTATCATCCAGCAGAAATTCAGCTTTCCCAAAATTTTTCCACGTAACGGCATTTTTTGCTTTAGTTGACTGGACCCTAAAAGTCAAAATCTTGGAAGAAAAAAAATGACCTTAAGGGAGATTTTTTGTAGCTCTTAAGTCTCATGTCTTTTTTAAAACAACCCATGCCAACGTTTATCTACCACTTTCCAATAATGTAAAAATATCCACAAGGAGAACTTATGTGAGGGATTGCAGTTTTAGTGGCAGGGATTAAGCAGTTGAAGTGGAAGTTGAGGAATTTCATGATAAATATTTATGCTGCCGAACAAGACCACTTTATTTATCCCAAGTGCAGTTGGCTAAATCATTTAAACATAAAAAAAACAGGCCAATTGGTACATACATCCTGAACATTAACAGGACTCAGTAGTTTGTACTGAACACATATAGGACAAATTAGTATACCCTAAACAAAAGATAAAACAGATAAACTAGTCTTGCCAAACTTGGCAAAGGAAAAACTAATTTGGCCTGCCTATGCTAAACTTGTTAAAATTTAAATACACTTATTTAAGCCTTGATTACACGGGGTGACTTTAGCCGCTGGCGACAAAAGTCTCTCGTGTATTAGGAAAGCGACTAAAATGCTAGTCGCCGGGGAGATGTTTACATTTTGTTGCTAGTCACCGGCAAGTTTAGTCTCGGGTGACTAGTTTATGTTAACAAATTCCTAATAGTGTTTACAAAATCTTGTCGCTGGGGATTTTTTTACAGTGTATGTGAGGGAAAGTAAAAAATAAAAACAAAAAATATCTAATTTGAATAGATAAGAATGATAAGAATATCGCATTATCCTATGTGTTGCTGTTATAAAGTGTAGATGCAATCTAACAAGCATCCGACTATAAAACAAAATGAAGCCACTTTATTGGGCTCATTGAGTTTTATTCAATAAATGCTATATAAAACCTGTATATCGGAATTTATTCATGAATACGACATAATAAGACCAGTCAGCGTATAATTTTTATACGGCTTCATTGAGTCGTTTGGTCTCAATGAGTCGTATTTGTCAATATATATATATATATATATATATATATATATATATATATATATATATATTATATATATATATATATATATATATATATATATATATATATATATGAGTCTCTCTTCGTCTGAACTTAACAGTTCGAAACGTTACGTTTTTATTGTAAGTTTTCTAAATGTCTCTATTTATTTCTCTATAATTAAATATATATAATATTATATATATATATATATATAATTATATATATATATATATATATATATAATATATATATATATATATATAAGCTACTGTTGTGGGTCCAAATTTTCTTAATCTCTGGTTCATTTTTAAGCGTGGGATCTTCTAGGTATCAGACATCTCACTAAATAAATAACTAATAAATATATGTATATATATTTAAATATATATTTATATACAAGATACGGCGTTGCTTCAATTTAATTTAATAGAAACCTATAGTTGGGTCACTGCTCTTCGGTGGATAAGAGACGGAAAGACTTCCATTAGTATTACAAGGGCAATACTACCTTCTATCAAAGAGAGTTATTAAAAAGATCCGAACGACATGGCTTACTTGATAGGTGATCTATCAAATCTTTCTAATGACTATCACGAGCCCAATCATTTAAAATTGCTATATTTCCTTTTTACTATTACTGACGATGGTTACTCTGTTTGTTTTCAGGGTTCACGATGTATACAACCTGCGTAATATGGTTAGCATTCGTACCTATTTATTTTGGTACGGGCAACCATATGCCTCTGAGGATAACGAGCTTATCAGTAGCCATATCGTTATCAGCTTATGTTACTATAGCCTGCTTGTTCTCTCCAAAGGTAATTATACAGTTTACTAATTATCTATTTATAATAAATACAATCAGACTCCAAGTAAAACCAGTTTTAATTAGATCAAGGAAAGAGTCACCCGTGGGGTAGTGGTTAAGGTACGCGGCCAATACACAGAATGAATGGACTTTAAACTTCTGTGTTTATTCAGCCATGGGTTCAATCCCAGCTCGGGTCTATGGGATTTTTATGAGAGGGATAAAAATTCTGCGTACCACGTCCTTCAGAAGTGACGTAAAGCCGGTGGTCTCGAGCCTGTGCGTTGTCAGGTACTTGTTAAAGATACCCTTACCTTAAATGAAACTGGGTATTGGCAAAATTTAGGACCCTCATTGTAGATTCATTATAATACTATACTGTTTCTGCATGTAGTTTAAAGTGTGTGGAGGTTTGGTTTAACAACGAGGGCACGTGTTGTTCCTAGTTTTCTCTAGACTATATGTGTCAGTGAAAATATGTATGATTGCTTGAAAAAGCCTGAGAGGAACCATAGAAATTCACAGCTCCTCTGTCTGGATCAGGTAAGTAAAAGGAGTAGAACACTATCTTAGGAAGCTGGCAAAAAGGGGGCCCAACCACGTGGCCTACTTGCCTGGTAATTACTACCACTCCCCCATATTACTATCACTACTATTACTAGATCAAGGAAGTTTGGGTGAATCAGGTGTTGTAAAATTCGACTAGGTGACCGTAAAATCAAATACTTATTCACCTAGTATTGAAATTAATACACAGGGAATACCCACTGAAAGGTTCCCTCTCTTATCATTTGGAATTCGGAGAGCTCCATTAGGTATAGTGGTAATTATTTCTTTGCATTGACTTTTAGGGCGCAGCACCCTATTGACTAGTAATCCCAACTTTTAAATTTAGGAGTAATTTTTATTTTAAATTGGACCCTGTATTAAAATCCGTAAAAAGGCACCAGAAACAAAGTAAAAAATTCGGTTCTTGGGTACCTCGGAACCTTTCTCATCACATCACTCATACTTCCTACTCTCTTCGCTCGTCCTCAGATTTTAAATATATCCATTTCATCCCCAGCGGTCAACCATTCAGGCACTGATCTTACTCGATGCTGCTTAACTTTTATGATTAAAAAAATACCATAGATATACTTATGTATCACGTAAAGGTTTATACTTGTACCAAATTTAAACTTTCCGATTTTATACAATTTTGTAAAAACGTACGTATTCGATAAAAATTGAACTAATACTGATAATAAAATGAAACTTGACACATATGTTAGTCTTATACATGGCTACATGCGTACCAAATCACAATCCGCATAATTTTTCCGCGTTTTATCATTTTAATGACGTCATAAAAAACATTTTCCGAAAAGCACAACTACAGCGAGAGACTGATTTTTGTACAAAGTTTCAACTCTCTAGCAAACATACACTAGGAGCTACGATGATAACAGACACACTAACGCAGACATAAAACTTTGTAAAAATCACTCAGAAGGTTTTAAAACACCTAAAACGGATAAATCCGGTGACATTCCGGTTTCAGATTTTTGTTTGCAAACACAATACTTTTCCTATATACCTACAGTATAAATAAGGAAAAGTGAAAATCAATTTTCTTAAATGGTTTTACAAAGTTTTTTGTATGTGTGTGTTTGTCAAAGTAAAGTAACATTGAGCGTGGTCTTTGCCTGGATGGATGCCCTTTAGTAATGAAACGAATGTATTTGCTATCTAAGGACGAACAATAGTATAAATTTATACTGCATGTTGCAGTATAAATTTAACGACTTGAATATTCTTGGACGAGCGAAGCGAGTCTGAAGAAGGAGGGATGAGCGTAGCGAATCCGATATGTCGAGGAAAAGTTTCTACACACACTGTTCCAAATTATTTTCCTTTATTGTTAGTATTTTTCTCCATTAGTCTAATATAGGTTTCAGGACTTTAAATTTAATGAAAAAGTGTCCTCAAGTTTTATCAATATAACACACTACATCGCCTGCTTTTCCTTACTTATTACGTTAAATTTTCATTATTACTTACTAGACTCACATTTTTAATTTAATTAATTAGTTATCAAGAATGATTTGCTTAATAACCACGGCAAGAAAAAATAATTATGTTAAAACTATTTTTGAAAGCATAAAATCTTTTTTATTATTGAGAGCTAACAATTTTTGCTTTAATTCTTCAGATAAAATCCATTTAATGGTCGAGAATTAAGGCTACCTGAATTATTTTTAAAGGGCATCCCCGCATCCCTAAAGTTAGGATAAAGTTTAATTACTGACTCTGTTAAATTATAGACAGTAAAATAATTATTTGATAACCGGAAAATTGATTAAAAATAATGATTCGGACGTAGCCAACTTTATTTTTTTTAATCAACTCTAAAAAGGTTTAGAACTTTTTTTTGTTGGTCGTAATTAGTTTTAGAGGTTTGAAAAGGAATTTTGTGAAAATTCTTGCTTCTGGTGAAGTTAGCACCCCATTTTGAGCTGAGTTGGTTAAAGTTAACCAAAATCGAGTAAACGCTTCAACAACTATAAACTATTGCCCAACGTATTAAACCTGGACACTTAAAAGGTTTGAAAAAAATTCTTTCACTCACAATATACGAAATTAAATTTTCCTAAGTAAAATTTAGGAAAAGTATTGTTTGCGGAATAAATTCGAAATCGAAATTTCACTTGAATTATCCGTTTCAGGTCATGAGAGGTTGTATCCTCTTAAGAGGTTTTCACAAAGTTGTGTGTCAGTATGTGTGTGTGTGTCTGTTAACATTATATCTCCCAGTGTACTTTTGCTAGAGACTTGAAACTTGGTACAAAAATCAATCTTTAGGTCTCGTTGTGCTATCAGGAAAATAATATTTTTATTACGTCATTGACCTGCAACAATCAATTTTGGAAATTCATAAAACGGGAAACCATGTCTTGATTTATTAGAGGTTTAGTACGCATTTATTTATATATGATACCAAATATGTGGCAAGTTTCGTCTCATTTTGAACAATAGTTCATTTTTATCAAATGATTTGTACACGTTTTTTTTAAAAAAATTTGAAAAATAATTCAAATCAGTTGAAATTTAGTTCAAGAGCATCAATTTACCTAATAAATAAGTATGCTATGTTTCGTTACAACTCAGCAAGTTAATATTTAGTTATTGTTGATCATAGAAGGTAAGTAGCATCGAGAGAGGTCAGTGCCTAAGCGGAGTGACCGTTGGGAATAAAACTCATGTATTTACCATCTGAGGACGAGCGAAGCGAGTCCGAAGTAAAGAGGACGAGCGTAAAGAAATGGATGTGGTGAGGAATTGTTCCGAGGTGCCACGTTCCCGATTTTTATTTGAGAAAAAATAGCGATTCTCGTTACTATGTTAAAATGGTGAACAATTTTAAGTCCATATTTGGGCATACTCTTAATCCGTTTAGATGCTTTGAAGTTATCTAAGTTTAAAGTCAGAAATTGTGTTTTTCCAAGACAGTTTTTTAGAGGTTATAACAATTGCATCTTCTAAATGCTAAATTAGTGATTAAATAACTGTTTTTACTCTGCAAAATTCCGTTTTTATCGTTTGTTTTATTTCTAATTTCTTTGTTTGTTTATTTATTTTGTTTTAACAAAATTACAACAAAACCTACTGTAAAGTAGGTAAACTATTTTTTTTATAAAACATAATAAATCAGAATAATTGAGAAGAGACCGAGTCAGGTAAAAGTGCTTGCCTTTCGACCTGGAGGTCGAGGGTTCAATTCCAGACGGGAGATGACCATAATATGAGGTTATCCCTTGTACCGTACACTCGGGAGCTCTTGAATTCAAGGCTGACCAATCCAGCCACGGTTTATGGGGTTTCCTTGGACGCAAATGCGGGATAGGTTCCTGTTTCGTCTGGGACAAGTCTGGATCCACTTTATTTTTTTCCAATTTGTTTCCTATACAAGTTTAGGTTCTGCGGGCTGATGAAGATGAAGGTCGGAAAAATATACTGAGCCTTCCAATGTCCAAAAACTTAGTCAGTGAATGTGAAAGTGGTGACACGAATAACGTAAATGACTAGGAACTAAGTGCTAGGTTCTTGATGACAGACGTCTCTTAGTAGTACTACGGAACTTTGACTTTCAGGTCAGGGGTATAGAATAAGTTTGTGCACACTGACGTCGGGGTTGCAAGAGTTCTCTGTTGGGTGGCGCTGGACTTGCCAGAGCGGTGAGCCTAGCTAGAGTCTGGTGATGCTAGATGAGCTGAACAGATTGGTGAGAACTGGTTAACGGACGGAGTGAGAAATGTGATCAGAGGAGCTAGTAAGACTGTTGAACTGGTAATCGGCGTTGGCTTAGCGATGGACCTAGCTAGAGTCTAGCTGGTGTAGATGAACTAGGATCAGAAAGACATACTGAGTCTTCGTTTGTCCCAAAACTTATTCAGTGAAAGTGAAGGCAGTAACATAATTAATGTATGTGAGTAGGAATAAAGTGCTCGGTTCTTGAAGACAGGCGTCTCGAGAAATAGCACTGCGGAACTTAGACTTTCAGGACAAGACTATAGAATGAACGTCAGGGTCGCTAGAGTTGTCTTTTGGGTGGCGCTGGTCTAGCCCAGAGCAGTGATCCTAGCTAGAGTCTAGTGATACTAGAGGAGCTGATGATATATGTAAGAATGGTTAAACGAAGGCGGGCCAAGTGAGACTAATATGATCAGAGGAGCTAGTAAGACTAGATAAGCTAAGCACACTTTGATCTAGTATTCAGCGCTTGCCAGAGCGGTGAGCCTACCCTGAGTCTAACCACGCTGTGGGCAAGTCGCAGATACTAGCCAGAGTGGTGAGTTTGGATAGAGCCTAGTTGGGCTAGATAAACTAGGCACATTGTAGACTAATCATATGTGCCACCATGTACGGAGGGTGTGCTTTATAATGAATGAGTGTTAATTGAAGAATCAGCTACCGTCAATACTTGCTGTTGGATATCCCGGGATCGGTTTTGGTATAACGCCATCATCAGCAGGTGGGGCAACTCTCGAGCTCTCAACTAAAAACTAAAAAAGTTATATCAGTGAATAACTTATAGTCTCAATAAGCATGACAAGCCCTTTGAAAATAGCTCAATGAGCTCTCGTCGAGCTCATTTAGACTAGAAGTTATTCACTGATATAACTTTATTAGTTGAGATCTAGAGTGTTCCTCGCCTGCTGATGAAGGCGTTAAGCCGAAACCGGTCCAGGGATATTCATATCTAACAAAAAGTATCGACGGTAGCTGTTTCTTCAATTGCTTCTTGCGGTAAATACAACCATTTTAATGATTGAGTGTATTCAAATTCGGGGGTGGATTAGTTGAGTAAGATTTGATTGAGGGGTAACCGAGAATTTGACCCTCCGGGTGGAATATTTTATATTTTCATAATGAGGGTTTAAGCATAACAAATAAAAAATACCTATGAAGATAATTAACGTAGAAATATTGTAAGGATTGTCCAATTACAAAACCAAACTCTAACTGACGTTGTTAGTGTTGCAACAACTTAAAAACAGTATTTACTGACGTTGTTAGTGTTGCAACTTAAAAACAGTATTTACTGACGTTGTTAGTGTTGCGACAACTTAAAACCAGTATTTACTGGCGTTTTTAGTGTTGCAACAACTTAAAACCAGTATTTACTGACGTTTTTAGTGTTGCAACAACTTAAAACCAGTATTTACTGACGTTGTTAGTGTTGCAGCAACTTAAAACCAGTATTTACTGCTTCCAAGTCTCGTAGTAAGTATTTTAAAACCTTTTTTCTCGTTTATTAATTTAGTTAGTGATTAAAATTAAATATTATACGTATTTAAAAAAATAATATCCTTGTGTTTATTTTTTAGCTGTAAGTAGATAAAATAATATATGCTAATATGCAGCATTAGAAACTTTGCCGACTCTTGCCAGCAATTACCAATTACAGTTCAATGCATTTTGAGCCATATAGTATAGAATAAATCCTAATAAACCTCTAGGCACACACATACAACATTTACTGACAAAAGTGCACCCCTAAACGTATATACTGCTCGTAGACTTTAATTTCAAAGTCGAAATACCTACCTATTTTTATTTAGTCTTCCTGTTTGAAATTTCCTTAAAGAATCCGCTAGAGAAACACTATTTCACCGTATCAAAGGAAATTCACTTTTCTACATAAGAGGGTGTTTTTCCTAAAGATTTATTTCATGAAAAGCCGACCGTGCGGAAACCAGTAACGGATCGGTTTCTACCCTCATTCAAAATATCTCAAAGCCAATAAATTTAAAAAGAATAATTACACAAGCAGACTCGAAGAAAATTCAGAGCCATGAACCGAGGTCAGGCTGCTTTCAGATTAAAAACGTCTTTTCAAACATGAACAGAATAAATAGAATTTTCCACTGACTTTTGGGTGGTTTTCATGGCAAAGCACTAAATGCATTCCTTTCAGATGAAAATTTCAATGAATACGTACTTCTATAAGTTAACTTCTTAGGTAATACCTTTTTAATCTGTTTAGGTTGTTAAAACCTCTTTAAAAGCTTCTATTGAAGTCAGACTTAATTCTTACGTAATCAATTAAGCCTGATGTTTGTGTCAAAAATGGTAAATACACATTGGAATGTAATAACTTATAATGTATACTTTCAGTAAAATCCCTTTTGAAAATACTGACCAGCAATAATGACTCTGACAATTCAACATTCGTATTTGGTAGATTTTAACAGTTTCATTTACTGAATCTCTTAAGACAGTGTATTTTGTTCTTTCTTAATTAATTTATTTATACGTTAATATAGCGCGGGGGAGTGCTTAGTTTAGTTGCTGCGTTTTCTCAAAAACAGAAAAGAATTGATTTAGCAACAGACTTATACCCTGAACTTAAGGTATGATAAGACTAGTCAATATTAATAATGATAACGCCCGTTTTAGGGCCTTTCGACCCTTCAGGGTATTCGCCCTGCGGGAACAACCTCGGGTGGGTCACATCTATTATGCTGGAAGTAAAGATAAAGTTGGCGAAATTTTTTCACAAAAAATTCTATTCATAAAAAACTGAGAGCATAGCCCGGGCTGTGAACCTCGGACCTCCGGTGCCGAAGTCCAGTACTATACGACCTCGGCTACGGAGGCAGATAAGATTTGTCGAGATGACAATAATTATTTAAATTATAAGCGCTAGCGGATTTTTTTTACCATAAGGATGTAAATAAAAGTCTATCCACAAATAAATTTCAACCATGTAATGATGACAAAACCGGCTTTCAACCTAATACAGGTCATCCTCAGTGCCTACAAACAAGAGGACGAAACAATTAAAAAACACGAAAAACAACATAAACAAAAAATGAAATAAAACTAAAACAAGAAATAAAAAATAAATAAAAGACTAAAAACTGTAAAAAGTTTACCGGTGAGAAGAAGCTAATTTTTCCTCTTGAGTCTTGTTGTAGATTTGAGACTGGATGCAGACTAACTTTATCAATTTGAATTGGGGAGACGGAACGTATTAATTCTTTGATTAGAACTGAGCAGGCGCATCTCTCATTCAGGTTATCATCACCAAAAGCCTTTTGACTCCGCGCAATTTCAAATTTCTCAAGCGAGTCCAAAAATGCCAACTTTGTGCTCGCTATTTTATGTCCAATACGCTGAATATGTTGATAAAAATTACTACTATTTTCGATCTTTAACGTAGATTCACGGACGTGCTCGCCCGCCCTTGTAGAGATACTCCTACCACCGAGCCCCTGACCATATCTTGGGTAGGACGACTTGCATGATTTACTCCCATATTTCGGTAGCAGCAAACCACCAAATGGTGCTTTGCTTAGTTTTTCTATTAACTAGTTTGTCAATTATGGAGACATCATAACCATTTTTGTTAGCTATGTATTTAATAGTACACAATTTGATGTTGTACGCGTCCGTACCAAGAGGATAATACACAATCCGATGAACCATTGAGTTAAACGCCGCCATTTTGTGACTCCACGGGTGACATGAACGGGCATTAATGACTGCATCTGTTGCAGTAAGCTTACGATAAACCTTACTGTAGAGTATCGTTAAATCTGGTTACCGTTAGGTCCAGGAAATTAAGGCTTTCCCGGTTATGTTTACATTCCTTTAAGATTTTGGCCACATATAGCCTAAGTCTTATATAAGACTTATATAGTCTCCCTCTAAGAATTAGTATATTTGTCCCCCTCAAAGTATCGTCCCTTTAGTTTATCAAATAAATAATCGATCGTTTCTGTTACCCAAGTTTTTTTATTTCTGTGAAGAGAGTTATTAATTATTTATTATCAAGAGTTCAAAAATCATAAATTGTGATTCAGACATTGAAAATACGCTGCCAGGATTGAAACAATTGACAACAAGTCTATAGAAAGTGTACACTTCTTTTATACATTATACTGTTTTTTGACTAAATAGTTGTTTACTACTACTATGCTCAAAAAATAGTATATGCTGCACGACTGTAAATGGCTTTGTTTACCTCGTCTACTTTTACTGTCTCGTTTTGTTCGACAGTAAATGTAGTCGCCAGAGTAAAACAAGAGACCATCGGCCTAGGTCGCGCACTATCCCAGCTAATATCAATTTTTGTTCCCTTGAGTTTGATCATTTTTTTTAAATTACTTCAGCATCATTTTCATGCTCCAAAAAATATTTTCACTGGCTTTTTATTTGCATTGTTGTCATTGTTTGGCTTAGGCAAGGAAATCTTGTCAATTATTATGTCTTTTGTTATTTGCAAGTTTTCTTTGATGACTTTATGAATTTGTTCTTTAGCATTTACTTCTTCACAAGAATCTCCCCATGAAACCAAATTCTCACTTTTCAATCACTCTATCTTGATTCTCTAACTTATCTTTTATTAAAGTGATTTCCCTTTACCAGCTGTAAATTTTCTTAAGATAACTTATTAATAATATCTCGAGGAACTTAAATATCCGATGATACAGCAAGTTTGTTACTATCAAGTATTTTACTAAAGTTGTTAGTATGGTTTCACTGATAGTTCATGTTTATCTCGTTGAATGTTTATATTTCCTTTGTTTATATTTTTAACCATTTTACATTCCAAAAAACAAAAGATTAAACTCTGGTTAGAAAATTCTGTGTCTTTAAGCTTATTTTGAAGTTGGATATTATTATTATTGTTTATTTATTTTATTTTCTTAGCTTTTGCCAGTTTTCGTTAGCATTAGTCGGTATAAGTACCAAGACTAGGCTTTAAGGTATTTTATTATTTATTATTATTATTATTATTATTATTATTATTATTATTATTTTTAAATTGCTTCTTCACAGTCTTGTAACATAATATGTTATCATTCCCACTATATGTATCATCCCCTTATAAAAACAATGTAAATCTTTGATTTTTTGTGATTCCAAGTTAGATTGCATTAATATATTTCATTCTTTCCTGTACTTTGAAAAAAGTTGGAACATACTATTTCCCTTCTTATTTTAGATTTAGAAGAGGCTATTGATTTTTCTTCTTGAAAAAAAAGTTTTAAAATATTTTCTTTAAGTTGACTTTTATAAGAAAAAACTTAATAAAATCTAAGTTGAAAAGTTATTACAAAAGATTAAAAACTTTGTAAATAACAGTAAGGCGTGTTAGTGTATTTTAAAATTACAGACAGTACTGCGGATGTAACCAGCGTAGGCGATCCTGATTATCGAAAAGTTTATTAGATTTCCATCATTAGATTTTAAAGTAGAATTTCCCTATCAATGCTTTAAATTTTCTCACTATTATTCCTTCTAAACCTTCAAGAATTTTTAGAATATTTTTGAATGTTTGATTCTAAAATTTGTTTCAAATATTGATTTCTATCTTATTGCAATAAGTTTTTATAATTTATTTTCCTTCCTTATTCCATGTATTCAATGACCAAATTAGCTGTAAAGATGCGAGTATTGTCTGTGTAAATTTCATCGAATAATTAAATCTTTTCATTAA
Organism: Microvelia longipes; assembly: GCA_018340805.1. Lineage (NCBI taxonomy): Eukaryota > Metazoa > Arthropoda > Insecta > Hemiptera > Veliidae > Microvelia > Microvelia longipes. The sequence goes on from JACMZG010001913.1 coordinate 2,748,746, forward strand.
ACAAAATGAACTAAACCACATGCGAGTTTAAAAGTCAAGTCCAGCAAAACCACATGCGAGTTTAAAAGCCAAGTCCAACAAAACCACATGCGAGTTTAAAAGCAGCAAAACCACATGCGATTAAAAAAGTCCAACAAACCACATGCGAGTTTAAAAGCCAGTCCAACAAAACCACATGCGAGTTTAAAAGCCAAGTCCAACAAAACCACATGCGAGTTTAAAAGCCAAGTCCAGCAAAACCACATGCGAGTTTAAAAGCCAAGTCCAGCAAAACCACATGCGAGTTTAAAAGCCAAGGTCCAGCAAAAACCACATGCGAGTTTAAAAAGCCAAGTCAGCAAAACACATGCGAGTTTAAAAGCCAAGTCCAGCAAAACCACATGCGAGTTTAAAAGCAAGTCCAACAAAACAACATGCGACTTTAAAAGCCAAGTCCAGCAAAACCACATGCGAGTTTAAAAGCCAAGTCCAGCAAAACCACATGCGAGTTTAAAAGCCAAGTCCAGCAAAACCACATGCGACTTTAAAAGCCAAGTCTAACAAAACCACATGCGAGTTTAAAAGCCAAGTCCAGCAAAACCACATGCGAGTGTAAAAGCCAAGTCCAGCAAAACCACATGCGAGTTTAAAAGCCATGTCTGTTGTTAAAAGAAGTAAAATATTAGTTCACGGTAAGACTTATCCCTACCAATGCAGTGACCCCCATAACATCTTTCACTCCTTTTCTCTTTCGCCTCATGTCATGGCCATTACGATGTGCTTGGAAAATTAATCTATGTGCTATGAAATAATCTGAATATGCAGGTCATGAATGAGCTTCAATTTTCTAAATCAAAATGAATAATGGCTTCTTGCAAGAAGAATAGCAAAGTGAACAGGAGATGAACTAAAATATAAATTAGGCATTTATCATATTTATTCTGAACACAAGCGAAGCGAATATTAAGTTGTGAGCGTAGGATATCAAGTAGGGTTTGGAAAGGTTCTGAGGAACCCCATACCCAATTTTTGAAACTTTCTGTCTCCTTCTGAAGGTGTTTTTAAACTGTCCGCCAATATTTTTCACTCAAAGGTGACATTCACCAAATGTCCTTTAATCTCGACCTTTAATTTTAATGGAGCAATTCTCTTTTATTTCTTTTTAAGAGTTCTTTTAGTTAAAAAAAAACCAATGAGCAATCAAGCTTTGTCAAGTTTTGAAAGCTCTGTTTACTTTAAAAACGTCTATCTATTGTATTTCAAGTTATTTACTTATGTAATAATATATTTGATCTTGCTTGTTTTATGTATTTAAAATAAGTCCATTCTTATAAAGCTTTTATTTCCTGTAAATACACTATGTATTTACATTTATGTTAAATGCAGGTTTTATCACTATATAGTTACATACTGTAAGCTTTGGTAGAATATAAAAATGGATCAATCAAGCTAAATAAAATTCTAAATTCAAGACACATTCGAAACTCTTTTAGAAAACTTTTTATTGGAAAAGATTCGAAATCGAATTTAATGACATCATTTAGGTTTAAAATTGCAATAAAAACCAAGAAATTAATCTTTTATCAGTATTTTTTCAACAACAAAAATATGTTTTTAAACTTAAATATTTGACGTTATTTATTGTCTTTATATTATTGACTGACATATATCTTTTAATTTAGATTTTAAATTTAAATGGTGTTTTCCACGAGAGGTTTTTTTATGTTAAAGGTAATCAGTCAATTTCTATTCTAATGGTGTTCTCTGAGGCAAGTGTCATTTTACCTCAAAATTACATTTTAAAACGCCACTAGTGGTAAAGTCCATTTAATTCGGCAATAGAAGGTAAAACTCGCTGTGAATTAGTTTTAAAATTTAAATTTGTGTGTTAAATTTTATACTCCGTTTTGGTTTTAAGTGAAATGTTTTATCTTAGAACGATAAAAATATCGTATTGTAAAACTTGACTTACATTAAAATATTTTTGTCTAGTGGTCGCATAGAGATATTATTACTAGAGAGGCAGTATATGTAAAATTTTAAAGAATCGAAAAAGTAACCAGACCACCGTCGCTCATAAATATAATCAAATATCCAGTAAATAATTACAATGAGTTATATAGTAAAACGTTAGAAATAACTTTCGGGAAACGAAATTAAGTTATTAATTATAACTTTAACTTACTAACTTACTCCTGAAAGAGGTTTCAATGAAGTTACACAGAGCCTCTAAGAAGATGTTTCAAGCCTCTCTATGTATTTAGATAGGCTATGCCCCCTCGATTCGTAGATATTATAGCATATCAGTTTATTAATGAAACATCTTAAAAGTCAATTTAGATTGATTTATCAATTGTTTATGTATATATATATATAATATAATATATATATATATATATATATATATATATTATATATTTATATATATATAATATATATATATATATGTATGTATGTATATACAAGATCCAAGACGTTTCTGTGAGAGACGATAACCTTCAAACACTTTGTTGGATCGACATTAAACTTAGTATTAAGATTAATACGATATCAAGAAAGATGACCCGAAACCTTTTGTTTATGAAATATGTGTGAGGACACAAACCCTCAAAAATGACCCCACAAACATTTCAAGAAATCACAAAGCTTCATATAGTGTTTAGATTAGGCTGAGATTTATTACACATATACTACTATGTATGGTTCACAAACATACAAAGTTCCATTTTATTATCAGCATTAGTTCTGGTTTCAATAATTGACATATTTATGTCAAACAAAAAATTATGTTATTAATTGACACAACACATTTGGCAGTATGCCACTTATATAAACCATTAATATGACGAACTGATGAAGTACAACAACTTTTGACCCCTGGATAAATTCTTATTTTTAAAGTTTGGAGGGGTGGGGTATGTATATTTGATGTGGGATTAATTTTGACGTTTAAAGATGTTGGGGTGGGGGGATTGGATTTTTTTTTAAATGTTAATGGTGCGGGGGATGAGATATTTGAAATTTGTATTGAATTTATTAATTAATTTTTTATACCATTTTTAACTTTGTTATAATGTAGCTTTAAAAATGTATCATTCTTAATAGATCAAAAAAGAACATTTTCGAAGCATGACAACTAAAATGTATGATTTATGTATCATTCAATGTATTTTGATACTTGATAGATCGAAAAAAACGACTTTTTCGATATATGGCCATCAAAACACGTATGAAAAGGTTGAGTACGAGAAAAACACCTCCATTTCGCGGTTATTGGCGAAAGACATAAATTTTCAAGATAAAAACTGCTAATTATGATTTGATATTATTGTTACAGTTGTACATCATACTGGTGAGGCCGGAAATGAACGTGCGACAGAGCATGATGCCAAACCGGCATGCCAACAGCCGCAACTGTACCGGAACTCAGATCAAAACCGGTGAGTTATCACCTTAAATAAAACATAATATATTCATATAAAATTATATTTATACACATAACATTATATATTCATACACATAACATTATATATTCATATACATAACATAATATATCACAGGGTGGAACTTTTTACTTACTTATTTTGTATTGTTCCTTATTGTATTTTCTATTAAAATATGCCTCAGTTGATGAAAAGTCTGTAGTCGGACTACCCAAAGCCGTAATTTATAGCTTCCTAAACTATTCTTGTATTCAAAATTTAGATTGATATGGGTTTCAGAAAAAACGGCAGTATCAATAATCAACAATAAGCAGCTGTCATAAATGCTGTTGAGTTGTGGTTTGAACAAGCAAGCCCAGTGAACTTAAAGCCTTACCGATAGTGAACTGATAGCAGGGTGATAGCGTAACTGATAACATGACTGATAGCGGACTTACCTTAGAATAATACTATATATATAGAAGAACACTGATAACACGAAAGGCGGTGGTTTTATGTGATGCTGCCACCCTAATAATATACGATTTTCTTATAAATAAGTTGACAATACTTCCGGTTGCTGTATTATTATGTTAATTAATGATTGATTATTCATAAAATACTAATATAAATATTGGTGCATTAAAATATTTTATGCATTTTAAATTGTAGTTTAACGTTTTTAATTAAAATTATATTAAAAGTAGTCCTCGTCAACTAAATGTAGATTCTTGTATTCCGCCACCCTTTTGCCATCTAAGACCAGTTTTATTAAATACTCAGCAGGTGTTTTAGGTTATTATATTTGTTCTTTACCATCTTTTATTCATTAATGGATATTTATGTCACATACTTAAAATATGTTTTGTTATTAGGGTAGTACCCCTACTTATGACCACCAGTCAACCGGCTTTCATGTTATCAGTGGAATTACATTGTGTTTACGGTCATATGCTCCTTCCATATTAGTATTATTCTAAGGGACTTATTGCTTACCTAATTGCCGACTTATAGCGTAGCTGTTAACGAGACTGATAGCGGATTAAAAGAGGACAATATACAATTTTCTTATGAATAAGTTGGCAATACTTCCGGTTGCTGTATTATTATGTTGTATTATTAATTAGCGAACTAATAGCGTCATCGATAGCGGACAGTCACTGGACGAGCTTGTTGCAACCACAACTCGAATGCTCTGTTGATGGCATTATGCCGAAAGCCAACTTTGCCAATAAATTATTTGTTGGTAATTGTTTAATTGGTAATTTGACGGTAGTTTCAAATAATAAACTATAAGATGTCACCATGCCGGACCAATGAAAATCTACTTTAAAATCAATGTTTAAAGTTGTAGTCATAGAGTTGTTATTACTTGAGCATGCAAATCTTTAGCTTCTTAAATCATAATCCTTCGGAGAAGGCTGTAGTTTACAGGTTTATGAAATAAAGATCCCTTGTAAAGGTTTAACCCCCCCCCCCCTTCTGCAAGAAAATGTTATCTAGTTATACCTTTACGCTATAATTAAGCCTCTATTATTGTTGTCCTTAAACATATTTCTTTTGATAAATGTAAGCAAAATTTAAAACCTCGTAATGAAGAATTAATTTGTAAGGAAGTAAATAATGTTTTGTGAGAAGTTTTTCCTTTCTTTGAATAAATAAATCACGTTAGCGTGATGTCAATTCTGAGGGGGGGATTCTTAATAGAGAGGGTGATATCAAAAATAAATCCTCAAATTTGGGCTTCTTTATCTTAAGAGGATAGGTTAACATTTAAGTTGCAATAAATGAACCCTATTTTTTGATTTCATTGTTCACGCACCGAAATGATATCATTGGATATCTTCTCCTTCCCGACAATTCACTCTACTACATCCCCTTCACTAACACTTGTTGTAACCGCCTCCGTGGCTGAGGTCGTTAGAGCGATAGTCTTTACACTGACCTTTGACACCACGGAGGTCTGGGGTTCGCATCCAGGTTACGCTCTCAGTTTATATAAAATTATTGTTAGATAAATTATCGCCAACTTTAGAATACACTTGAGCGTAACGTTTGCCACTACCACCCGAGGTTGTTCCCGCAGTGTTTATCCCTGATGAGCCACAAGGCTCTAAACGGGCATTATTATTATTATTATTATACTTGTTGTATAAAAAAGTATTTCTATTACTCAAATCAAATAGAAAAATAATAATTTCACGCATCATAACTTACGAATTAATAAATCAAGGTGGCTGCTTCGCGGCCACCTTGAGTTTTCAGTCGTTTTTCACCAAGGGCCATCTAAAAATTATGGGGGAGTATGCACTGCTGTAAAAACTAACTGATGACCGGGAAGAGGGTTACTTGACATTCTTAATGTCAAGTAAATATATTATATATATATATATATAATATATATATATATATATATATATATATATATATAATATATATATATATGTATTATGTATGTATATGTAAATATATAGCCATTACTGAATCTGATATGTACATTTTTTGGACTGTTTTAGGTACGAAACTAACTATGGATTCCAATGCGGAGAGATCGAATTATTCAGTTAAATCAACTCAGACCGAGCAGATAGAAGAACAGCAACATAATAATAAGAACAAAGATCAAATTATCGACGAGAATATTGACAAGAAAAGCGAAACGAACATTGGAAATGCGTAGCGGGAACATTAATTACAACATTAATGGAAAGAGTGGATTCAAATGATGAAATAATAATAAAACAAAGAAAACGAGCAGTATATAACAATGTATACAATAATTATGAATTAATTATGAATTTAAATTATTAAAACATAGGAAAGGAAAGATGATAGCATATTATACTACCAGGTTGTGAAATTAATCGTTTAATGAATTTTTATCCTAAGATCCCTTAAATAATCTTTTAAGGGTCTCCCAGATCAAGAATATATATATATATATATATATATATATATATATATATATATATATATATATAATATATATATATATATATATAATGTGTGTGTATATATGTATGTATATGTATGTACGAGATTTCTGGGTCCTAGACGTTTCTATAGGACATTTCGATCGCTTTCTTCGATTGAAATGAAACTTGGTACAAAAATCAACCTTGTTTTTGTTCCAAACCTTATTGTTTATGAAGTATGAACGACGTCATTAACCTACAAAAATGGCCCCACAAACATTTCAAAAAATCTAACATCTTCATATAGTGCTTAGATTAAGCTGAAATTGTTTACACATATATTATTATGTAAGCTTCATAAATATACGATGATCTATTGTATTGTCTTTATTAGCTCGTGTTTTATTGATTGACATATATATATATGTCTCACAAAACATTATGTCATTGATTGACATAATGAAAACAAATCACTTATTTTACTAATACATTTGGAAATTCGCTTATATCATGACAGTATGCCACTTATATAAATTAGTATTATGACGAATCAATAAATTACATGTGGCCGCGAAGCGGTCACAGGGTGGCGCGCGAGTCGCGAAGTGGCCCCGGCGGCGACGCCGTGTAGAGGCTAGGAGGCTAAAGGTCTCTTTTTTAGCTCCCGATTAGGCTATATTTACTAGCAAGCGAAGCGATTTCACAGCCATGATGTGGAGTATGCTATTTGTCTGTGGTAAATAGTTCTAACTAATACTAAAATAAGTAACATTTACAAAACAATTTTATTCTCCACTGTAATGGCTTAAGTTTGTAACTCTGTGTCACTTAAACTACTATAAACCATTGTAAATAATAATTTCTTATAAATAAATCAAAAATTTATTGAAAAAAGTTGGAGAATAAGTAATTAAGGGTGGTGTACAAACAAATGAGGAAAATTTCCGAGGTACCCTGTACCAATTTTGTTTCATGTGTTACGTATGATTGAAACATTTGCTGAGTTATTATTTCCGGTTAATGACGTCATATATAAATTATTTTCTGGAAAACACCACTGGACTTATAGATTGATTTTTGTCAGGCTCCAACTCTCTAGAATAAACACATTAGGAGTCATGATAACACACACACACTTGGAGACAACTTTTTAAAAACCACTCAGGAGGTCTTAAAACATCTGAATTGGATAATTAAGGTGAATCCCCGTTTCGGATTTTTATACAAACACAATACTTTTCACTGTAAGTAAAGGAACGACTTTGATTCTACGAAGTTTTTAAACAGGGTCAATATATTTCAATCCATTTGAATCATCTTCAGGAAAGACTAAAAACAAAAATACAGAAATAATACTAAAAACATACAAAATAATAAGACTAAGAATTAAACTTGACAAATTATACTTTAAAAAACTATATTAACAATAAATAAAAAACTAGGAAAAAATTAACAGAAATAAACATTAACAGCCCATAATGAATATAGACACATTATTACTAGGGGGGCCCTATAGGTTGAATTTGGAAACATTGAAAAAGTAACCTGACAATGTTGGCTTATAAATCCAAATAAATATTCAGTAGCGAATTTTAATAACTTATTTAGTAGAATGTTATAAATACAACTAAAACTCAAAAATGTGCACAATCTAAATAAATTTATTTATTATAACCTTAACTTACTCTTGGAGGAGGTTTCAATAAGGTTAGCCCCTGAGAGCCCCCAAAAAGATGTTTCATGTCTCTTAATGTATTGAGATAGGCTATGCCCCCAATAAGGCGCGGTCGAATATCCACGGCCTTCTAGAACATTGGATCACCAACAAACTTTTTTTATAACTTTTTTTTTCAAAATTTTCAGTAATTAGCCGGATTTGTGATAAATGAAGCCTATTTTCGTAATCTGCACGCTCTTTTGGTTAATCTTAAAGAGTATTTACATTCACTCAACGATTTATTTTTAATCTAACTTGGTACATACATAACTACTGTTAGACGTCAATATTTTGTGTTATATTTTGACATGTCATATTTGTTAACATTGACGTCTAACAGTAGTTATGTATGTACCAAGTTAGATTAAAAATAAATCGTTGAGTGAATGTAAATACTCTTTGAAATTAACCAAAAGAGCGTGCAGATTACGGAAATAGGCTTCATTTATCACAAATCCGGCTAATTACTGAAAATTTTGAAAAAAAAAGTTTGTTGGTGATCCAATGTTCTAGAAGGCCGTGGATATTCGGCCGCGCCTTATAGTATATATTTCTATGATAATAAAGGTAAAAAGGTTATAAACAAAGAAAACCAGAAGGAAAGGTAACAAAACAAACAACTACAAAAACAAAACTTAAGATGTCGAATCTTTTTGTGTGGTTTTCAAGTTTTCAATACTTTTCCTGTGTATAATTATTAAAATGAGATAATGTATAAGGGGAATTAGTCTTTAGAATTTAAACCTAAGGAATTAGGGATTATATGAATTTAAAATTAAGAATTTAGTATATTTTATGGCTGTTATATGCAATATTGCAGTGTTACCAACCGATAATTGTTGTAGATACTGTATACGATGAACTACGTTACATTATAAATGGTTAGTTTGATACATTTTTTTTTATTATATTGGTGTTGCTGTTAATTTGTTAATAACTTTTTATGTGTTATTTATACAAAAATAATATGGAAATTGATTTGGGGTAAAATAGTTTTAAATCGATTTATATAAAAACATTATATTAATTGTTATAATTATAGTGTATATTAATGATTTTTATATAAAAAATCTTATTCATTGTTATAATTATAGTATATATTATTGGTTTTATATAAAAAAAAAATCTTGTAATAATTATAGTGTATATTAATGGTTTCTATATTAAAAATCTTGTAATAATTATAGTGTATATTAATGTAAATGCAATGTAAATAAAATATAAAAGTAGTATGAAATGTATGTAAATTAAATAATATAATAATAATGTAAATAAAAATGAAAACTAGGCAGGGTTCATCATATATATTTTTACATAGGACTTGAGTTGTAAATTATGTTTTCCTATCAGTTCAAGACCTAGGCACAAAAAGTGAGCAGATTAAGTTATTTCGTCACAGTGAAATGGATTCCGTGGTTAGCTATTTCAGATCTTGGAATTTTTACCCCAAGGCCCCATTAAAACAATAAGCCCATACAACATAAAACAAGAGCCCATTAAATTTTTTGATAAAACCAAAAGAAACATCGCTATAGGGTAAGCTAAATTTAGGGCTGAATTTGCCGCACTTTGAACGGACCTGGAGCCAAATTTCCCTGATAAATGTGTCGTTTAAGCCTTTAAGGCTCGCCGGTCTCATTTATTGCGTCTAGATTTTGAGACTATTAGTAATTATCTGGGCCCGCTATACATTTTACTTCTCGAGGCACGATAAATAATATATTTTTAAATTCTCTAAAGACGTAATTTATACGTAATTCAAAATTTATGTGAAAAGAAAAAAAAATCGGGAACGGGGTTCCTCGAAACTTTTCCTCATCACATCAAACTCGCTACGCTAATCCTCCTTACTTCCGACTCGCTTCGCTCGTCCTCAGAATATACAAATCATTAAGTAAATACTGTAAAACGTCTTCAGACTCGCTTTTTTCCTCCTTAAAAAGTAAATTCATCCGTTTTATACTCAGCAATCACTCAACCTGGTATTGAATACACTCGATGCTGCTTATTTTTTATGATCCAACAAAAATCATGGATTTACGTATCGAATTAAAACGAAACTTGGTGCACTACTTATTTTTTGTCAAAAAGTATTATCTTGTTCTGTATTACTACTCAGTTGGACTATCTTCCGGTTTATCATTTCTTAAGAACGTGTATAAGTCATTTAGAAACTATGATAAAAATTGAACTAATGCTGATAATGAGACGAAACTTGGCACATCTAATAGTCCTATATATGGTTAAATGAGTGCTAAATGTCAAAATTATTGCAACATTATTCCATATTTTATGATTTTTCGAAAATTTTGCTGAGTGATTATTGGGTACTTCTTTAGGTAGTTACTCCCCCGATGGTTACTCCCCAAAAGGGAGTAACCAAGGATTTGGTGTAGATATTTGCTCTCTTATAACAAAGTAAGAAAAGGAAAGGTTGAAGGGCAAAAATGATTATTAAAAAGAAAGAAAAGGGGAAATTAATAGGAAAGGGATTCTCTAAAAGTGGTCCTTTTTCCATATAAATACTCATGGGGCGACAGTATAGACAACGTATTGAATATCATACATTTAATATAAATAAATTGGAGATATTCAACCTTTAATGGGGCAGGATGTAAAAATACATGGACACATGAGGAATACCTTTTTTTATAAAAGTACCACAAAAGGAATATTGGAAGAAACGTATAGAAATAAAATAAAATCATAAATAAATAGGTAAATATTTATTGAAAATATAAATAATAATTATAGAATAATAAAGTACTTAAGTTTATAATAAAGTAATTAATAATTATAAATAAATAATGTGTAAATAATATATGAAGTGAAGAGTTTAAGTAAAAATATAAAACACTAAAACCTAAAACTAAGAGCAATATACATAGACAACAGAGAAGCATATTTGATAAAAGCACTACAAATAAAAGAGTTGCAGAAAAATAAAAGTAAAGAAATTCTAATGTTTTACTTACTTTGAAAACACTTGTATAATTATAATTTCAATATCAATTCGATTTATTTGAGATAAAACGTAAACAATGATATTTCCACGGTCAAATACAAATGAACTGTGATAAAGTTACTGATGGATTATAGATATTAATAGGTTTAAGGTATTAAACCTACATATGAAAAAATTTACTATTTATGAAAAAATACATAACTTGGTTAAATCTAACTTTAGAGCATGAGATGAGCATATAGTATAAGATAGCGATGTACAGTAATAACTATCTGAAACAGGTTACTCCTTTCATAGCGAGGTGGGGAGTAACCATCTGAAGAAGGTTACTCAGAGACCTTATTTAAATGGTTACTCCCCTCATAGCGTGGTTGGGGAGTAACCATCTGAAGAAGGTTACTCAGAGACCTTATTTAAATAGTTACTCCCTTTAGTTAAGATGCCATATCTTTGTCTTTCCCCCTATTCAAGCCCCAATGGTTTTCTACATCCCCGGGTAAGAGCGTATAGTAAGGTATAATATATAAAGATTAGTAATAAAATCAAAAAAACTAAGGGGAGTAACCAAAAAAGGGAGTAACCAGTCTGATCTGTCAAAGGGGAGTAACAATCTAAAGAAGGTCACATAAATAAAAAAAAACAGTATAGTACTCCCCAAAAAGGGAGTAACTATCTAAAGAAGTGCCGATTATTGCAGGTTAGTTTCGTCATTAAAAATTATTCTCTGGGTAGCACAATTACACTAATAGACTGATTTTGTTAACTAAGGCTCAATTCTCTAGCATGCATACACTAGGAGCTACGATAATAACTGAGACACACATACAGAAAGACAACTTTGTCAAAACCATTTACGAGGCCCTAGAAACTCCTGAAACGGATAATTCCGGTGATATCCCGGTTTCGGATTTTTCTTATCAAACACAATACTATTCCTAAATACCTACGGTATAAATGAGGAGAAGTAAAACATAAATTTTATTACAGTGGTTAAAGAGTACTTTGAGTAGAGAGAACCTATAGTTTATACTATTTGTGCAATAATGTGGAAGTTTTACAAACTTAATAGTGAAACAAAACTTCATTGATATATATATATATATATATATATTATATATATATATATATATATATATATATATATATATATTATATATATATATATATATATATATTGATTTGGGTTATATTTATATTTAGAGTCTAGTTTATTCAAAGTTCTCCCCCTCCTTTAACTGATTTCTCGCTAGCCACTTTACTGGCGTAATTTTCTTTAATCGTTTGCTAAAAGTGTAAAAAAAATATATCAGATATATGTTAAAAATAAAAACAATTAAATGTATAACTAATGTAAATAAAGTTTGTAATAACATATTTGTTAAGTTTAAAATAGTTTTATCTCTAGACGGTGTATAATGTAAAGTTTATTGACTAGTTTTTAGAGAGTAAAGAATCACTTTTCACTCCCTAGGGAAAAAAGTTACTTTTCACTCCCTTGGGAGTAAAAAGTAACTTTTTCTCCCTTGGGAATAATAAATGTTTCCTAATATTAGGTTATTTTTTAGTCGATTATATCAATTTTTTAGGGGAGTAGTATTCTCTAAATTTATACTGGTGACCGAACAATTTTTTTAATTTTTCTGGGGGTTGCACCTCTAAAATTTATAAGGGTGACCAAAAAAAAAAAAAATATTGGCTCAAAATACGTTTCAGGTCAAAAGAAGTTGTTTGGAGCAATACATTTTTTTAATTTTTTGGGGGACAGCACTCCCTAAATTTATGAGGCCGTCCGACCCGAAAAAAATAGAATAAAATACAACAAAACGTATTAAAATAAAATCAACGTCTGGAGATAAAATCTTGTATGCACCTTGGGAGTAAAATGTAATTTTCCCCCTCGCAACTACCTCCTCGGCTTTAGTACCTCGGGAGTTAAATACTTTGGTTCCCTTGGCTTACGCCTTTGGTACCATCTAACTGCTCAGGTAAATAATATCATTCATTACTCGTTTGGTGCATAAATAACTTTAAAAAACTATAATATGATATTTAAATTAAAAAAAATATATATGTATTTGATAAATGAAAAATAGGATGTATACCGTTGAAATATATTACTACATATTGAGCATAGGTAAATAAAATATAAGAATTAAGCAAACAAACTAATAAAACAGTATTTTTTCATTTTTTAATATTAAATATGTACTCAATTTAATTTAATGTAACATATTGTTAAAAGAACTTGATTAAAGACAAAGGCTAAAACTGTCCGATTTACAAAATTTGTTTTAATATATTTGTATTTTTTTTATGTATTTATCCATTTTAAATTATATTTAAATATTATATCAAGTGATAAAGAAAGTTTTGTCTGACATATTTGGTTTTTTTTGGGCACAAAAAATGTATGTAGTAGATAATTTATTTTAATAATATCTGGCCCAGATCTCGTAATGTCACTAAATAAACCAAAAAAACTATTTGAGTGGTAAAATAAAATCCCGCCAAGTCTTTGGTCCAAAAAAATGGTAAAATCAACTTTTCTGTCCCACTAAGTCATGACCGTTTTGGTTGAAGACGGTCATTTGTGTTTCAAAGTTAAGTTGTTAGGTTTGAAATAATAAAGGTCCTTACTTAAAACAAGGTTCTTAATTAAAGGGGATGACGTACTAAGTCGATTTGCCATACAAACAAGTGACCCAACTACTTTTTTGGTTTTCATTCTTTTCGAAAACCAAAAAAAGAGAGAATTCAACACGAAAGACGCGTAAAAAACCAACTGCGCATGCTTACTATTCTTATAACAGCGCAGGACTTAAATTTTAGAGGCAAACTTACCTCTGAATGGTTTTCCATTGTTTATTGCTTGAAAAGGTTATAAACATGCTTAAATTATCACTCACTGAAGTGGCTAAGTATCGTGCAAAAAATTAATTAAGCCCAATTGACTATTTTAATTTTTTCATTTATGATTAATTATTCATGATAGATGATTTTCCAAAATGCTTGCTGTGTGAATTTTGCGGGCTAATACACCTACACCTGAAGACTGATTTTTGTACAAAGTTTCAACTCTTAGCGCAAATGCACAGGGAGCTTAGATGATAACAGCCACACACACTCATGCCGGCAGACAACGTTGTTAAAAGCACTTAGAGGGCATTAAAAACACCTGAAACTGATAGTTCCGAAGACATCCCGATTTAGGATTTTTTTGCGAACATAATACTTCAGTGAAACTATTTAACACTAATTTTCATGTAATTTAATTATCACAATAACAAATTATGAAAAAAATGTTTAGTCATTATTATTAAAATAATAAAACTGGTAAGATAATGTTTTGACTGGAATCAGGTACATTAATCTGTTGTCCTGATTCTAGTCTGATCTATTGGCCTAGTGTCTAGATTCCAGCCTGATCCATTGAGCTGGTGTCTAGATTTCAGTCAGATCCATTGAGCTGGTGTCTAGATTCCATTCAGATCCATTGAGCTGGTGTCTAGATTTTAGTCAGATCCATTGACCTGGCGTCTATATTCCAGTCTGATCTATTGACCTGGTGTCTAGATTCCAATCTGATCCATTGACCAGGTGTCTAGATTTCTGTCTGATCCATTGACCTGGTGTCTAGATTTCTGTCTGATCCATTGACCAGGTGTCTAGATTTCTGTCTGATCCATTGACCAGGTGTCTAGATTTCTGTCTGATCCATTGACCTGGTGTCTAGATTCCAGTCTGATCCATTTTTCGTAACACTGATTCTTTAGCACAGTTCCCACAACCCCTTCTATACTCAAAGCCTTTCTGAAAAATGCTGATGGTAATAAAAAATTAAAATTGTAATATAATAATACTGTTAAGAATTATAAAGCTGTTAGAGATATGAAGTGATATCAATGTATTATACTGTTATTATAAAATTTTTGAAAACTAATGTCATTTGTGTTTAAATTTATTTTACTGACACCTAAGTAACAATTTGAGTATTTTTGTACCCATCAAAAATACTGACAATGTTCGCCCATAAATCCAATCAAATATTCAGTACCGAATTTTAATAACTTATTTAGTAGAGTGTTATAAATACAACTAAAACTCAAAAATGCGCAGAATCTAAATAAAGTTATTTATTATAACCTTAACTTACTCTTAGAGGAGGTTACATAAAGCCCCTAAGAGCCCTAAAATTATAATTCAGTGCTCTCAATGTATACAAATAGGCTATGCCTCCTCTAGTTAAATATCTCTATGGGTAGCAAAGAATAAAACTGAAATGTTTTATAATTTATTGATATCCTTTATATTGCTCAAGATTTGAAAAACTCTTTTGAATTTGAAAACTCGTTTCATTGAAATCAGTTTGCAATGCAAATATAGCTTATCTCCCGTACTTAATGGTTCAGGGGTAAATATTTCATCAAGTAAGATAATTCACAGCCCGTCGGCTCCAGATGGGGCTTTACCTAGCATCCCAATCTCTCGTCATTAATCATAGCTTTCAAACAACGCTATCACTCCTAAATCACTTCTGTATCATTAGAAATGTTTTATTTCATCTATATTATACTTAAAAATATACCTTTCAGGTCTTAATATAGACTTAATGCATACATTAAGTCTATATTAAGATCTGAAATTATCCTCACATTTCATAAAATGTGAGGATAATAAATTCATAAATGCATAAAATATGATAAAAATTATTTTTATAAAAGAGTAAATTTTTTATTGGACTGGTATATATTTAAAAAAAACTATTTTTTTTTAATATACTTACGCAATTTTATGTTTATGTACAATCAATTTAAAATTATTTTAAAATTGTAAAATGCTTTATGAAAATATTCGTTGCAATGCAAATTTGTCAAATTGTATATTTTGAGGGTGAGCGAAGCGAGTTCGAAGCAGGGAGGATGAGCGTAGTGAATCCGATTTTATGAGGAAAAGTCCTAAGGTACCCGGACCCGATTTTCCTTGTTTTGTTTATATGAAATGTTAAGATTAATAATAACATTTAACATTAGAAAACTCCTTTATACATAATAATAATAATAATAATAATCTTTATATTACGTAATCTTTACAAGGATGTAACAAATCATAAGGGAGGGTAGAAAGTTTTCCTTCCTCGAGGTAAAGTTATATCTAAAAGAAAAAAACTTATTTAAATCTTGATGCCATCAGGCCAAAGGGTATATATTATTAGCTCTCGAGGCTTGCTGAAGGACAAATATTTCTTTAGATTAAATATTCTACCTAGCGACTTATTATTCGAACACACGCACGTAAATCGCACAATGTGTCAATTACGTCTCTATTGAGATTTAAAAGTTCATTTATCGTACCTAGGGACCTAAAATTTATTTACGAAGGATGGTCACTGCTTATAGCCGGATCTGAAAAACTGTGACTCATTTTGTACTACTTCAAACCAAATTTTTCTAAAAATATACATTAAATTATGAAGGAAATGCACAATCCGCCTATCCTGAGTGGAGGCTATCATATGATTGCGCTCGCTCAAAATTTTATAAAATCGCACAAATTTCAGTTTACTTGTAATAAGTAGTTCCCTGTAAGTCGTGTGCAATACATGAAGAGACCGTTTTTAAGGCTAATAAAACTCCCTATAGAACAAGTGTTTAATATTAAAAATCGGATAATTTCAACCAAAGTTATGGCTCTTTCAAAAACATAAAAAATACTTAACTTATGCAAAGTCAGTGAATTACTTTAAAAAAAATATTGACTTTTTGTTCATTTTTTTTGGCCATTTAATAACTGACATAAGTTTAGTTGTAATTATTCGATTTTAATAAAAAAGTACTCGATTTATAGGAAATTTTATCAGCTTTAAAAATTGGTCCTTTCGTGTTTTGCACACGACCTACGGGGAACCACTTATTCCAAGAAAACTGAAATTTGTGCGATTTTATAAAATTTTGAGCTTGCGCAATTATATGAAAGACTCCACTCTGGATAGGTAGACTTTGATTTTCTTTCATAGTTTAAGGTATTTTTTCAGAAAAATTTAGTTTACAGTAGTTAAAAGTAGTACAAATAGACTATTATGGAAATCTAATTTACGGCTGAAGTCGTATTTAAATAACTTTTATCTACTCCTTGTATTGTAAGTTCTACTTACAGTCTTGTTATCTCACACTGTAAATGTACTTTTACTCCCTAGGGAGGAAAAGTGAAAGTGTTGCCAACTTGACAGAATTTTTTAGTAAAATTTTTATGAATTTTAGGAAATTTTAAGGATTTTTTTCGGTGTTATGTTGGTACTACGGGTAGAATATACAATATACACACGCTAATGGTTAAATTACAAATATAGTATCACACATTATTCTATTGACAGCTTACAATAAAATAATGTGAAGATAGTGGCTTTATTCTCTCTTCATCAGAGTAATTGACTTGGTAAGAATGAACTAAACTAACACAATAACAATTAAGGAGCTGAAGAATATATTAATAGTTGTTTGTATTAGTTCTCTAGTCGTAGATAAAATTTAATATGCAACAAGGGATGAAAGTTTTCAGCTCTCGTATTATCTCCCTCGTCAAGCCTCGGGAGCCAAAATGTTAATTAACTCCCTCGGCTAGCCTCGGGAGCTAACTAGTTTATCTCCCTCGGCCTGCCGGCCTCGTGAGCTAATGAAGTTTCCTCCTTCGGCGCTGCCTTAGGACGAAACTTTAACTTGAGCTGTAAAACTTACTTTCATCCCTTGTTGCATAAATAACGATTTATACTAAACACCTCGTTTCACTATAAAATGGGATAAATGATTGAGGTGTTGTACTGAATTTAAATTGAGCTCAAATATTTAGGTTTGGAAAATGCGGCGGCGTGCGAGTTCATGTTCTTATAAATTTCGGTATAGAAGGTAGGAAAGTTGGAAGGATGTTTGGCTACTCGTTCAACTGACGTATGAAGTTGAGAGAGTTACTCATAGAGTTGTTAACAATAGACACTTGTTTAACTATGTAGAGCATGTCAAGAGCCCTCTCTATTGTTTAAAACCTTCATTAATCTGCACTCAACCTTTACATATCTACCTTTAGTCATGCTAATTCTGACCTATAGGTAAATTTGTTAATCTGACTATGGCAGAGACTTGAAGCAGCGCTTAGTCAAGTTTAGGCAGGAAAGTAGTGAATCTGACATTTCAAAATAGGCTGGGAAATTATTTCTGTTTCCCTACTTAATGATATGTGATTTTTCCCATTGTCCAAATATAGGGTGGTATGCATTGAAATTGCAAAATATCTGGCACACATTTTCTCTTATCAAATGTACACTTCTAAGAACCTGCTGTTTTTTTTATATTTCTACCCTTACATCATTTTTTTCTTAATATTCTTGGTGTTCGCCAATTTGAATGGTATAGTTTAATTATCTTGATCAGTTTATTTTATCTTAATGTAATTGTTCTGAAATGTAATGCATTAATGCTATTCTCTTAGTTTTACTGCCTAAATAGTATTTAAGAATTATATCTTGGAGTTTATATGATTTTTGAAAACAAGACTATTTATTACATTTTATAACAAGTTCATTACGATAAAAAATACTAAACAAGAGAATACTTTGCCGTTTTGATCGGGTTGGTCAGTTAAAAAAAAATTCAAACTCCGACCATATAAAATTTTAAATATGAAAAAATAATTTGAACGAGAGGAAGAACTATCATTTATAAAGTGTGAAAGTTCCCATTATCATGATTAAATAAATTATATATTTGATTTAATGAAAAAATTAAAATTAAATCTAAAAAGACACAGCTCCTCTAAAACAACCTTATCTTATTGTCCTTTTTTCTTTGTTAAGAAAAATATATTTTTGTTTTCAAAATTCGGAACAAGAGTGTGCTGTGTTAGCGGTTTTTGCAGCCGTAGCGTTGGCTATTGTGGAAACATCATTTTCCGCATCGCAATGACCGCTACGCACGCAACGGCTGGACACATCGCTTCCGCAGTATTCTGAATGCACCTTCATTCTATCTAAAAGTAAATCCGTTGATTTGACTTAATAATGCTCTGAAACGAAAACCAAGTAAAAACCTATAAATATGGTAATTCTTATCAACCGAAAAAAACATTTGGTATAACTTGACGATTATATCTACATTATACAACCATTTTCTTCTTTAAAAAAATAGCTCTAAAAAGCTACGTATTAAAAAAGGTTCTATATTAAAAAAAATGTGTTCCAAATTTGCATTCAAGTTCCATTATATCTAATATTATACTTCTCAGGAAATTACGAGCAGAGAATGAAATATGAATTTACTTTACTTTTTGAATTTATTGAAAAAATATTACCATAGACAAATATTGACGTTGAATCTTTTTTTTCTTCTTTTTACTTCGAATTTCGATACTTGAATGGTGGGTTCATGGCAACACTGTATCGTTTCAATAAAAACGTACTTCCTTTCAAGTTCTGTACGTGTATCATGACTTTACTAA
Organism: Microvelia longipes; assembly: GCA_018340805.1. Classification (NCBI taxonomy): domain Eukaryota; kingdom Metazoa; phylum Arthropoda; class Insecta; order Hemiptera; family Veliidae; genus Microvelia; species Microvelia longipes. Next base: position 2,768,228 of record JACMZG010001913.1, read on the forward strand.
ACTCCTCATGTTTACTTTTCCTCATTTATTCCGTAGGTATATAGGAAAAGTGTTTGCGAAAAAATCCGAAACCGATATCTCCGGAATTATCCGTTTCAGGCATTTTTTAAGCCACCTAATTGTTTTTCACAAAGTTGTCTGTCTGTATGTTGAGTGTGTGTGAGCGTGTTATCATCGTAGCTCCTAGTGTATTTATGCTAGAGAGTGATAACTTTGTACTAAAATTAGTCTATAGGTGTAGTTACGCTTGTTATATTCCCTTAATATGCTGAGGTACAGATATTCTGACCTACCTTAATAATGTACACCTCAGCAGCCCTGAGGCTATATAAGCTAGTTAAACTTTAAACATCGTTCATTTCATTTTTAATTTTAACATTGTTATTATGGTGAATCTATGTTAGTTGTGTTAATAAAATAAATTCAGTTTTTAAAAAGTTATTTTGTGTTTGGCTGAACTTAACTGGCGCAGTCGGTAGGACAGGTTGTCAATTTTGAACGCATATCAAAGTTGTTCGTTTAACGATTAAACAGCCTGACGAACTTGGCAGCAAACAACGAAGACTTTTCAAAATGAACGGATATTTAACACAGCTACAACTGTAAGTTAATATAAAACCTATACATTATTTTTAAAGCAAATTACTTCAAGCAAAAAGAAATTTTGATGATAATGAAAACTTTGCTGATACTTTTGAAGAAAATTTTATGCAATTTAATACAAGGATCATTTTCAACGAAAATATTATTTTAGTAATTAAGTAAATAATCTTTAAATAAAAATAATAATATTTAGTATAAATAAATAAATTCTTATAATAATAAATAAATAAATAAAAAGGGATAAGCATTAAAAATTTATTTAATTAAAATAAACTTTACATATTTAAAAATTGTTTTTAATCAATTTAAGTTATCAAGAAATAAATAATGGCTCAAATAATTATCAACTATTAAAATTATATTTAGATACTATTCCACCCTATGATGGTGATGCTCATTCTCTTCCAATATTTATAGGAAATTGTGAGGGTTTGCTAACACAATTGCAGATGCTGAAGACCATGCAAATCCTATAAATGTGTTTCTAATGAGAGCAATTTATGGTAAACTAACAGGTAGAGCTCAGAAATTATTAGGCTCGCGAAATGACATATTAAACTGGACCGCAATAAAAAACTTACTTAACCAGTGCTTTGGTGACCAACGTGACATTGACTGTTTAGTACAAGACTTAATCACTCTAATACCAGAGAGAAATGAAAGCCCGTATAGTTTTGGTGTTAAATGTCAAGACTATAAAAATTTAATATTAGTAAAATTAAATTCTGACGATACATTGTCTAATGATGAGAAATTAATTAGAATAAGAAATTACGATGAACTAGCACTCAAAACCTATATTAGAGGTTTACCGAGCCATATTCAAACAAATGTTAGGTTACGTAGACCTGAAAATTTAGAGGTCGCTATGGGTTTTGTAATCGAAGAAGAAAATTTTCTTCATTCGACTAGGCAATTTAATAATATACAAAATCATAATTTTCATCCCCAACGTAGGATTACTCCAAATAGAGGAGGTCATAGAAATTTTAATAATAGAAATATGAACTCAAGAGGTTATGTAAATCAGTATAATAACAAAATAATAATAATTCAATAATCAATCAAATAATAATAATTATAACCCTAGAAATTATAATGCTAATAATCAAAATTTTGGTAACAATAATAATAATTACCAAGATATAATAATTATAATCAACGAAACAACCATAGTAATTATCGTGGAAATTTTAATCAAAATAATTATAATAACAATAATAGATACAACAATCAAAATTTTGCTTCAACGTCGAGGAACCAAAATCCTGTCGTTCCTATGGAAGTTGATCAATCTGGAGTATCTAGAAACTATGCTCAGAATGTAAATCTGAGTAATGATCAAAACATAAATCAGAATAATAATGATGGGAATCAAGATCAGTTTTTTCAAACAGAAGCCTCTCATGCAGAGCAAGGCTAACACCTGGTATGCCTAGATATAACCATAATAGAAAAATTAGTTGTAATAATAACAATAATAATAATTAAGTTAAGCTCAAATAAAAATCACATAGAGTTAGAAAAATTAGTAATAAATTGTGGCGTTACTGGTCTACCTTACATAATCATATCACATTGGAATAATTGTAAATTTATGATTGATACAGGTAGTTCCAAAAGTCTTATAAATCCTAAAATGCACATAAATATTTTCCGAATGATATATTCCAACAACAATTTACTATAGAATCTATTCATGGAATAACTAAACACAGTGGAGTTGCAATCATTTCAATTGAAAAAATATTTAATGAAAATATTAAACATAAATTTTATATTCACGAAATCAGTTCTGAATTCGATGGATTAATTGGTATAGATTTATTAGAAAAGATTGACGCCCAAATAAATATTAAGTCTAGATTAATAATAACACCTAATATTAAGATACCTTTAATATATAAAACTGATACAACAAATGTTAGTAGTCACCCTGGTTATCGAAACCCTACTAACAACAATAATAAATATAATAATAAAAATAATAATAATAATAGCATTAATCAAAATAAGAGTAAGGAAAGCAAACAAATTAAATACAAAAACAAATTACCCCCGAGGTCTCAAGTTGTTGTTAAAATACCTGTAAATATTAAAGAAGGTCTTGCTTTAATAAAGGATACTAATATTGATAATGGAATATATACCTAAATGTTTAGTTAATGTAAAAAATTTTGAAGTAATAACTGTGATGGTTAACAGTACAGACATCGAAATGGATGTTACTTCTTTAAAACCGTTAATTGTAGAAAAAATCGATGAAAATGAAAATGATATAACTAATAATATAAAATCAAATAGGCACTTCGTCAATGAATATGATGAAGCAAACCATGATGATTATAACTCTTTATTGAATGAAAACTTAAAGAAAATAAATTTAAATCATTGTAATGAAGAAGAGAAAAAGTTAATAAAAAATTTATGTTATGATATAAAGATATTTTTCACTGTGAGGGCATTCCTTGACGTTTACAAATAAAATAAAACATAAAATTAAACTAACAAACGATAACCCAATTTATACAAAACAATATAGGTATCCAGAAATACTCAAAGAAGAAGTGAGAAAACAAGTAAATCAAATGATTAAAGATGGAATCGTACAACATAGTACGTCTCCTTATAATTCTCCTATTTGGATTGTTCCTAAAAAGAAAGACGCTAGTGGCAAGGTTAAGTGGAGGCTGGTGAATGATTTCCGAGCTATTAACGAAATTTCAGTCTCGGACAAAACACCCCTCCCACGTATAGATGAAATTTTAGATAAGCTAGGTCGAGCTACATATATGTCAGTAATCGATCTCGCAAGTGGTTTCCACCAAATCGAAATAGAACCTGAAGATGTACCTAAAACAGCTTTTTCCACTGAGGATATGCATTTAGAATATAAGAGAATGCCATTTGGTTTAAAAAACGGCCCGCCACATTTCAACGCGTATGAACAATGTATTATCTGGTCTTGTTTATAATATATGCATGTTTACTTAGACGATATTTTAATTTTTTCTGCCTCACTAGAAGAACATATAATTAATCTCAGAAAGGTATTTGATAGATTAAGAGAAAGTAACCTAAAAGTTCAATTAGATAAGAGTGAATTTTTAAAACCAGAGGTTCAATATTTAGGTCATGTAGTAAGTGCAGACGGAGTTAGACCAAATCCAGAAAAAATTAGGGTAATAAAAGAGTGGCCATTGCCAAAAACGAGAACAGAAATAAAAAGTTTCCTAGGTATTTTAGGTTATTACAGAAGATTCATTAAAGATTTTGCCAAAATTACTAAACCTATGACAGCTTGTTTGAAGAAAAACGCGAAAATTAGATTCGAAGACAAAGAGTACATTGAATGTTTTGAAATATGTAAAAATATATTAATTAATGACCCTGTTTTACAATACCCGGATTTTAATAAAGAGTTTATTATAACTGCTGACGCTAGCAACTATGCTATCGGCGCGGTTTTATCTCAAGGAGTACCTCCTAATGATAAACCAATAGCATACGCTTCACGTACTTTAAATTCTTCAGAAATAAATTATAGCACAATAGAACAAGAGTGTCTAGCTATTGTATACGCGTGCAAAACGTTTAGACATTATGTATATGGTCGTAAATTCACAATTTATAGTGATCACCGACCATTAGCTTGGTTATTTAATATAAAAGAACCAAATTCTAAATTAATGAGATGGAAAATAAAATTAGAAGATTATGACTATAAATATTATATAAAAAGGGAAGCTTAAATACTAATGCTGACAGCTTGTCTAGAATAAAAATCAACGCAATAAGTGATGACAAAGACAACGACGATAACGAATCTTTAGCTAACAATGTAGGTGACTCAAAGTTTTCCGCAACTAAATACTTACAAGAATTATGCGAGGAAGCACCCGATCCCTTAGACTTTGATATTGAAAAAATTATAAGTAATCCAAAAACACCGGAAGAAAACTTAGACGAAATTGTTCATCTTCCCTATGATGAAGAAATTGAAGAAAATGCATCCACACAACATACTAATAAAAATGACAAATTAAATGACGGAATACCAATACTGGACGAAATATTAAAAACAAATATCTTCAAATTATTGTAAAGCCTAATATTCATAATAAATTAACATTTTCTAATGAAACATACGAAGATACACAAATTTATCATATTAAAATACCGCTAGATAACAATGAAGAAATTATTGTAAATTTCCTAAAAACATACACCGTTCCACATTTAACTTATCACTTATATTTTTATAACGACGCTTTATATGAAGACTTTTGTAAGGCTTACATTAACAACTTTTCTACCAGTAAGTTAAAACTGATTAAATGTACAAAATTATTAAACACAGTAAAAAATAAAGACGACCAAATTGAATTGACTTTACATTATCACAGAGGTAAAACAAATCACAGAGGTATTACGGAAACATTATCTGCTTTACAACGTACATATTATTGGAAAGCTATGAAAAAGACTGTTACTGATTTAATTAACGTTTGTGAAACTTGCCAAAGAACCAAATATTCCAGGCATAGACCATATGTACCACTAATGTTAACCGAGACAGCTTCTAGGCCTTTTGAAATACTGCATATGGATACTTTTACATTTGACGGAAACAATTACTTGACCTTAGTTGATGCTTTCACTAAATTAGGCCAAGCTATTGAAATAGCAGGGAAAAAACCTCTGTACATGTTTGCAATGCTTTACTAAAATATTTTACATACTATGGTGTCCCAGTAAGAGTCATTACAGACCCTGGAACAGAACTTAAAAATGAGGTAATAAAAGATATGCTTAAACTTCATAAAGTGCATGTACATTTCACTACTGCAGGTCATCATGAATCTAACTCTATGTCGAGAGATTTCACTCTACATTAATAGAACATCTAAGAATATTACAGGAAACATTTCCTAAAGAAAAACAAAATTTAATGAGCTACGCTTTGATAGGTTATAACAGCTCTATACACAGTGCTACTGACTTTACACCATTCGAACTGACATTTGGGCATACGAATCTTAGAAGCCCTAACGAAATTTTTATTCCAAAAGAATTTTTCGAAAATTATATCGAAAATCATAAAGAAAAATTAGAAGACACAATATAATTGTGCGAGAGACACCAAGGAAATGTAACAAGCAAAATGCAATGCTACATCTGGGAACTGTTCCATCATTCGACATTCGTCATCATTGATGGCTCGACATAATGTCATGTCCCACTCTGTTTCGTTACGTCTAACTCATCAGGGCGCCGACAGAGCCTGAACTCACTCTGACCTTCAATTGCAAAACTCGGTAGTATCAAATGATATATGTTTTGCTTGCCATGCATGATGGCGGTAAGAGAGCACCGCTCGTCTCTGGTAAGTACTTCACATTATATTCTTCGGAATTAATTGAAGGTCAGAGTGAGTTCAGGCTCTGTCGGCGCCCTGATGAGTTAGACGTAACGAAACAGAGTGGGACATGACATTATGTCGAGCCATCAATGATGACGAATGTCGAATGATGGAACAGTTCCCAGATGTAGCATTGCATTTTGCTTGTTACATTTCCTTGGTGTCTCTCGCACAATTATATTGTGTCAACTATTCATGTTTGCAAAACTCGGTAGTATCAAATGATATATTTTGCTTGCCATGCATGATGGCGGTAAGAGAGCACCGCTCGTCTCTGGTAAGTACTTCACATTATATTCTTCGGAATTAATTGAAAGTCAGAGTGAGTTCAGGCTCTGTCGGCGCCCTGATGAGTTAGACGTAACGAAACAGAGTGGGACATGACATTATGTCGAGCCATCAATGATGACGAATGTCGAATGATGGAACAGTTCCCAGATGTAGCATTGCATTTTGCTTGTTACATTTCCTTGGTGTCTCTCGCACAATTATATTGTGTCAACTTCATGTTTTGCAAAACTCGGTAGTATCAAATGATATATGTTTTGCTTGCCATGCATGATGGCGGTAAGAGAGCACCGCTCGTCTCTGGTAAGTACTTCACATTATATTCTTCGGAATTAATTGAAGGTCAGAGTGAGTTCAGGCTCTGTCGGCGCCCTGATGAGTTAGACGTAACGAAACAGAGTGGGACATGACATTATGTCGAGCCATCAATGATGACGAATGTCGAATGATGGAACAGTTCCCAGATGTAGCATTGCATTTTGCTTGTTACATTTCCTAGGTGTCTCTCGCACAATTATATTGTGTCAACTATTCATGTTTTGCAAAACTCGGTAGTATCAAATGATATATGTTTTGCTTGCCATGCATGATGGCGGTAAGAGAGCACCGCTCGTCTCTGGTAAGTACTTCACATTATATTCTTCGGAATTAATTGAAGGTCAGAGTGAGTTCAGGCTCTGTCGGCGCCCTGATGAGTTAGACGTAACGAAACAGAGTGGGACATGACATTATGTCGAGCCATCAATGATGACGAATGTCGAATGATGGAACAGTTCCCAGATGTAGCATTGCATTTTGCTTGTTACATTTCCTTGGTGTCTCTCGCACAATTATATTGTGTCAACTATTCATGTTTTGCAAAACTCGGTAGTATCAAATGATATATGTTTTGCTTGCCATGCATGATGGCGGTAAGAGAGCACCGCTCGTCTCTGGTAAGTACTTCACATTATATTCTTCGGAATTAATTGAAGGTCAGAGTGAGTTCAGGCTCTGTCGGCGCCCTGATGAGTTAGACGTAACGAAACAGAGTGGGACATGACATTATGTCGAGCCATCAATGATGACGAATGTCGAATGATGGAACAGTTCCCAGATGTAGCATTGCATTTTGCTTGTTACATTTCCTTGGTGTCTCTCGCACAATTATATTGTGTCAACTATTCATGTTTTGCAAAACTCGGTAGTATCAAATGATATATGTTTTGCTTGCCATGCATGATGGCGGTAAGAGAGCACCGCTCGTCTCTGGTAAGTACTTCACATTATATTCTTCGGAATTAATTGAAGGTCAGAGTGAGTTCAGGCTCTGTCGGCGCCCTGATGAGTTAGACGTAACGAAACAGAGTGGGACATGACATTATGTCGAGCCATCAATGATGACGAATGTCGAATGATGGAACAGTTCCCAGATGTAGCATTGCATTTTGCTTGTTACATTTCCTTGGTGTCTCTCGCACAATTATATTGTGTCAACTATTCATGTTTTGCAAAACTCGGTAGTATCAAATGATATATGTTTTGCTTGCCATGCATGATGGCGGTAAGAGAGCACCGCTCGTCTCTGGTAAGTACTTCACATTATATTCTTCGGAATTAATTGAAGGTCAGAGTGAGTTCAGGCTCTGTCGGCGCCCTGATGAGTTAGACGTAACGAAACAGAGTGGGACATGACATTATGTCGAGCCATCAATGATGACGAATGTCGAATGATGGAACAGTTCCCAGATGTAGCATTGCATTTTGCTTGTTACATTTCCTTGGTGTCTCTCGCACAATTATATTGTGTCAACTATTCATGTTTTGCAAAACTCGGTAGTATCAAATGATATAAAAATTAGAAGCATTGTATAAAAATAGGAAATAAGATAAATAACGATAAAGAAAAAGTAGTTGATAAACATAATACATTAGGTGATAAGAATACAAATTTTCGTGTAGGCCAAGTAGTTTATAAAGATAATCCTAAGAAAAGGAATAAGAAGAATAATAGATTTTTAGGGCCTTATGAAATAGTTGGTATGTTAGATCATAATAAAGTTAAGATTAGAAATAAAGAAACTAAGAAAATATTAATATCCCACATTAAGGAATTAAGAAAACCACCTGTTAATGTTACAGATTCAGCATAGTTATTGTTACATGTTCTGGGAAATCTATCAAGACAAACCTAAACAAAAATCCCGGACTTCTACCAATTAAGCTGGGCACAGCGAAACTAGAAATAGACAAATGGAATTTTATACAGACTTTTAACCTTGACTTTGTGATACAGGAATTTATCAACTTACAGATGTTTTATAACAAGATGAAAGATTCAGCAAATAATACTTACTACGTAGAGAAAGATAACGGATTTAAACTAACTGACTTACTACATAATAAAATTAAAACACAGATAAAACAATTAAATCCCACTATAAATTTAAGTTTAAAAAATAATACTAATCGAATTAAAAGAGGACTTATTGACGGATTAGGATCTATAATAAAAACCATTACTGGAAATTTAGATCAAACAGATGCTTTAAAATATGACCAAATTATATCAGAATTATCGAATAATCAAAATAACATAAAGTCTATCCTACATTATCAAATGACTTTATTCCAAAACACTACGACTGAGTTCGAAAGAAGTATTAAAACACTAGATAAAATCAAAAATAATTGAAGCTATACTTCAACAAGTTATCGACGACGAATCGAACAAATCACTATTTAACCAATTTACCTTTCAGGTCATAATACAACAAATTATGAATCATTTCCAAATAATATACGATGCATTAGAAGAGATTGAGGTAGCCATCTCATTTGCGAAATCAAATACATTTCACAACTCTATAATAGATCCTAAAGATTTATTAACAGCTTTATTGCAAGCTCAAGATAAATTAACCTATAGTAAATTTCCTCTAGAGCTCACATTAAAATATTTTATTTCTTGAAAACTTAATTAATATTAAAAGTTATAAGAAAGGAAATAACATTGTATTTATCTTAGAAATCCCTTTAGTCGAAAATAAAAACTATGATTATTTTAAATTAATTTCTATTCCTGTGTATGATAATAACACTAACAATTTTACTGCTATAATACCAACAAATATTATGTTTTATTAAATGATGCACATTTTGCTTTTGCTAGTAAAAATTGTAAAATTATATTTAAGAAAGATTATATTTGTAAAGAATTACTAACCCTAGATATAAGCTACAGTAATAATTATTGTGAAACTAACTTAATATTAAGAACAAATAAATTTGATTCATGTCATTCTACAATATTAAAATACATGATACTTATGTTAACAAACTAGATGTAAACAAATGGGTTATAGCTTCAAAAGAAAATACACGTAACAAAAATTGTAATAATGAAAAAGATATATATTATTTAGAAGGTACATATATGATAGAACTAAAAGATATGTGCAATTTAAAATTTGATAATCATGTATTACAACCTATTCAAATGTACAGGTAAAATTAAAAGATATTGATATACCTGATATCAGTCTTCCTTATCATATTAAGCCTCAAGTCAAATTAACTAGAAATAGTTTGGAACCAGTAAATTTAAAATTTGATAATTTTGCAAATGAGTTGTCATATCATAAAGAGATGCTTACTCATTTGTCATCTCCCTTGAATTTTAAGCGAATTGATATTTATAGCAATTTACTTATAACCATATCTTTGATAATTGCAATAATCTATGGTTTGTACCTTTGCTATTCAAAAAGGAATCCAAACCCAGTTGGTTCTAATGATAGTTCAAATTTGGGAACTTCCTCCCCAAATTTGAATCTTAAGGGGGGAGGTGTTATATTCCCTTAATATGCTGAGGTACAGATATTCTGACCTACCTTAATAATGTACACCTCAGCAGCCCTGAGGCTATATAAGCTAGTTAAACTTTAAAACATCGTTCATTTCATTTTTAATTTTAACATTGTTATTATGGTGAATCTATGTTAGTTGTGTTAATAAAATAAATTCAGTTTTTAAAAAGTTATTTTGTGTTTGGCTGAACTTAACTCGCTATCTAGAAACTATTTTTTATGGCATCAATAACCCACACTAATGACTCAGCAAACATTTTAAAATTTCATAATACGCGGGACAAATTATGCGATCGGATTGAGCTTAGAATAATACTATATATAGAAGGAGCACAGGACCGTAAACACAATGTAATTCCACTGATAACACGAAAGCCGGTTGACTGGTGCAACTAAGTAATGCTGCCAACCTGACAACAAAACATTATTTTAAATATTTGTCATAAATATCTATTAATGAAGAAAGGTCGTAAAGAACAAATATAATAACTTAAAACACCTGCTGAGTATTTAATAAAACTGGTCTTAGATGGCAAAAGGGTGGCGGAATACAAGAATCTACATTTAGTTGACGAGGACTACTTTTAATATAATTTTAATAAATACGTTAAACTACAATTTAAAATGCTTTAAAATATTGTAATGCACCGATATTTATATTAGTATTTTATAAATAATCAATCATTTATTAATAATAGAACATAATAATTCAGAAACCGGAAGTATTACCAACTTTTTTTGTAGAAAATTGTATATTTTTAGGGTGGCAGCATTACTTAGGTGCACCAGTGAACCGGCTTTCGTGTTATCAGTAGTGCTCCTTCTATATATAGAATTATTCTAAGGGATTGAGATTCGGCACGCATGTAGCGCTGTATTAATCTAACATATGAGCCATTTTAGACGTTTAGAGAACATATAGAGAAGTTTAGAACTTTCTTCTCATTATCAGTATTAGTTCATTTTTTTCATAAAATGACTTAGGTACGTTTTTTAAAAAAATTGTACAAAATCAGTAAAAACAAATTAAGAAGAAATTTGGTACAAGTGTATACCTTTACGTAATAAATAATTACATTAAGTTTAGTTTTAATACGACAAGTATATCCATGATTTTTGTTGGGTTATAAAAGTTAAGCAGCATCGAGCGTGGTCAGTGCCTGAATAGGTGACCACTGAGAATGAAACGAATGTATGTACTGTCTGAGAACGAGCGAAGTGAGTCCGAAGTAGGACTGATGAGCGTAGAAAAGCCGATGAGGAAAATTTCCGAGGCCATTAAATAACATTAGTTGTAGTTATCCGATTTTGACGAAAAAACACTCGTTTTATAGCAAATTTTATTGATTAAATATTATTGATTGCACATGCTCAAAGTATAGAAAATCGCACAAGTTTTAGTATATTTTCAGACAATTTTGGTTTGAAGTCACAAAATTATGTGACTTCTCCCAATCTAATAACAGTCAAAATGAATTGCATTTTTTAGGTCTGGCTCTTGGATTATAATTTTGTCATTTTATAAGTAACACTATGAAACAAACAACAAGCCAACTCAGGCAGGTAAGCAGAATGGACATAGGTCTAAATCGCCTTGCCTCTTTCTTTTTGAGCGCCACCCCTTCTTAAGTAGGTGGCCTGAGGAAAAGAAAGGATGATTATTATTGGAACTAGGAGAAGGTAAGGATGACTGGCGAAAGGGAAACCAGTCCGTGGGAAGGGGTATGGAGATCAGGTTAACACCAAACCTTTCAGATTTTTAAAGCCTACAGGGGATTTAGCTAAAATAAGGTAAGCAGCGATATGTACCTGAAGTGGATAAGTAAAACAGTGGATTTTAGAAATCTTGGTTGTTAAGATAAAACAAGAGACACAATATAGATTTGATAGAAAACAATATACTGAGGTAGTTGGAGGAAAATCCGAACTGTAATATTTGTACTGTTGTCGAGGATCTTGAGCATATTATTATGCACTGTCCTCGCTATTCAGAGGGGCGCACTGCACTATTTAACGAGTTGCATGCTACCAAATGTGTAGCTCAGCCGTTTAACTATAAGTCACTAATTGCTACAAAATCTATCAACGTTTATAAAAAACTATACCTTTTTGCTTTTAAGCAAAAAATAAAAATTTAGCTAAATTATATTCAAAAAAATAAATAAATAACTAAACAATATCCATACTATCATTTAATAATTAAAATCAAATAAAATAATTGAAAATAATAAAATATTTATCAAGTGTTCAAACATAAACACCAAGAAGAAATAACAAAATTTTTGAACAAGTATAAATAAATTATATATTATATGGCTGTATGGTCCAAGTCGACCAATGTCAAAAAAAATAAAATAAATAAATAGGTGCATAGACTGGTTCTCATGCAAGAAAACTTAAAACTAAAATTGGTTCCTAGGGGCCTTTTTACAAACTTATCCTAAAGATAGTCTTCTGACTTCCTAACATGAAACTGGGCACCCGATACAAAAAAAATAACTTCTCGAAAAATTAAAAGAAAAAAATTTAATAAAAATCGTGTTTGTGGTGATAGGGAGAGAAAACACTAGACGTTACAGCGAGCCATTTGGTTAACACTTCTAGTATTATACTGTATGGGTAGGTATTTGAGTATAGCTAGTGGAGGTGGGGAGTAATATTCTCGAGTCTCCAGCAACCAATAAGCGAGAGGGGCTCGTCTCTATACAATATTTCATATCATAATAATATCAATATCACCATCAATCAAACATCAAATTAGTGTTTTGAAAATACTTAACAACCTACACTTACTTTTTCCAAAATATTTTGATTTTGCTATTATTCACTAATTATGTACTTTTATAATTGCCGCAAAAAAGAAGATTTTTTCGTTTAAAACATTTAGAAAAAGAAATAACACAATTCAAAAGCCTAACCAAGGAGAAAAAATAAATTTGCGTTTAAACTTTCTTATGCAGATAATAACTGAGAAACTCATAGACAACTACAAAAATGAAGACACAACAACAAGACATTTCTTTTACTGAATCAAAGTAAATTAATAGAGATAGAACTCATCAGACATCAAGTTGTCTCTCATTCATTGATTAAAAGTAAAATAATTGAAATAGAAGATATAAGTCATTAGAAAATCGAACCAAAATGTAATATGAAGCAATGTATGTTTAAAATAAAATACTATCATATACAGAGAGAAGACAACAATTGATTTCAGTTATACAATTAAATTACTTAAATTTATTAACTATATACATAAAGATACAAAAAATACGTAACACGCATAAATCGGAGAAGTAGACAAACACGATGATCAATTGATTAATATCAATATATTAATCAATTAAGATGATAATTAAAAGACAAGTCCTTTGCGAGGTAGAATAAGGGAAGAACTGTAAAATGTAAAGGGGTAGAATAGAAATAACTTGTGGTTGACGAGGTGGGGGGACTGGAATCTTATAACTATATCCCTATCTCACTGCGAGCTGAAACAACTAATATAATGTAAGTGTTAACCAAATGGCTCGCTACAACGTCTAGTAGAGAAAACAGGGTTACTCCACTCCGTTTCTGGACCCAGATGTAGGTTTAAGAATCAATAGGCCAACCTGTGTACTGAAGAATTAAATGGCGCAAGACCAAAGATAATTAATTAACTCCATCCGCTTGGACTCAAAATTGGTGATCACAATGTCTCACTTTTTCCTATCCCAAATTAATAACAAAATGACGCAAACACAATTTATTTATAGCTCATTATATTTTCGAGTTAAACACTGCTTGTCCTTAGAAATCCACTTTTGTGTCAAACTCAACTTGGATCTACTATAAAGCGTTAAAACTAAAAAACGTTGAAGTAAAAGATTTGACTTGACTTTTTGGTGACTCTCACCACAACAACATGTACCATTCCCTAAAAAACGTGCACAAGGCTTCGGTTACTCAAGGGTTCTTAAGGATCTTGAATAAAGGGAATGACGCATTAAGGAACATTTCTGACCCCTTGGAAGTTTTATGAGATATAGAAATAGGAGTAAACTTACCTTCCCCTTGGTTATAATGAAAAAAGGCGCCAAACGCATGTTTTGTAGCAAAGTTGTCGAGTTTTCTTCATAACTTTCTTCTGTGCTTCTCATGATTGTTATAATTGAGGTGCTTGCTAAGTCGTTTGTGCTTTTTTAATTTTAAATTTTGGACTATACTTAGCCACTTCAGAGAGAGATAATTTTAGCTTGTTTATAACCTTCTCAAGCAATAAACAATGGGAAACCATTGAGAGGTAAGTTTGCCTCTAAAATCTAAGACCTGCGCAGTTATAAAAATTGTAAGCATGCGCAGATGCTTACAATTCCTAAGCATGTGCAGTTGGTTTTTGACTTGTGTTTCGAGTTGAATTTTCTCTATTTTTTTTTTGGTTTTCGATGGAGTCACTTTTTTGTATATGGCAAATCGACTTAGTGCGTCATTCCCTTTATTTAAGATCCTTGAAGGTTCCCTATCTATTAAATTACCCACGAAAAACTAAAACAAGACCTACAATAAGGCCCAGTAAATTTTAAATACCCCTGACATTGATATAGTCCCGGTCCTAAGCGTGAAGAGTAAAACATTGTGTTATAAGGCAGGAAGGGAAACATTACTGAAACGATACAGCAAATTGCCTTCCTCTATTTCGCCTCTGCAGGTATTTTCTGTAGCCTACGCTCGCTTCAGCGCGAAAGTAAAATTATTGACACATCAGCAGTTCAATTCTCTTCACCAACCTGGCCGTGGCCACGCAAGTAACAATTCCCTCCCTAACAACACGTACTATTTTGATCAAATTAAAATTCAACAAATGTTCTCTTAACTTAAGTTATCAATTATTAGTAACAACTTTGTCATTACAAATTTTCTATCGCACGTCTTAATACTAACTTCAGTTCTAATGCCTTATATACGTCACACTTCAGTACTACACATACAACCGAGAACTTTCCAAATTCGTTTGTCTTTACCTTAGTCTTATACATAAGTTTCCTTAGAGTTGTTCAAGGGCATAAGATTTACAAATCCTTCAAAAGAAACTCCTTTATTTTAAATTCACAAAAAGGATACATCATGAATATTTCATCAAAAGGTATAACTTTCAGGACCTTTAATTGAGTTAAATTCATCTTTTATTTCTTTCAATTTTCAAATATCATCTAAATTCTTTTATGTTATATATGTCAACCATTAGCTTTAATATTACATGATATAATTCTCATTTTGTATCTTTTTTAATTTGCACTTACACAGTTAAAACAAAATTAGTATTTTATTATTTGATTTGTTGTCTTTCTATTTAATTATTTTACTCTATAACTAAACATCTAAACCTCTAAAATAAATACGTTATTTATTATTCTTTTGCCTTCCAGATTTTGAGGGTTTCTGTGTGATTTCGAATGGGTTTCTTAAGATGTATTTACACATAAATTATTTGCTAGCTTTTAAATCTTACCGAGGTAGAGTTGGAAATAGCAATTATAAGTAGAATTAATGTCATCTTTGAAACCATGCTTTACCAGGGGTTTAATAAGATTGCTAAGGCATTATTTGACTCATGTAAGCATTAAAATTTATATAGAAAACTAAAGACATTTTAGACGGAAATAGATTGCCGGCTTTAAAGGGATTTACTATCGCTGTTTTTCGTCAAGTTCTTAGCTTTTTAAGAAGATTGACAGGCTTTCATTAAAGAAAAGAGTCTAGGCCTCTTAAAATTTTATATCCTTAGGGGGCCTTTTATGTCACCAAAGCCTGGGTCAAGGAGGATGCAATCCAGCAAATTTTCATCAGAAAATGACAATGATGAGATTGTTCGGATCACGGAATTGCATTGTCATTTTGTTTGATTTTATCATCACCCGGGCTGACAAAGGCTATAGAACAGACTAGACGTTGTAGCGAGCCATTTGGTTAACACTTACATTATATTAGTTGTTTCAGCTCGCAGTGAGATAGGGATATAGTTATAAGATTCCAGTCCCCCCACCTCGTCAACCACAAGTTATTTCTATTCTACCCCTTTACATTTTACAGTTCTTCCCTTATTCTACCTCGCAAAGGGACTTGTCTTTTAATTATCATCTTAATTGATTAATATATTGATATTAATCAATTGATCATCGTGTTTGTCTACTTCTCCGATTTATGCGTGTTACGTATTTTTTGTATCTTTATGTATATAGTTAATAAATTTAAAGTAATTTAATTGTATAAAACTGAAATCAATTGTTGTCTTCTCTCTGTATATGATAGTATTTTATTTTAAACCATACATTGCTTCATATTACATTTTGGTTCGATTTCTAATGACTTATATCTTCTATTTCAATTATTTTACTTTTAATCAATGAATGAAGAGACAACTTGATGTCTGATGAGTTCTATCTCTATTAATTTACTTTGATTCAGTAAAAGAAATGTCTTGTTGTTGTGTCTTCATTTTTGTAGTTGTCTATGAGTTTCTCAGTTATTATCTGCATAAGAAAGTTTAAACGCAAATTTATTTTTTCTCCTTGGTTAGGCTTTTGAATTGTGTTATTTCTTTTTCTAAATGTTTTAAACGAAAAAATCTTCTTTTTTGCGGCAATTATAAAAGTACATAATTAGTGAATAATAGCAAAATCAAAATATTTTGGAAAAAGTAAGTGTAGGTTGTTAAGTATTTTCAAAACACTAATTTGATGTTTGATTGATGGTGATATTGATATTATTATGATATGAAATATTGTATAGAGACGAGCCCCTCTCGCTTATTGGTTGCTGGAGACTCGAGAATATTACTCCCCACCTCTCTCACTAGCTATACTCAAATACCTACCCATACAGTATAATACTAGAAGTGTTAACCAAATGGCTCGCTGTAACGTCTAGTATAGAACAGTGGCTATGTTGAAATCTGAAAACGATGATAAGATGGAGACGAAACTTAGTGATCGTAACGTATAAGAGGGTTGGTAAAGATTTTACTCATTCTTATCAGATTAGGGCAAACAGCTATATCCAAGATGACTAGTGCTGAATACATATATTTTGTCATTGGAAGTAGAATGAAGACTGTTGCCGCCACAACACCTCGTGTGTATGGATGCCCAAAAATCCTCAACGAGAACCTTCCTTTTTGCCTCATTGTTCCTTCTATCAACAGCCCTACCTACGACCTAGCTAAACTTTTTAGTAGTATACTAAAAAACATTGTGTCAAATGAATATGATGTATCCAACTCAACTCAAGTGATGGAAATCATTGACAACACTACTATTCCTCCAGATGAAACTCTAGTATCATTAGATGTAACATCGTTGTTCACTAACATCCCCATGGACCTAGTAATTACTATTATATAAGGTCTTTGGTATAATAATAGTATAGCAGTTGGATAATGAAAGCCTTTCAATCTCCTTAAAAAGCCAAGAATTTGGGCGATAGTAAATCCCTTTAAATCCGGCCATCTATTTCCGTCTAAAATGTCTTTAGTTTTCTATATAAATTTTAATGCTTTCATGAGTCAAATAATGCCTTAGCAATCTTATTAAACCCCTGGTAAAGCATGGTTTCAAAGATGACATTAATACTACTTATAATTGCTATTTCCAACTCATAATAGCAACTCATAGGCTATTTATAGAAATACTGGAGTTCATCTGCGAGGCTAGATATTTTGTTTTCAAGGGCAAAATGTGCTCCCAAATATTTGGGACCCCTATGGGCAGCCCTATATCTAATGTTCTGGCTAGCTTGGTGATGGAAAGGACTATTACTTTATCTATTAGGAGGCTTAAAATTCAAGTGAGGCTTTGTCGCCTGTATGTAGACGATATGCTTCTCTCGCTGCCTCTTAATTTAATAGATACGGCATATCAGTCTTCAATTCATTCCATGAACGCATAAAGTTCACTATAGAACTTCCTACAGATAACAGCATCCCATTTCTTGACATGCTCATTATAAGGTAGGAGGGCGAGTCCCTAGTTACCAAATGGTACCAAACAAAAACCCACCAGCTCAGGTAGAGTTACATTATGACTCATGGCACCCGCTCTCGACTAAACTTAATGTAGCCCGTAACCTGTTTAAGAGAGTAATGTCATTAAGCAATCCTGAGTTTAGTAATGAGGCTAAAGGTGTAGTCCAACGCATGTTGAGGAAGAATGGTTACCCTGAAGGCACTATCAAATCTTTTATCAGGAATTTTGAACAAGAGTTTATACAACAAAACCCACCCGCCCCCATTGAAGGTTTTGCCGAACCTTCCTACATTAGAAGTGTCACAGATCAACTCATAGACATTCTAAAACAGGTTATTTCTAGCAAAGCGTTTGCTAAGTACACAACTAGAACTGTTGGCAACCTATTCACCCAGTTAGTCTGAGTGAATAGGATATCAGATAGGAATGACGGGTGACATGAGTCATAATGTAATACTTTACCTTAGCTGGTGAGCATTTAGTACCATTTGGTAACTAGGGACCTTCCTTCCTTATATTGTCATTTTACATGATATCCAAAATGGCAAGAAGTCTAATGTTGTATATCAGATCGACTGTCTTGACTGTGACAAAGTATAGACCTTGTCACAGTTAAGACAGTTGACAAGACAGTCTTGTTTCCCCTATATAGATACGGGAGACATCAAGAGCACAATGGGAAAGACTTAATTTACATAAAAATTCTATCGAAAACCATGGGTATGCTGTAACTGCTCTTTCAAAGCACTGTAGGACTCTTGGTCATAGAGCTAGCACAAAAAGTCAGGACACAAAGATCCTTCGTTCTGAAAAGAACTCCACTAAAAGGAAATTCCTGGAGATGCTTTATATTCATAACAATACTAGCACTAAGAACAACAGGTGGGACATTGCAGGCCTCAGTGATATCTATAAACATCTTTTTAGTAGCTAATCCTTCTTTTCGCTTCTAGTGCAATATTACTTTTCTCTTCTCTTCTTACATCTCCTTTTATCTCACTTTCCTTCTAACGTAGTTAGTTTCGTCTTGTTAGTTCCCTTGCTTTCCGTAGAGCTGTTTTGTTATCAGCCACTGATCACCTGTTAATTCTCTTTGTTTATATTTATATTTTTAATGCTTTTCATATATTTAATTGTTAATGCTTTTGCTTACCAGTTGTTTTTTAACAGTTTTTCATGGCTACATAAGTAACTTTACGATTCATGCGAAGTTAACAATCAATGTGTGATAACAATCTAGAAAATTGTTATCACTTGTTTTTGTTCTTTTTTACTTTTCTTTCTTTACATCTTGGCCCATATTTTTATGTTATAGATGTCCTGAAGATGAATACATAACCTAGTATTTGAAACGTCGACAAATGGAAAATAGAACTTTTATTTATAACCGGATTGAATCCCTGAGTTGAGTAGTTCTTGGAGTGTTTATATATATATATATATATATATAGAGAGAGAGAGAGAGAGAGAGAGCGTTTTTTTCCAATTTGGCTGACGCTACCTCAAAATAATATATAAAAAATAATATATTCTCAATTTAAATAACATGCATCAGATAAATATAATGAAAACAAACAGTGATTCAGTATATTTAGTTAAAAAAACTCTAGCTTTTCCTCAAATTACGTTTTGTTACGACAGAATCAGTTTTCCACATTACGTCATTGTCTGTGCCACTGTCAGTGATGACACTGACAGTGGCAGTTCACTTTTAAAAAGTCTTCTCAAAGAATGAAAAGTAAAAAATATACAAAAGAAATGTTTATTAATTAAATTTCTATTCTTTCGTTTCCTTCTGTCATGTATCAAAGATTGATAAGGGTTAGGTTGTGGCAGGCTGTCTGGGAGATACCGCAACATGGTTTAGCTTTTAAGGAGACCGACTTTAAGAAAAAAGTTGATTGGTCAGTGTTAATTGATGTCTGCACTTCGTCCCCTAAATCACGGAACCATATTGGGAAGTAAAATAATCCTCATTTAAAAATGTATCCTTATTTAAATATAAAATACTCATTAAAATATGAATAACTTATTATATTATATATATTAATACTAAATACTCACAAATTTGAATCAAGAGATAGATTTAATTAATTATTAAATAATTAAATGAAAAGTCTCTCTACAAAATAAAAACTTTATTGGCAAAGCGCTTTCAACCTAGCTAGAGGCCATCATCAGTGCAAAACTTTTGAAGGAATTAAAGGAAGACGAGTAAGTCCATGATTTAGCTTTTGATATTAGATTCTGATTCTGACTATAATATATAAAGCTAAATCATAGACTCACTCGTCTTCCTTTTATTTATTCAACGCTTTTGCTACGATGATGGCCTCTAGCTAGGTTGAAAGCGCTTTGCCAATAAAGTCTTTATTTTGTGAAGAGACTTTTCATTTCATTATTTATGATAAACTCCATTCACGCTCATTCTTAATTGTGTGAATGGAGTTAATTAAAACAATAATTAATTATTGTTTTCTCTACTGTATTAATTTAATGTGTAATTATTAAACTACGATTCGTATGGTTATAAAGCATACATTTTACTTCCTCAATTTAATGCATATGTCTATGAGATGGTAAGGCACAAAGAGCATAGACTTATTTTCAACACCGAATAATCTACTTTTTTACTTATTTAAAATTCAAAGCAAAGGGAAATAATTTTTCCCAACGTTTATAGTACCTAGGAGCGTAACAGGTACTACTAACGCCTGAGGAGCTTCCGTTATATATATATAACATATATATATATATATATATAATATAAATATATATATATATATATATATATATATATATATATATGTATAACGGAACTTTCTTAGGCGTTAGTAGTCTTTAAACTTTGGAATAATTTATCTCGACAAAAATCTTATAAAAACTAAGACATAACCCGGGATGCGAACCGTATACCTTAGTGGCGTTTAAGGTCAGTATGAGTACTGACGGTTTAACGACGTTGACCACGAAGACGGCAGGTAATACTCAACAGGTATCATAAATGTAGGCCTTGAATTTATACTTCTCATCTGATTGAAAGCTGAATTACTTTGTAACAAATACACAAGATTGGTTTTCAAAATAAAATATAGGCAAAACGCCTTAAATAAAACATACTGGTTAATAAAACATAAGGTTACATACATAGGTTTAAGGTCATAAGGTTTACATACATGGTTATTAATGTGGTATTAAGGTCATAAACATAAATAGGTTATTAAAGGGTTTTATTATAAGGTTTATTAGTTAAATACATACATATTACATAAGGGTATTAAAGTCATAAGGTTATCATACAAGGTATTTAAGGTCATAATACATACATAGGTTATTAAAGTCATAAGGTGTACATACATAGGTTATTAAGGTCATAAGGTTACATAATAGGTTAAGGTCATAAGGTTACATACATAGGTTTACATACATAGGTCATAAGGTTTACATACATAGGTTATTAAGGTCATAAGGTACATACATAGGTTATAAGTTACATAGGTTATTACATAAGGTTACATAGGTTATAAGGTATAGGTTTAATACATTAAGGTGGTCTATAAGGTATAATTACAATATATTAAGTAGGTTTACATACATAGGTTATTAAGGTCATAAGGTTTACATACATAGGTTATTAAAGTCATAAGGTTTACTAAACATACTTACCCCCAGTACTTTTCTTGTGTAATGGAAAATTTGTTGATTTAGCGTTATATACGATGGGTGTCAAAAAAATTTTAATTCATCACATTAAAAAATAAGTAAATAAAGTACATGTTTTAAAATCTTAGAATTCTAAGGACTTTTAGAGACATGTTTTTATATGATTTTCATCTCTTGCATGTAATTTTCTAGAGGCTATGAACTAAATCGAACCTGCATTGTTTTGGTGGAAGGCTCACGAGCTACCCGCATTAAACCAACGCCATCGTTTGGACTATAGGTCAATAATAGTATGAAAGGTAAATATTTAAAGAAAAAAAAATGTATTTGTAAATAAATATAAAAATATATTTACAATAGGGTTTTTATAATAAAAAAAATAATAAGAGTACAAAAAAAGTTGGAAGCCTTTAGCTTAAAGATGGAGTATTTGTATTCATATTTCAAAGTCTTTTGATATATTTTCAAACATTAGAAACATATTTTCCTTCGTCAATCTAATAATAATAATAAACTTAAAATAAAACAACACATAATAAGGAAAATATTTTCTTTCGTTAGTTTAATCGAAAAGAAACATGAACCCGTAAGGTCATGTTAGTGTTTCTACTCTTCTTTCTCACAGCTCCAGGGAATATTCGGTACTAGTACCCTCCCTTTACGGTACTGTACCTGTGACCAGGTTCATAGTTTGTCTAGTATATTTTCTCCTGTAACACTAGCTAATCTCATCTCATTATCCTCTCAATTAAGAAAATATTACATAATTTTTTTAATGAATTAAAATTTAGGTTAACCCCCCCCCCCCCCAATCCTATGATTCACTGAACTTCTATTTCTGTGCTGAAAACAAAACCCGCAGCACATTATTTATGACTGAACTTGGCAGCTTTAACGCCCCCTGGAAAAAGTCCTTCGGACGCCCATGATAGAGTAGTTTGCACAAGTTCGAGTGCCGAACAAATCTGATAGAATATTAAAACTGTCGGGGCAAGTAAAAAAGAAATAATTATTAAAAGATTAGAATTAAAAAAAAAATATTAGATTAGGAAATTAAGATGATTCATGGCACCATTTTTAAAGAAATATTAGTTTTAAACCGAGATGATTGACAGCTATTATTTGGTTTTAAACTCATTTACTTTCATTTATTCAGGGAAGACGATACAAATCTCGGGAAATTCAGAGCTGCAAAGTTTAAAACTAGGAATCAATTTTTGTCTTTAAGAAGTAGTAAATATTGCGCCGAAGGCCAAAAACTACTAATTTGGTAGTCTTATGGATTAGGTTCCTCTCTTGGTATAGCTTCTGATCAGAAGAGCAAAGAAAGCTAAAGTTCTGAATCCCATGATGAGTCCTCCCAGGCACAGGTAATCTTTCAGGTAATCACTCTGAAACACAAAGCAACAAGTAACGTAATCAAACCATATGGACATATTACTAGAGAGAGTATACCCTGTATAATGATCTCAGGGGCTGTGAGTAACCTCATTGTAACCTACTCTAAAACTGTGAGTCAATTGTTGTTGACTTCACCCGCACTGTGTTATATTTTGTATTATAATCGTTTATTTAAAGTAATTTTCAGACCGAGTCCGGTAGCTCAGTGGTAGAGCGCTCGCCTTTCGACCTGGAGGTCGAGGGTTCAAATCCAGCCGGGAGGACCTCAATATGAGGTCTCCCCCCCCATTCAAGACCGAGAGGGAGGTCTTGAATTCAAGGAGTCTGGTGATGCTAGAGGAACTGATGAGATGTGAGACTGGAAGGACGAGCCCAAGTGGAGACTAATGTGATCAGAGGAGCTTAGTAAGACTAAGACTAGATGAAACAAGCACACAGGTAGTCGCACTAGCCAGAGCGGTGACCTATTCAGAGTTAGCTGGTCTAGATGAACTAGTTAGGCACACTAGTCGCAGACACTAGCCAGAGCATGAGTTTGGATAGAGTCTGGTGGACTGGATGATAGACACACTGTGAACTATCATATGTGCCACCAGTACGGAGGGATGCTTCCTAGATGATTGGCTGTGTACAAACTCAGGGGTTAATTAGTTGAGTGAGATTTTGAGTGAGGGGAACGCTAAAATGACCCTACGGGTCTAAGCGTAAAAAATAGGGGGGGGGGGTGAAAGGAGGATAAGAAGTCTACTCTCTCTAAAGAGTCCCTGTGTAAATAAAATGTGATCCCATATAGGACAAGAGTAAGTTGACGAAATAAATAAATGTACTAAGATTCGTTTTTATACAACAAGTATATTCATGATTTTTGGTGGACAATAAAAGTTAAGCAACATTGAGCGTGGTCAGTGCCTGTATGAATGACCACTGGGAATGAAACGAATGAATTTACTATCTGAGAACGTGCGAAGCGAGTCTGAAGACGTATTGCAGTATAAATGTAACTTCTACATTCTAAAAACGAGTGAAACGAGTCCAAAGCTGAGAGGATGAGCGTAGCGAATCCGATGTAATAAGGAAAAGTTCCGAGGAAACATTATCCCAATTTTCAGTTCTATTTCTTCATATATTCTTAGCTACATAAGTTCACGAGGCAGGACTAAAAAATGTGACTCATTTTGTAAATCAAACCGATGTTTCTGAATGTAACTTTAAATTATGGAAGAAATCATAGTCTGCCTTTCCAGAGTGAAGTCCTTCATATGAATGCGCAATCTCAAAATATTAGAAAACGGCACAAACTCAAGTTTTCTTGCAATAAGTGGTTCCCTGTAGGTAGTTTGCAAAACATGAAGAGAACATTTTTAAAGCTGATAAAATGTCCTATAAAGCAATTGTTTTCCATCAAAATCAAATAACTACAACTAAATTTATGACATTTGTTGAATGGCCAAATAAAATCACAAAAAGCCAAATTTTTTCAAAGAAATTCACTGACTATGCATAAATTAACCATTTTTTGGTGTTTTTGAAAGAGCCATAAAATGAGTCAATCAAAATATAGTAAAAGAAGCTATACAATTTGTTCACACTGCTGGCTTGTCGCCAAGGTGAAGAAGCTGATGATTGCCTCACAGTTTGAAAAAGGCTCTTTAGTATTGCCAACCTAGAAACTTCATTTTGAAACGACGTCTCTACCCAAAACGGACATGACTTGGCGGGAATGAAAAGTTGATTTCCCTATTTTTTTTGGAATAAAGACTTGGCGGGGAGTTTTTTTTGCCATGTAAGTGGTTTTAAGTCAAGATTTAACAAGGTACCTCGTTAAAGTTGTAAGTTTCAAGAACAACATGTCCGTCCCTGGGGCATGTTGTATTAGTTCTGGAACATGATATGTAATCAACTCCCTCCCATTGGTTAATCAGTAATGCTTCATTGCCATACTTGAACCATGACAAGTTTGATAACCATTCGAAATACCACGGCACAGACCTGCAACAAAAATAATCCATTTTAGGGGGGTATATAATAAAGGGGCGTCAATTCCATAGGGTACATTCCATTAGGGCGATAAATCAGGTTTTTTAGATAAAGGTAATTATAAAATAGGCTAGAGCCCCTCCGTGAGTTGAAAAAGATTCCCAAGTGAGCTAAAACCACTTTTGGTCCAGGGGCCAAAAAACAGGACTCCAGGAATCCTGTTTTGCCAGGAGGAAAAACAAGACTCCTCATGAACTGTTTCAAAATATTACTTTTCCTCATTTATACCGCAGGTACATAGGAAAATTTTTGTGTTTGCAATAAAATCCGAAACCGGGATGAAATTGGAGTTATCCGTTTCAGGAGTTATTAAGACCTCATGAGTGGTTTTCGCAAATTTGTCTGTCTGTATATGTGTGTGTGTGTGAGTGTCTGTTATCATCGTAGCGCCCAGTGTATTTATGCTAGAGAATTTAAATTTTGTACAAAATCAACTACCACTGTAGTTGTGCTATTCGGAAAATATTTTGTTTTATGACGTCTTTAACCCGCAATAATGACTCAGCAAAAATTTCGAAAAATAATGCGATCGGATTAAGATTTGGCACGACTGTGACTATGTATAAGACTAACATATGTGCTAAGTTTCATCTTATTATCAGCATTACTTTAAATTTTATTGATTGACTTGTGAACGTTTTTGAAAATATTTTTAAAAATTGGAAAATGGTCCAATTGAGTTGCAAATTGGTACAAGTGTATATTATTATCTAATAAATAAGTACACGAAGTTTCGTTTCAATACGACAAGTATATCTATGATTTTTGTTGGATCATAAAAATTAAGGAGCTTTGAGCGTGGTCAGTGCTAAATTGGTCACCGCTGAGAATGATACTGATGCATTCACTATCTGAAGACGAGCAAAGCGAGTCCAAAGACATGTTGGAGTGTACATTTGTCGAATTGTATTTTTGAGGACGTAAGAAGCGAGTCCGTAGCAGGAAGGATGGGCGTAGCGAATTCGATGTAATGAGAAAAAGTTCCGAGGTACCCCGTACCCGATTTTTTTAAATATATCAATATTTAGATTAGTGAATCCCCACTACTAAAGTTTGATGGACTCCTATCTCTGACTCTTGTCAAAGTGTTCTCGTGCTCAAAACTAATTTTGGTTTTATTGATTGACATATATATGTAAACAAAAAAGTATGTCATTAATTGACATGTAAACAAATTATGTTTTTTCTCTTTTTTTATAAGCGAATTATTTAAAATTGGCTTATATCGTGGCAGTTTGTCACTTATGTAAACCAGTAATACGACGAACTGATAAAGTACAACCACAATGTGGCGACAGAGCAGACGAACTGATAAAGTACAACCACAATGTGGCGGCAGAGCAGACGAACTGATAAAGTACAAGGCGGCAGAGCACGAACTGATAAAGTACAACACAATGTGCGGCAGAGCAGCAAAGAGGCCAAATGCCCTCTCGTTTTTAATTGACTTAGGTATAAAAAACTAGATACACTAAAGTAGTAGGACCTAAGTTGCAAAGAACACCTGAAATTAATATTTTAGGTGAAATTCCAGTTTTGATTTTTAGTGCAAGTACAATACTTTTTTCATTTCATTTTGTTATAAATAGGGAAAGGTAAAATCCGAGACTACCTCTGCAGAGTGGAGCACTTGGTATGATTGCTATGCCATGCTCAAATCTTAGGAAAACAGTTCATTTTTTACAAAATTAGTTTGCTAGTGGTCTTGTGACTTTTTTTTATTTCTGTCAAAATTGCTAATTGTTTTGGAACCTTGATAAAATTCGTCAAAATTTTAATGACCAATAATTTTAAACTAGTACCACTAGAACTTTTTGGTACCACTTTTTGCGAACTGGAGCATTCCGGCATGAGTAATATTTATTTAGATTAAATGGTTATTCATCAAAAAAAGATGTTGGAAATGCATCAATCATAAAGAAAGGTATTTAGAGGTAAAGAATGGATTTTCCTAGAGACTAAATCCTGCCGCTCCAATAGACAGTTTCCCAGCTTTTCCTACCAGACACCCACAGTAGACTGACAAGATATATCTGTTTCCCAAAGGGCCAATATAAAAACTTTCCACCAACTTTTCTCCTGGGATGATAACGCAAAGTTTACTTTTAAAACTTTGTTTCAATTTTACTTTAAATAAAATAAGGCGAGAAAGTTTTAAATTATTTATACTATGTAATAAATACAAGACATATATTTAAAGTGCCACGCCATAAAATACCCACACATGTAAAACTAAATCAATTTTTCTCTTGTGTTACACAATGCATGATTATGTAACTTGTCACAACAATTTTTATTGCTACGAAAATAATTTTATACATGGATAATTATAAAAAAAAATGCAATAATAAACTTAACAGATATAATATATTGTCATCACTATCACATTTTTAGCAAATTTTCAAAGAAAAATTGAGCTTATGAGATTAGGGTCATATTGGGGGGGGGGAGTGGTTAAATGTAGGTTATTTTAAAAGGGGGTCTCCCTGATCTAGATATGAATGAATGTACCGCATTGACATGGCAAGTCTTTCATACTTATCTAACACTGTACTTTTAGAAATAGATATCTACAATAGAAATAAGTTAATAAGTCGTCTCCAAACTCTTAACATATCCTGGACAGTTGACGGCTCGATATCTCTCCGCCACGGATGATGGCGTAAGCTGAAAGTCGGTTCTGCCTTAATTAATTACAGACATAAGTATAAATTATTGATTATTGATACATAATCATAAGTATATATGATGGGTAGTTTTTTGTATGCGTGTGTATACACGCATATGAGGGCCTAATTTATCGAGTTTAGGTATGCTTAAAAACCTCATATATTTTCCATGTCTTAAACCCAGCTTTAATCTATAGATTAGGACTTAAGCCGTAAAGGAACAAGGGTCTAGTTTAATACATTTATTAATTGGATTATTTAATTATTACAATTAAAATGAGATTGGTCATTGGACCATTGGTACTTTTAACCAATCCCTGAAGAGGATTGAGTTACCTATTAATCCTTAATTAAATACTAATTACCTTTACCCATGTCTGGAACTACTCTGAGGAGACCCCTCTCAAGTCATCTCCTCTGTGCTCTCTCTCTCTCTACCCACTTTACCCTCTCCATAAAATCATAAGTTTCCAGCATATTTAACCCTTCATTTTAAATTATAGATTGAGTCAGCATTTTTAATATTAAATTATCCTAATACAATGTTTCTTGTTCATAATATATTATGTGACGTAGAGATATTAAATTTTGACAATGTTAGTATAGTAGTAACTATACAACATTGTCAAAATTTAATATCTCATACGTCACATAATATATTATGAACATGTGACGTATGAGATATTAAATTTTGACAATGTTAGTATAGTAGTAACTATACTAACATTGTCAAAATTTATATCTCATACGTCACATAATAATTATGAACATGTGATATGAGATATTAAATTTTGACAATGTTAGTATAGTTACTACTATATCCTAATACAATGTTTCTTGTTCATAATATATTATGTGACGTATGAGATATTAAATTTGGACAATGTTGCTCGTCACACGCATACAAAAACTTGTTGTAAGGTAGATAAAGTAAACCTTTTCTGCCGAAGTAAAGATTAAGCAAACTTTATAGCATGCTTTATTCCGGACAGTAAAGTATGTACTGCCCACTTTATAACGAATTTCCTGTGGAAAATAGCACTAATTTTTACTTTTCTTTATTTATACCGTAAGTATAAAGGAAAATTATTGTGTTTGCAAAACAATCCAAAACCTGAATGTCACCTACATTTTCCGTTTCAGGTATTTCTAAGACCTCCTGAGAAGTATTCACAAAGTTTTCTGTATGTTTGTGTGTGTCTGTTATCATCGTAGCTCCTTGTGTACTTATGCTAGAGATTTAAAATTTTGTACAAAAATCATTCTATAAGTGTAATTGGGCTAACCCGAAAAATAATTATTAATTACGAACCCCCAAAACTAACTGAGCAATAATTTCGAAAAATCATAAAACGCGGAAAAATGTTGCGTATCATTTATAGCCTTATAAATGGCACGCATGTTTCATCTCATTCAAGAGTTCATTTCATCACAATCAAGTTCAAATTTGATACAAGCGTATACCTTTACGTAAATAAGCACACTAAGTTTTGTTTCAATACGACAATTCTATGATTTTGGACGGATCATAAATTAATGCAACATGGAGGTTGGTCAGTGTCTGGATGGGTGACCGCTAAGAATTAAACTGATGTATTTACTATCTAAGGATGAGCGAAACGAGTCTGAAGCAGGGAGGATGAGCTTAGCGAATCCGATGTAATGAGGAAAAGTTCCGAGGTACCCCGTACCTGATTTTTTACTAATAGAATGCTAGCCCCTCATGATGTTGGAGGGGCACAACTGTACAAGGCAGTAAATGTTAAAAAAAACGATACAATAAAAGCCCCCTTAAGTAGCTTAAGTTAAAAAAAAGACTTGAAAATTTAATGAAACAACTTTATTTTGTGCTCCCACCCCGTGGTCGAGAGGCTAAGTGGTGACGCCGACAACTAAGTCACTTTCATAAAAACTTTTTACTGCCGAGTTAAAGCCGAGTGGAAACTTTATAATCGTTTGAAAATTGAAAAGGTTAATCTTGCAGCGGTAAAGTAACAAGTTTAGCCCTCAGGCATTAAATAAACATTTCCTACACTTTCCTTTCATAGAAGTTATGTAAAAGTAAAACAGTGTTGTTAAAGTTTGGATTTAGCAAGCGAGGGAGAGAAAGAAACCACTTGTCCGACTCTAAGTAAAAAAGAGAAACACATTTCTTTGTAAATGTTTCACAGACTAAATGTGTGTGAAAATGTTTAAGACCAAAGTGGTAAATTATTCTCTGCTTGCAATCCATTGGATGTTTCGCTTTTAAAGAACTTGGGTAATAACGATTCTTAACCGAGCTTTTGAATTAGGTAGACTCTTCAACACTTTAGAAAAAAATTATACGTACTTTGTGAAGAAGAATGTGCATATTCAACGTATTTAAACCTCTGGATCCGTGTTTCCGTGCTTAATAACAATCCTGGATGGAATGATAATTTTTTATAGTTTTTACATTATATAAGTTCATAACTACTGAATAATTCTGGCGCGGTGGTCTGCTGTCGAGCATGAAGTTCGCCCGACAGCAGACCACCGAACGCTGTCGGGCGAACTTCATTCAAATGCGTGCTTCCGTGCTTAACAACCATTTCTTGCTGAAAGTTCCGGTTCAGGCTTTAGAACCTAAGCAGTTACTCAATTGTCAAGCACTGCTAGCCGTGTAGACCCTAAGTTTTAAATAAGTTAAGCAATCTATAAGAAGAAGTATTAAGTACACCACTAATATCAGTCCTAGCATTGCAACTATTACTAGTATCCCTGATAATAAAGATCTCCATCCACTTTAACTTCTCTTCATTATCCTCCTTACAACATACCTCTACAATATCAAGATCAAAAGTATGCTTTTTATCCAAAGCGTGACAGGCAATATATCATTAGTCGTTTTGATGCAAATTTTGTGGTATAGACTCACCATGATGTTAAAAAAAAACACACACAAAAATTAAAAACAATCAATGTATTGTCAAATCTGCCTCCGTAGCCATGGTCGTATAGTACTGGACTTCAGCACCGGAGGTCCGGGGTTCACAGCCCGGGCTATGCTCTCAGTTTTTATGAAAAGAATTTGATGTAAAAAGATTTCGCCAACTATAGCTTTACTTTGAGCATAGTAGATGTGACCCGCCCGAGGTGGTTCCCGCAGGGCGAACACCCTGAAGGGCCGAAAGGCCCTAAAACGGGCATTATTATTATTATTATTATTATTATATAATGTATTGTCAACCACAATACCACAATAGTATAAAAAAGAATGCACACAATCATCCCCATTAAATTCTTATTTAGACGATTCTAAAAAATGTTAGAAGAAATATAAATAATTAGATTTGACCTTGAGGGAGAGTGGTAGAGAAACGTAATACAATATAAAGTTTTTTTTTTTTAGATATGATCGATAAAACCGTCTTTATTGTATTTTTTCCACTTTCTGTTAAGTAATGATCAAGTAAGTGTAGTTAGAGATTTCAGTGTAAATTTACTTCTAGGTTTAGTTGAATTAAGTCAAACACCCCCTTCCCTTCCTCTTCACACATTTCTCTTATTCCCTTTTCCCATCCTCTATCCCCGTAATCCCCTCGTCTATCCCTATTATCTTCACCTCTATCCCTGTTGGCCTCTACTTCATTCACTCTGTCCCACAAGGTAACCATCTATCCCCAGTACTATAGCATATTGTTTTGTTGGATCTCTCTTGGACTTGTAATTGCACCTGGACTCTCTCACGAGTTTAATATTGACATAAAGTGAAGGAAACCCTTTTCAACACGAAAATACCAATTTTCCTTTTCCTTTGCCCCCAGACATGCCTCTCTCCTATCCCAGATAAAGCTACCAGTGCAAACAATCCTAACAAAACCCACTTTTGATATTCCTCATCCAAAAAACATAAGTGCAGAGTAGCGCATCCCTAGTGAATTTCTTTAAGTAAAACGCTAGTCTCCCTGATCAGGAATATATTTCTTGCTCAATTTTAATTCTATCCGATGTAGTTTCAACAGTAACAATCTTATTGAGTTTTCTTAATTTTCAAAGAAAATTCTCTTGAGCGTTTGATGATTAACAAAAATTGTATTTTGTAAGAGTGTAAGATGTTCAGGGCTGATTATGAATGGAATAACAGTTTTGCCCCCGCCACATAAATGCACAGTTCCATTGAAAAAACTAGACAAATTTACTAAGACAAACGATTTATGCTGCTCAGAATGTAAAGCAAATATAAAAACTACAGCACACAATGGATTTCTCAGTAATGAAGCAACATTCCCGCGAAAATTCGAACAGCCTGGTCTACATTTTTTTTCATATCCATGTTCATTTTTTTTATATCATTTGATACTACCGAGTTTTGCAAAACATGAATAGTTGACACAATATAATTGTGCGAGAGACACCAAGGAATGTAACAAGCAAAATGCAATGCTACATCTGTGAACTGTTCCATCATTCGACATTCGTCATCATTGATGGCTCGACATTATGTCATGTCCCACTCTGTTTCGTAACGTCTAACTCATCATCATGCATGATGGCGGTAAGTGAGCACCTCTTGTTTCTAGTAAATACTTCACATTATATTAATAAAAGAGAAAGAAGTCTCTCCACAAAAATATATTCTTAATAGCAAAGCGCTTTCAACCTAACAAGAGGTCATCATCAGTGCTAGCCGCTGAATAAAGAAGAGAGTGATAGATGAGTCTTATAGATCAGATATCAAAGATAGACAACTATGGAGTTCATCTTTTATTAAGATGAACTCCATTAACGCTCACCTTAGTTCTTCACATTATATTCTTCGGAATTAATTGAAGGTCAGAGTGAGTTCAGGCTCTGTCGGCGCCCTGATGAGTTAGACGTAACGAAATAGATTTTATTTTTTTGTTAGTAAAATATTACTTTCAAAATAAGCATAATTGCTAATTTTAATTTGCTTATTTACCTCGGCTCAACTAGGTGTAAAAGTTAAAAAAATAATGGTTCTGTAAATATTGTCTAGTTAAATTTAAACTAAATAAAAGCTTTTTAAACTAATTTGAAAGCTGTGATTAAAGTTTTGAGTTTTCAATTTTCCAGAGTCCAAGAATAATTTTCAGATAAGCTTGCTCCCCACAATTACAACCAATAAAAGGATTAAAATGGTATAAAATTCTAAAACAAACTAATTTCTACTTTCTATCCCTCTAAAAGAAGGAGAGCAGTGTTTTAGCTGAATAAGTTTAACCTCGTGAAACAAAACTTAAATTAAAACGAAATTTTAAAATTAAAAATCTACAAAGTTATTTTATTCTGATTGGAGGAAGAATGGACAGGAAAAAATTAATATTTTAGAGACCTGAGGAAATTAACAGTACAAAATTCATTTTGAATTCTGTAATTTTTATAGAACTGTTGAATAAAATTTTTGATCTAAATACCCTAGATCTTTGTGAAGTAGGCTTGTAAATACTGATGCTTTAATGACTCTACCAGCAAGAATTATATTATATATATATATATATATATAATATATACATATATTACATATATATATATATATATATATATATATATATATATATATATATATATATATATATATATATTATATTATATATATATATATATATATATATATATATATATATATATAATATATATATATATATATTATATATATATAATATTATCTGTGTGTGTTTGTGTATATGTGTGTATTAGATATCTAGTAAAACTGCTCTACTGGTGTAGGAATTCCGGTAAGGACCCCGTCAGTGTAAATGATGAAACGTTTCGCTTCTTCTGTCTTACTGTCGAAAGAAGCTTTGAGAAAAAAGTTCGACACCATAAATGCTAAACCCTCATACATGAATGTCATTGCTTACCCCGCATTTAAGAAAAATCCTCCAAACAGCAAGAAAGGTATAATAATAGGTGGACCAATAGATAGAGCCACTGAGATACTGGAGCTAATGCACGATATAAAATAGCCTGAAACAAAACAAAGTACAGATTAGAATAAGGTCTAAAACACCACTGGAGTATCAGATTTTTGTTTTATTGTGTTCTAGACGTTCGAACCCTTTATCAAATCAAATTGAAACTTGGTACAAAAATCGACCTCATTAATTTCCCGAACCATATTGTTTATGAAATAAGTGTGACGTCATTATTCTACAATAATGACACCACAAACACTTCAAGAAATCACGGAACTTTAAAAAGTTGTCTTACTAAAGTTAAGTTGTGTCCTCCAGTTTGGGACTAAAATTGGACACATCTGTACTACGGTAAATATGTACAAAATATGTAAATATGTACTTATATACATCTAAGTACGGTAAATATATGTGCAAAATTAAAGTGTATTATCAGCATTAGTTTTTATTCTTGATTGACTTATATAAAAAAATAAATAATATGCTCGCTTTAGGGCCTTTCGGTCCGCAGGGTATTCACTCTGCGGGAACCACCTCAGAATTACTTAAAGTTACTACCTAATTACTTACTACCTCTAAGTTGGCAAAATCTGTTTAATACAAATACTATTCATAAAATCTTAGAGCTTAGTCCAGGCTGCGAACCCTGGACCTCCAGTGCCGAAATCGAGTGCCTATACGATCACGGCCACGGAGGCAGATTGACTCGTATAACATAATGTAAACACATCACGTTTTTACAAAAGACAATACATTAGGGAATTACCTTACATCGTGGCGACATGCCACTTAAAATCCCATTTCTTACCTAGAAATTATCTTGGTAATTTTCTTTATTTAAAAAAAGTATGTGTGGTATGTGCATGGTTTAGATTTATTACTTCTAAGTTTTAAGTGAACATTTTACACTGCATATTTATCTCTAAAAGAGATAAATACTTCTTAAACGCTAAAAATCTCTATCTTATTTCTCATTTCTCTCTTATATTTTCTTTCTTCCCGGGTTTAATTTCACCATCAGTTCAAGTAATTTTAAACTTGGTGAAAATTACAGCAATTTTAAAATTATTTAAGTAAAAAACAATAGAAAATATATTTTATTAACTGTAAACTGAGGGTCTTACGTTACCTGAAATTTTTTTTAAATACTTTTAAAAATATATGTGGATAGCTTTTGTTGAGCAGGTTTTTAGTCGTTGAGGTCAAAACTAAAAAAACACTTAATATCTCTTACACAATTGCTTTTATGTCTGTGAAATTTTTTGTGGATATTTTTGAAGTAGCAATCACCTGATAACTTAACCGGGGGTATCTCAAATCCTGAGGATCACCTGATTAGTGCTAATCTCTCGAAAAACATTAGGGAGGAATTCATCCCCCAATCCCAATTCATCCCATTATCAGCATTAGTTCAATTTTCATCAATTGACTTGTTTATGTTTTTAAAGACACTGTATAAAATCGGAAAATAATGTAATTAAGTTTAAATTCGGAACAAGTGAATAATTTGACGTAATAAATGAGTACATCCAATTTCGTTTCAATTCGATTTGATAAAGCGTTCGAACGTCTAGAGCATAGACAAATCTGGATATATATATATATATATATATATATATATATATATTTCAGTGAGTTCCATCCTTCCAAAAACCAACATCACCATGACCCCAACCTAATAAGCTCCGTATATCAATAACCTTACAACAATTATATTAATGATTTTTGTTGGATTATAAGAGTTAAACAGCGTTGAGCGTGGTCAGTGCCTGAATGGGTGACATCTAGGAATGAAACGGATGTATTTACAATGTAAGGCCTATATTTACAGTTCGAAGCAAATTCGCAGTTTTGTTGAAATATACATTTGGCGAATTGTATATACTGAGACGAGCGAAGGGAGTTCGAAGTAGGGAGGATGAGCGAAGCGAATCCGATGTAATGAGGAAATGTTCCGAGGTACCCCGTACCCGATATTTTGTTTTTTATTTTAAACGTTCTACAATATAATTCGTTGTCGTTTTTGTTCGATTCTTTGATAACATAGATTGTCAAAGGTGTTAAGGTTACTTTTTCGATGTCTAAAAATTTAACCAACAGCCCCTCTAGTAATAATCTCTATAAACACAATTACTGATTAAACATCTATGCTCACTCACCGAACGATGTTGCAACATTGCTGATTAGCGTGAAAATAGCACCAGCCGCTACAAATCTGCTGAATTCGGGATTCAACCCAACCATGTAGTACATGACCACGGTGAACATGATCGGTATGAAGAGGAATATCGGTACTTCTGCTAACGTCTTACATATGAAGTACACATCCGTACGATACATTCCGTTCTGGTGCTCACGCAGAAACACTGGGAGTTCTGAACAGAAAACCTAAAAGCAAAAAAAAAACAATGTAGTTCTTTTTAGCGAATTTTCAAAGAGAAAATGCGCTTAAGAGGTTGGGATCATGGAGAGGGAGAGAATAGAGGAGGTTATTTTTTTGAAAAGGGGGGGGGGTTTCCTAATCAGAATATATATATTTATATATATATATATATTATATATATATGGTGTGTGGTGTGTGTGTGTGTGTGTGTGTCCTACAAGTATCTATGGGACACGATAACTTTCGAACGATTTCTTGGATCAATATGAAACTTAGTACGTAAATCAACCTTGTTAATGACCCGAACCCTATTGTTAATGAATTGTGTTTGATGTCATTAACCTACAAAATGACCACAAATATTTTTAAAAATCACAAATCCTTACATAGTGTGCAGATTAGACTGAATTTTTTACATATATATATATTTATATTATTATATTATATATATATTATATATATATTATATTGTATGGTTTAAAAACCTACGAAAGTTCCATATCATTATCAGTATTAGTTCTGGTTTTATTGAATGACATATATATGTCAAACAAAGCATTATGTCATTAACTGACATAATGTAAACAAATGACGTATTTTTACTAATACATTTGAAAATTCGCTTATAAAAAGCTGTGTTTGTGTAAAAGTATTTGTCAAATAAGTTATCTATTGGCTTAACCAAAGCTTACTATGACAAAACAAGAATAATAAGATAGGGAATTTAAAAGCTTAAATAGAAATCCCTTAAGTTGAACAATTTAGTGAAAACACAAACTCTCGGTCGAAATGGCGATATAAAATTTGGGAAAAGTTGGATAAAGCTCTGCAAACTTACCAACCAGGGAAAAACTCTTAATTTTAAATCCCCTCTCTTTGTCAAAGCGTTAAAATCACACATTTCTCTTTACCGACTGTAAAAATAAAAGCTTTTACCCGGACAGACCCAGATTTTAAAATACAAATGCTTTTTCCGCAGATATAATTTGTCTTTAGAAGAAAAATACGACGTTTGGAAAAACCAGTAAGATAGGGAGGAAGAAGATTTGAGTAATTGTGTCAAAACAGGCGAGGTAACACTGTTTTTTTACCCGCGAGTTCTAACTCTACACCACAGATAACACAAGGATCTTGAATAAAGGGGATGACGCACTAAGTCGATTTGCCATACAAAAAATGACCCAATCGAAAACCAAAAAAATAGAGAGAATTCAACACGGAACACACGTCAAAAACCAACTGCACCTGCTTGGTACAAACTGCGCATGCTTACAATTCTTATAACAGTGCAGGTCTTAAATTACAAAGGCAAACTTACCTCTCAATAGTTTCCCATTGTTTATTGCTTGAGAAGGTTATAAACAAGCACCACAAATGTAACAATCACGAGAAGCACAGAAGAAAGTTGAGAAGCAAACACGACAACCTTGCTACATAACCTGCGTTTGGCATCTTTTTTTCATTATAACCAAAGGGAAGGTAAGTTTGCTCCTATTTCTCTATCTCATACAACTTTCATGGGGTCAGAAATGTTCCTTAATGCGTCCCCTTTATTCAAGACCCTTGAGATTACATAAAGCCATACGCCGCTAGAGGTTATACGGAATGTTACAATCATTTGAAAAAAGGGCACAATGGGCTTTCTCATTACCTTTTAAAATTAATAGTATATTATGCTACTAGGCTGTGAAGTATGCTTTTTCTTAACCTAACATGTTATCATATTATTATATATTTATATATGATATATATATATATTATATATATATATATATATATATTATATATATTATTATATATTAGGGTGGCCCTTAGCTATAGGGGTGAAAAAAATGTTAGAAATGTTGTGCTCCAACCCCTAATTTTGTTTGAATATATGAAAAAAAAAATTCCATAAAATTCAGCCCGATCGGGGGTGGATTAACAGGTGCGCCGGGCCTTTGAAGTTTTATAGGTGTCAAAATTCGTCAGATTTGTGTTTTCGTGACAATTTTTTTCTGTGATTTTTTTCCATTATTTTTTCTAGGTAAAAAACAATACTAACCCACTATAAGACACTATGAACTTATCATATTTGACCTGATGATTAAGTTTGTAACTTAATCTGATTACTTAATGGTGACAATATATATTTTTTCTGAAAAAATTTTCAAAAAATATTTTTTTTTTCTACACTACAAAGTATAACTCATATATAATATGTTTTTTGTTATCAATTCATTGATATATTATGTTTTTGTATACCTGTTTCTATCTTAATTTAAGACCAATATTTGGTTATTTATTCCAAATTAGCAGACCTAATGGTGTAACATACAAAACACTGCCATCCTATCTCGCAGTAGGGTGAAAGCTAAGTAATGAGATATAATAGTCCAATTCAGTTTCAAGAATTTTCAATTAGTTTTTTGGTTTGAATTTATTTTCAAACAAGCCATTATTTGCGATTTGAAAATTTGTGTGTTACCCCCCCCTTCCTGCCCCTTTGCCTACCCCTCCTTTCTTACCGAAATTTATTAATCATTACATTGGTTAGTACAATTTTAGTATAGCATTGCTTAATTTTTGAATCTATAGCTGTAATTGACTAAATGACTGATAAAATGCAATCAGACATTGGGGCCTTACTCGCACTTGTGTCACCCATACCATGCTCTTAATACACTTATACTAAGAAATGTTAATTTTTCTCATCGAAGATTTTTTTTTGGTAGACAACTTGAAAGTCACTTCTAAATAAATAAATTTTTGAACAATAGATCGGCCTTCGACATCCATATTGCATGGCTAATAGCACTGGCTTTCTAAATGACACTCCTCGAGGCGGGGTCTTCCTAGAAAAATCACTGCCAGCTCCATTAGCTCCCTGTCTTCTCTTAATTGTTTTCTTTGAAACTTTTTTACGAAGAAGTCACGCATATCTCTTTTAAAACTTCTGAGATCAGAAGACTATATTTTAGAGTCTATCGGACCCATGAATTTCTGAACCTAGAAAACAGTGGAACATCTGGCCCAAAAGTCGGTCCACTACTTCATTGAATACACCCTTTAATACCACTTCAAATACGTTGTGCCTACAAGGCAGGTATAGAAAATCCTTTTCTAAGAGGTTCTCAATATTTCTGCAAGCTCCATTGTTCTTACTGGTGTTCTATGCCGTGGTGTAAAACACAATCGCTTGAACTGAATCAAGAAGTCACCATTCTTCAAGACATCTATAGACTGCGGCGGCTTATTCTGCTCTAGTAGCCTGTGGTATGCTCGGAGCTCCATGGTCCATCAACTTGTCTTTTCCGCCATATGAAATAAGAACTGCCAACCTTTGTATCTTACTGTCTTTTAAATATTAGAAAGAAGCTTCCCATCCCAATGCACAACAGCACACTGAATTCTATCAATACTAAAGGTTTGTAACAATTCATTGTATCTAAAAATCTAAAACTGGGATCGTTTATGGCTTATTGAATTTCTGTTAATTACCAAGTTCTTTGCATTATGGCCTAACGCTTCTGCTGTGGCAACTAATATATGAACAGCATCTCTGTCTCTAACTTTGCACCTATCTAACGTTGCTGCTAGGCGATCATTTAAAAAAATCAACAGTTCCTCTAAAACCTGACGATGAAGGAAAAATTGCATCAGAGACAAGCTCATCTAAAACTCCCTCATTGTCGTCTGTGCTACTACTGCTGCTGGTGCTTGGTAGCAATTCCGCAAACAAACTAGATCGATCAATATCCTCCATGCATCGAGTTTTTCAACGGACCTCTTCCTCCTTCCGTTCTGCAATTCTCTATTCTGCCCTGTGTGACTTAATATCAACTCCCAGCATAACACCAGGTCGCCCTTTCATTCGTTGCATCCGCAAAAACTCTATGTCCTCCTGAATTTTTATTTGATTTTCGGCGTCACTATGGGCAATATCAAATAAATCATCCAGCCTGTTTGTAAACGCAAACTACTACTGATAGCAAACTCAGTCGTTTTAGAAGAATTTTCTGAAGACAACTCCAATCGTTTTATAATTTGATTAAAATTCACTGCAGTGGTCTTTTCTTTTTGTAGGGATTCTTGCTTTTTCCCAAAAGATGCTAACCTCCTTTATCATCAATTCAGCACTATGTTTTACATCTAACTTGATTATTTTGAGATTATAAAACAACACTTGTCTGTTAGAAGGAAGTTTGCCCCAGTAATCTGGTGGGAAACAGGACCTACTAAAAAAGGATGGTCAGAACGAAGAATTCTTTCACTTGTAATTTTATAACTAACAAACAACTTAAACCAAATACTTGATTTAAAAAAGAAATTTAAACAGATTTGATGGTAACAGTTTGTTTTCTGAACCAAGACTGGAACTTTTTTTTTAAGTAAGTCAAAGGGATTAAAATGA
>JACMZG010001913.1:2813834-2879895 GCA_018340805.1 Microvelia longipes
GTTCCAGAAGGCGTGGATATTCGACCGCGCCCTATAATTTATAAAGTTAGAAATCATGAAAAAGCTCTTCCAAAAACATCTTCCAAGTGGCCCTAACCGAAACCGAACCTGGACAGTTTTGATGGCAGGCACATTTGCATTACAATGTTACCAACGGAACATCTCGCAGTATAAATATATACGACTATTAAAAATACCACTGCTTATTTTAATCAAATCACGTCCTTCAAATAATTAATTAAACCTCTACAGCCTCACTGTTTGACATATTTCTTTTAGAAAATAAAAAATAAATAGAAGAAAGGTAAGTTGTCAGACGTTACTTTAATCCATTAAGTCTTAATTTAGACAAATACTTTCAGTCTTCTTTCAAGTTAACTTGGACAGAAACTCTCAGTAAATAAACCGTCATCTTTCTTATTAATAAGAAAGAAACTTTTAAAAAAAGCTAAAGTAAGAAATTAAAAATAAAAGTTTAAATTAAAATATTTGTTAGATTAACAAAAAAAAAGTTTGTGAGTTTTACAAAAAAAAGTTTTTTTATCATTTTAAAGTAAATTTCTGATTTTTTTCCTTATTAATTTGCATTATTTACAGCGTTGGTGTAGGGGAGACACGGTGGTGCAGTGGTTAGAGCGTGTGCCTTCCATCTAGATTGTACGGGTTCGATCCCAGTAGGGGCCCCTAGGAATTGCATGCAAAAACACTTTCATTTGCTGCTTTTCGAAAGATACGTTGAGCCGGTAGAACAAATTAGTACAGTCAATGAAGCATAATACCTCCGATTTGCTTGCCTATCGATGGAATGGCTTGAAAATTTGGAATTAGTCTTATCTCAACCTTAACTTGAAAAGTGACATTGACCCACAGGGTGCTTTTTTCCTGGAGGGTGTTGCCACCCCATCTCGAGGGTGGACATTTTTTCGATCAAAATAACACCAGAAATCGATTAATTGACTTATTTAAAGAAAAAAAAATGTAGTATGAAGTTTTTTCATAAAAGCAATACTTTCCGTGTTATTAGCGATTGAAAACTCCGAATTTTCCCGCGTTTTTTAACAATTTTTCGGCAATATCTCAAGAATTAAACATTTTAGCGATAATTTTATAAGGAACAAAATTGTAGTAGATAAAAAAAAACAAACAAATCCCTTATTGCAAAAGTACTTTAAGTGCAATAGTAAGCGAGATATTGGAGGTAGAATCCAGTTTTTTTTGTCCGTACTCATATCGGAGTATTCAAAGCCATTTAGCAGGCAAAAGATGTATTTTACGAATATGTCTATAAAGAGGTTTTTTATAGTGCCTGAAAAGACCTTTAAAATGAGCACTGTTAAAAGTCTTTTGAACGCAAATTCGGTGATTTGTCATAAAAAAACCAGGGACATTAACATTTTTAAACAAAAAATGTATGAGTTAAGTAAGCACCATTTCCACCAAATTAAAAATTAATCGTATCCCGTCAGAAGATTACTTTAATGTGATGATATCAATGGGATCATAGTGGTTTAGCCGGTTTGGAATGCATAATTTTCTAAAAAATTACGATTTAAAGAAATTTTTTTTTTTCAAATTTTTCAAAAAATGCCTTTTTCTTGATATTTTAAAGAAACAATGAAAGATACGCAAAAAATTGTAGAGATAAAAAATATAGGTATTTTTTTAACAAAAATTTTGGTTTTTTATTTTTTTCTGTCAGTTAAAAATTGACGGAGATATGACTGTTCAAAGAGCACGCGGTAGTACAATGACAACCTATTTTTAGCCCTTTGACCCTTCGCCATTTGAAAATGATGGGTTTTACACCATATGTTAATATAAAAAATTTTGTAGCTCTTTTAATTACCTTCAAAAATAGTTTTTGTAGATTGCGCTAGCTTAAAAATTGTGGAGTTATGGTCAAAAAACAAAATGCTTTTTTTTAAATTTGGTAAAATTTAATTTTCGGAGCACCAAAATTTCGGAGCAGAGTGAAATAAACGTAAATTGTATGTATGTATACGTATATATATATACGTAAAACATATATGCTGTGGAGACAACTGCGAGAATAACTCTCCAATTGACCAAGAAGATCACGACAGCGACTCCGATGCTGAATAATAAACTTATGATTTTTGTAAAGTTGTATCCATTGATTTCTTGTATTAAAGTTATTTTTACGTTGCATTTAATAAATAATATATAATAAATTTATTATTTTCATTAAAAATCGATTAATTTAAGTAATCGCATAAAATTAATTTTTTAAAAAATACATTTTGCAAATTAGGGATGGTTTTTGGGGGTTAAAAACTTTAAACAATTTAAAATTCATGTACTAGATATAAAATTACACGTGCTATATAATTAAATTGTATGACAATATTTTATGTAAAATATATTGGTATGAAAAAATTATAATTATTTAAACTTAGGGTTGTTTTTAAGGGTTGAAAAGTTTAAACATTATGATACTCATCTTGAAAATGTGAAACGATATTAAAATCATTTTCAGTCATAAAAGTATTTTTTTTTTTTTAATATAGAGGTT
Organism: Microvelia longipes; assembly: GCA_018340805.1. NCBI lineage: Eukaryota > Metazoa > Arthropoda > Insecta > Hemiptera > Veliidae > Microvelia > Microvelia longipes. The sequence goes on from JACMZG010001913.1 coordinate 2,816,368, forward strand.
GTTTTTTAAAATTGTACAGTTTTTTAAGGGTTGAAAGAGAGTAAACATATCATAATGATGTTGAGAACGTGAAACAATATTCACTCTGCATTTAAATAATTTTCAGTTATAAAAAAGTAATTTTTATTATTTTTAATGTATTATTATTTTAAAAGTCGTTTGTGGGGGTTGTAAAATCATTTAAGGGTTGAAAATGGTTTAGTATAATAATCAAGTTAAGTAATAATAATAATCGTCACACATTTTGTTTTAACAAGTTAAAATGCCTAAATCTGAATTTTTTGGTAAAGGGGTGGTTTTCACCCCTTAAAAATAAAAAGCACCCTACGGGCCAATAACACCTTTGAAGGTAAGGGTAAGATAAGCCTAATTCCAAATTTTCAGGTAAATCGGTTGATAGGCAAGCAAATCGGAGGTAAGGCTCGATTTTCATCTTCAATGACTGTACTAAATATAATAACTTAAAACACCAGCTAAGTATTTAATAAAACTGGTCTTAGATGGCAAAAGGGTGGCGGAATACAAGAATCCACATTTAGTTGACGAGGACTACTTTTAATATAATTTTAATAAAGACGTTAAACTACAATTTAAAATGCTTTAAATATTGTAATGCACCGATATTTATATTAGTATTTTCATCAATTAGTATTAATCAATCATTAATTAATAATAGAACATAATAATTCAGCAACCGGAAGCATTGCCAATTTTTTTTTAGAAAATTGTATATTGTTAGGGTGGCAGCATTACTTAAGTCCACCCGTGAACCGGCTTTCGTGTTATCAGTAGTGCTCCTTCTACATATAGTATTATTCTAAGAGTAGAACGCTGAAAATAACACAAACAATGTGCAGGAAGCTGAAAAAAATGATTTCTTATGACCTTAACTTACTCTTAGAAAAGGTTTTATTGAGGTTACACAGAGCCCCTGAGAGCCCCAAAATAATGTTTCAGGACTCTTAATGTATTGAGATGGGCTATGCCCCCTCTAGTATATATCTCTATGATGTCACTTATGAAGCTGGATATGTCAAATATAGTTCATTGATTTGTTAGTTAGGCACTAATGGTGATCCGTTTGGTTCAAAGCTGGATATGTCAAATATATTTCATTGATTTGTTAGTTGGGCACTAATGATGATCTGTTTGGTTCAAAGCTGGATATCAAATATAGTTCATTGATTGTTAGTTAGGCACTAATGGTGATCCGTTTGGTTCAAAGCTGGATATGTCAAATATATTTCATTGATTTGTTAGGTTGGGGAATGATGATCTGTTTGGTTCAAAGCTGGATTGCCAAATATATTTAATTCATTTGTTAGTTGTGCACTAATGATGATCTGTTTTGTTCAAAGCTGGATATGCCAAATATATTTAATTCATTTGTTAGTTGGGCACTAATGATGATCTGTTTGGTTCAAAGCTGGATATGCCAAATATATTTCGATGACTCCATATTTAGGCACGCATGATTGTTTATTTATATTGAAACCTAGCTATTTATGTGAGAGAACCTGTTTTTTTTCATTTAATTTAAACTCCGCAAACTTATTTCTTAAATTTTTTTACAAAAACAAGCTACAAATTGTTCAAATTACTCTGCAAAATGTTTTACCGTACCTTCGACGAAACTTCCGTGATCAGAATACGATATTTTTTTCTCATAAAATATTTCTAACGACATACTTTTAATGTTTTCAACCGTTTTCTAAAGCTTCAAGAAATTTTCTCAGCAAAGATGTAAAATGGGATCTTTACAAACACTTCGATATATATATATATATATATTATATATATATATATATATATATATATATATACATATATTATATATACATATATAATATATATATATATATATATAAAGACCTTTTTATTGCCTTGTAAAAAATGATTTGTTTCACCTTTCAAGCTTTAACATGCTTTTGACTTCCCTTGAGTATGTATATATGTGCTTATGTAATCATTTCTAAGAGATAAAATTAATTTCAAACAAGACCTTAATTTCATGTATTATATATTTTACAAAAAAAATTACGTGTACTTTTAATATATTCATTATTTGAATCTATGTTTTTTGACTGCATACATAAATTTAGAGATAACAGAGTCCAAACGTAGCTTTCCGCCCCCGAAAAATGTTAACTTGTAAAGCCCCCTCAACTGGATTTCACCATTTCTGGTCACGTTTTAAGAGAGCTTTTCGATTTTCAAATTTAAAAGTTTTTTTCTTTACAGAAAATATAAAGCTTATTACTTGGGGTTTTTCTTTGAGATAAAATAAAGTCAGATGAAAATAAATAATAAAGTGATAAAATTTTAATACATTGAATTCATTTTATGTTATATCATGTTATGTTATGTTATGTAGGGAGTCATATTTTAGCCTCCACACCTCAATAATTGGTTTATATTATGATTTGAAATCGATTTGTACAGTAAAGATTAACAAAATTCTAGTTCAGGAGTCAAGTGTTCTAGGAATAAGTTAATTATCCAACCAAGCTAATGATCACTTTCCTCCCAAATTTATTTTGTTGCCTATTTTTTTTATTACTATACTTCCGCAGTTTACTTTATAAATAAATAAATAAGCCTTTATTAAAACTGAATACAAAAATTTAGAAACATACACAGAATTTATAAATTAATAAATTGTGCGTATGATTGCTCCCCCTGGTACAAGCATTTAGCTTTTTTGGGGGCGCTCACCTATACTGTTTATTATATAAATTAGAATTAATGTATCTGTTTTGATTACTAACTTCAAGCATGTTATTTTTGTAATGATATTTTTGTTTGTGAGGAATAAAATTTATTTATTTAATTCGGTTTAACAGTTTTTATTCGGCTATAGCCGAGGCTCCCCTTTTTTTTTGGGGGGGGGGGAGAGTTACTTACAAACTTAGCCTGCAATACTTTTCCAATAAATATCTTCATATCGCAAAAAACAATTCTAAATACTTCTTAAACTATAACATAATTCATAGCATACATAAAATAATTAAATAAGATTTATTACGTAACTAAATTTTCATGCAATAAATTTAATTCATACAATACTATAAATATAAATTTTCATATACTAATATATCTACTATAGCTTGCTATAACATTTTGTATCATTATTAAATTTTTATATACCATGCACATTAATATTCAATTTTAATTAATATAAAAAGATTTATTAATTTTACTTCTTTCTTTTTTAATTCTGATTATATTTATTTTTGGTTAAAGCTTTTGTAATTTGCGTGTTTATTATGTAATTGTATTTATTTATTTTGTTTTATATAATTTAGTGTTATTGTACTTATCATTGTAATTTAATTATTTTATTTTTTATTACTTATTTTTTTATTATTATTATTACTAATTATTATATTTATAATAGTTTGTGTATTTATTTTATTATTATTTTTTTTTAAATATTTATCATAATTTGTTGATTTTATAATTTATTTATATATATTATTATACAATGCAATATTTTAATATTTTTATTAATTTTTATAAAGGTAAACTTGACAGTACACTCTAGATAATCTACGCCATTCGTCCCTATCGTATGCTATTCTATGCCAGGCACATTTGATGTCGCTAGCTTTTCGCATCTCTTCATCCCATCGAATACTAGGTCTCCCTGGAGTTTACTTTACTCCCAAATTTCACTTTACTTTACTCCCTTGTGATAAATGTGTCCCATATTTTTATTACTATACTTCCGCAGTTTACATTACTCCCAAACTTTAATTAATTTACTTCATTATGATAAATGTGTCCCATATTTTTATTACTATACTTCCGCAGTTTACTATACTTTACTCCCAAATTTTAATTACTTTGCAACCACATTATCCTACATTTAGTCCTGCATTTTTATGACTTTACTCCCGAATTTAATTTATTCCCGGATTCTTGTCCTTAGCATTCCATTCTGCAAGTCAAGGACCTTCAGATGGCTTGGGTATTGTTTCTTCAACGTATCCATAGCTCTTGATGCACCAGGACCATTTGAATTTGTAGCTTCCAGGTATCATAATTGGTCCGAGATAGTTTTTCGATATTGTAGAAACCACTCATAATTTTCAACTAATTCGAATTTCAAACCGAATTTTCAAGTTACAGGTAGCGGCCCATAACCTATTAGAGAATGAACTAATTCCAATAACTTGAACATCAGAAGAAAGACTAATATATTAAATATTTTACAATTAAACAGATTGACACTGAATGACAGTGACATTTCCAATAATTAGTTTAGACCAGAGACTATAGATACTTAAACAGTAAGACTGTCGACTCAATGGTGGGAAAATTTGGATTCCGGTCGACACTAGCGCGGCGGGGGACCTACCTTTCAATTGAGTGGGCGTGTCTTAATTTCCCGCTTTATACCCACAGTCACTTTGAAATTTAATTTTTATACTTTGTATAGTTATACTTCTAACTAACCCTACCACTTTAATCTTACACAGAACGCTTCTGATTATTTTTAAGTTTTTCATTCAAGTAATTTATTAATTTAATTGATTCAATCAGGTAATAATGTTATAGTGGCTAAAGTTTACACGTGGTAGAAGATAGTTTTTAGCATTTAATTCAGCCTGTATTTTAATTACATCGGCAAGATGCGCACATGTGATTAAATGTAATTACCTGATAAAATCGACTAATCAATAAATCAATTAAATGAAATTTACACTTATCTTTTAAAAAAGTTTCTATATACTTTTAGTTTCTGAATTTTTGAATTACAGAACATGCAACGGCGAACCGTTTTTGTGAAAAATACATACAGAAAACAATCATTTTATAATAATAATAAATGTAGCTGTCGTAACCAAGAATTCCCATGGTATTCATAAATTTAAATATAAAAATATAAACAGTCATTTTTGGAAAGCTATTGGGGTTAGTTCATGAATTGTCCGCACCGGTCCACCGCAGCGATTTTTAGTAGCTTGCGATAATCGAATCCAAACTTTTCCTCATTTAAGTTAACCCCCCCTGGTTTAGACCCGCATATGGTATTAATCACAAATATTCTTTTTTTACTTTCAAATTGCATTTAAAATAAGTCCCGTACATTTATTACTTCACATCACCAGGTTAATTCAGTCCCGTACATTTATTACTTCACATGTGACGATCAAATTTATTATTAGTGATGTCACATGACTTAGTATAAACAACTTACCTATTCAATGATATATTATCCTTGATTAAACTGCTGATATCCTATTTCTACTTAATATACAAATCTATAATGATATATTAAGAAGGGATAAAGTGCTAAGTGGGGACGAGATGGGGAGAAAGAGAAAGAGAGTGGTGGAACGGCAGAACAGGTCCAGGCTCGGTCTCAGAATCATATTTTTATGTATTTTCCATAATTACGTATTTTAATATAAAATGTATCAATTACTTATATCTTAAGGTGTAGGGATTACCCGCTATATTAATAAATATGTAAGTACTCTTTGAACCTATTTTCAGAATATATGTATTATAAGCTGATCTCTGTTATTATTTATAACTATACCTTTCCTAAGGTATCATCTTACTAGACACTAGTAAGATGATCTAGAAGGGAGGGTACTAAAATGTGAGAAGTACCTAAGCATGCCAAAGCTTAAATAAAGGTCCCTCACACACATCAGCAGGTTAATTCAGACCCGTACATTTATTACTTCGCATCAGCAGGTTAATTCAGTCCCGTACATTTATTACTTCACATCAGCAGGTCAATTCAGTCCCGTACATTTATTACTTCACATCAGCAGGTCAATTCAGTCCCGTACATTTATTACTTCACATCAGCAGGTCAATTCAGTACCGTACATTCATTACTTTACATCAGCAGGTTAATTCAGACCCGTACATTTATTACTTTTTTTTACACCAAAAGTACCAATTTTACGTGTAATTACTTTAATCTTGCATGTAAGACTAATCACGTATTTTTAAATCGGGATTAAAAAAATTAGACTTTTATGAAATAAATGACGCAATTTTAATCCTTTTCATGTGAACTCAAAAAGTTGATTTGAATACTTTTTGGAAATAATTATAATTTTTGTTCTTGGGATTAAAATTTTTCTCCTTGGTTTAGATTTATCTTGAATTTTACAAATTAATTTGTGTTGATTTTTATGATGCTCTTGTAAAAACACGAGTTTTAAATTTATAATTTAAAGATTCTATTTGATTCGATATGGTTTAATTGGGAAATTGCGTTTTTCTTTATATCGAGTAAAAATTTGTTCTAAAAACTTGTTTTTCTAGATTTTAGGTACAATTTATTCTAGGTAAAATATTCTAGGTTTTCTAGGTACAATTAATTCAATATTAGTAAAAAAAAAACATTTCAATAGGGTTTGTTAGCGTTTGCTATATCAGAGATGGGTTATTATTATTAGTGCTTGGGGTTGGAGTCGAGGATAGACTCTATTTGTACTGGAAGCCTATTGTACAATCCCCTCAATTGGTCCAGGTCAGAATAATAATTTTCCCCGGACTAGGTCGAGGATCTTTTTGACCAGTGATTCATTGGTAGAGTCAAACTTAGTGAGAGTGCTGCTACCAAAGTTGGAGAACCTTTGAAAGCCTAGGGCATCACATCTCAGAAGTATGTGAGAGGCAGTTTCGGTTTCCGATTCATAAAGCCTACACACTGGGTTATCTTTAAAGATACTAATGGTATGGAGATGTTTTCGGACGTGACAGTGACCAGTCAGTAGTCCAGTTACTGTTCTAAGGTCCCTTCTGCTTAGACTGAGAAGGTCCTCAGTTACTTTGAGACTGGGTCCTTTTAACACAAGTTTACTGTGCCTCATGCCAGAGGATTTGTTCCAGTGGTGCAGGTGATTGGTTAAGAGCCAATCTCATCTCATCTTTAATTAGCGACGGGTTAAGGTGCAGGTGGACGCCGAGGCTTTAAATATGACAGATGCAAAATTGGGGAGGGGGCAACAGGAAGAACGAATCATTTCTGGTCAATTAAAAAATAATTATTCTTTTCAGAATAATGAATATACAATTATATAAAAATGTGTCAACTTTTGCTTCGTGACGAAAACGAATTCAAATAAGGTCAAAAGGGGGGGGGAATTGGTCCTTTGCCAATTCCTTATTTGAATTTCACATAGTTATCGCCTTGTTTAGCGGCGACAACATAGAGATATATTACTAGATGGGCATAGTCTATCTCAAAACATTTTGAAGCTTGAAACATCTTTTTGGGGTTCTCAGGAGCTCTGTGAGCCTCATTGAAACCTCCTTTAAGAGTGTGTTAAGGTTATAATAAATCAATTCTCGTGTGCTTTTCACATATTGTGTGCGTTTAGTTCTGTATAAAAAAACTACATAACTTAGTGTAATGTTGTACTGCTTATTTGATTATAATAACAGTCGAAGGAGATGAGGTTACATTTTTGATGTTTCAAAATTTAACCAATAGGGCTCCTTTAGTTATAATACGTCTATAGGGGATAATTACAAGGCCTTTATGATTAGAATAATACTAGTAAAGAAAAAAAGCTAAGGACCGTAACGTAAAAACAATGAAATTCTACTGATAACACGAAAGCAATTATTTCAATTCACAATTGGTCTTAAGTAAGGGTACCACCTTAAAAACTAAAGATTATTTTATAGGTATTTCATAATTATTCATTAATGAAGAAAGTTCATAACAGACAAAAATAATAACTTAAAAAAACTTGTTAAAAAACGAGTATTTAATTCAATTGGTCTTAGATATTAACCAAGAGGTTAACGGAGTACGAGAATCTACATTTAGTTGACAAGAACTTCTGCTTACATATTTTTTAATAAAAATATTAAAATACAATTTAAAATGCTTCAAAAATTATAATCTAATATAAATACTAAGATTTATATTAGTACTTAATGAATAATCGAGCATTAGTTAAAGATATAACTTAATAATCCAGCATCCGGATGTATTACCAACTTTGTTATAATAAAATTTTATATTGTTAGAGTGGCAACGTTAATTAAGAGCATCATTAAACCGCCTTTGCTGTAATCAGTTATGATCCTTCTATGTATAGTATTATTCTAAGCCTTAATAGAATACTAACGATCAGTCAGTGCTGCCAACTTAAGAAAAAGTGTACAGCGGTCTATATTGCTATTACTCACTCCTGCTCTGTTACTGTTAATACTATGTACTTACGCTTATGACGGCAAAGACGTTTTGAAAAGTCATGTTTGTAATGCAGACAAATATGGCACCATTAATATTCATTACTCCATCCTGATCCAGTTTCTGTCCGAAGTATATGATACCGACCATTAATGCCACCATCTGCAAGGAGAAAGTTTGGTTATATGCTGAGTAGGAGATGGTATTACTTAAGTAGTGCGCGATGAACATTCGCGATCTAGCTACCGAGCAGATATTAAGAGGTGCAGTGGAATTGGTTCAGAAGCCAGACTTAAAAAACTTGACTCATTTTGTACTACAGCTTGAAACCAAATTATTTTTAAAATTTACCTTAAATGATTAAGACAAAACATACTCTGCCTATCCAGAGTGGAATCTTTCATGTGATTGCGCATGCTCAAGATTTTAAAAAAATCGCACACATTTTAAATTTCTTGAAATAAGTGGTTTCCTATTGGTCGTGTGCAAAACTTGAAGAGAACTTTTTTTAAAGCTAACCTTTTTTCTTCATTATTTAAGGCATATTTTAAAAACAATTTGGCTTGAAGTAGTACAAAAGTAGACAAATATTTTAGTTCCAGCTCCTGGACTAAATATTATTATTAGAAGATTGGTATTTCACCCTTTCAAGGGAATTGAACTTGAGCCCAACTGAGTTCCAAACGAAGTTACAAGAACTCAACAATATTATTTATATATCAATATATATATATATATATATATATATATATATATATATATATATATATAATATATATATATATATATATATATATATATATATACATATATATAATATATATATATATACATATATATATATATATATATATATATATATATATATATATATATATATATATATATAATATATATATATATATATAATATTATATATATATATATATATATATATATATATATATATATATATATATATATATATATATATATATATATATATATATATATATATATATATATATACTTTCGCCAATAACATAACTAAACTAAAAATCAATATTCAAGCTTTTGAGGAGGAATAAATCCTAATTAATACAAAAAAAAACTAATTTTGCCGAGCTTTCGATATAATTTAATCTACAAGATATCAATGAAGCCTCGAAAAACAGTATTCAATCAAACTTTCTCCAAACTTAAAACTAAAATTCCAAAAGAAGATAACTCTAAATTAATTTACCAAATTCCGTGTGGCGGCTGTGACAAAGTATATATAGGACATACAGGACAGAAACTAAGACAAAGAATTGCAGGACATAAATCAGAGATAAAAGATGACTCAAAACAATGTGCTTTGGCCCGACATTCAATCTCCCAAGACCACAACTTTCAATATAAAAATGCTAAAATTCTTGAATTTGAACCACACTACAAAAAAAAGACTGTTTAAAGAAATGACATACATATCGACTAACCCTAATGTTTGTAATAAAAAGTCTGATATCTCAAACCTTAGTGCTATATATAAACATTTGTTACCTCCATTTAAAAATAATTAGTGCAATGATATTTTAAATTATATATTATTAGTAGATAACTATATTATTAGTAACATTTATATATATGATTGCAATCATAATCAATAACATTTGGCTGTAAAGATTTATTTATTTAAGAGGGTCTTGCCCCAACATAGGAATGTTTAACTGTAGATCTTTGTTTAGAACTTAATTTAACTCAAATAACATTGTTACCTTTTTTGTTTTTAACGGTATTATTTGTCTGTTACTCTAGTTGTTGTCCAAACATCTAGTGTAAACTACCATGTAACTGTTTTTGTTATTATTTAATATGTTAAGCCTTGAAAAAGATTAAATTATATCGAAAGCTCGGCAAAATTAGTTTTTTTTGTATTAATTAGGAACTATTCCTCCTCAAAAGCTTGAATATTTAAAATAGAGATCCCTATAAAAGTTTTTGTCTAAAAATCAATTTAAAAATAGGTGGTAGTTTAATGCGTGCATACCAAAGTCTGAAGAACTCGAACTTTAATAAGAACTGGTTCTTTTTTAACAGAAAGCCAGGATCTCCACAACACAGCCTTGAATTGAGCCCACCACGATGCCTTGTAAGGCGATCTCACGTGAAGGCTCTTAGTGCCCCAAGGCTCGCCCCACCCGAACATACTCTTCTCCTGGAAAATAAAAATCGACGATTAAATAACAAAAATGTAAGATAAAATAAAAATTACAGCCTTGTGCTAGAATTTTCAAGCTGGATCCTAAATTCCGTAGACGCGCTTACAGTATCAAACTTCCCAATGTATATACCAAGGATCTTGAATAAAGGGGATGACGCACTAAGTCGATTAGCCATACAAAAAAGTGACAAAAAATAGAGAGAATTCAACACGAAACACAAGTCAAAAACCAACTGCACATGCTTGGTACAAACTGCGCATTCTTACAATTCTTATAACAGCGCAGGTCTTAAATTATGGAGGCTAACTTACCTGTCAATGGTTTCCCATTGTTTATTCCTTGAGAAGGTTATAAACACCCTTAAATTATCACTCACTATAGTGGCTAAGTATAGTCCACAATTTAAAATTAAGTAAGCTCAAATGACTTAACAAGCACCACAAATGTAACAATCACAAGAAGCATATAGAAGAAAGTTGAAAAGCGAACTAACAACCTTGCTACATAACCTGCGTTTGGCGCCTTTTTTCATTATAACCATGGGGAAGGTAAGTTTGCTCCTATTTCTGTATCTCATACAACTTCCATGGGGTCAGAAGAGTCCCTTAATAAGTCATCCCCTTTATTCAACATCCTTGGTATGTACCGCTAACAAATATAATTTATTCTGGGGATGAGGAGGTTAGAGAAACAAACTGTAGAGGAATTAAACTGAATTTTGGAGAAATAAATGGTATTGTGACGTCACGATACCACCAGGAATACAAATTAATTAAGAGCGAGAAAAGAAAATGGAGAAACCTAAGTCCGATATATGACAAATCTAAAAAGTCAACAAACTGCAAAATCCATTCGTTAGTTTAGGCTGTAGGTGCATCAATATAACGTTCATGCAGGATGAGATCAAGAAGTCGTCGACAAATGCCATTTTTATCATATTTTTATTTCCATTTTTGCCAGTAAGCATTTTTTAATGGTTAAAAATGCATTACTGGTGCTCTTTATTAGAGTATTTACTGTTATATATTTGAAGATTAACCCCAAAATTTTGGAATCGCCGACTGTAAAAATTTCTCGGTTGACACCACCTGCATGTTTAAGTCATCTTGTGACGTACCAGTCATGTTATATCACTACTGCGCAGCTAATTTGATAAAAGGATTACCTGGAATGTGGATATTTGAGCCTGAGCAGCTAAATTGACTCCAATTTCTGAATGCTGAAATGAGTCACACACCATATCTATGGTGTTACGACAAGTCTCCTCTCTGGTAGGCACCACAGCTAACAGCTGGATGAAGAAATCAGCTGGGTTATAAGTACTCGGACAAGCTGCGCCCATTCTGCAAACCAATGCACACAACATAAGAATATGATAGTTTAGTGATCCTATTGTAGGTTTGCCAGTAAAGATTGCGTCTAAAATAGAAGGTAGAAACAGAGCTTCAAAGATATCTTGCACTGTGGTAACAAGCACTTATTCTCAAATAGGAATATGTTGATATCGGTTTTAGAGTCAGCACGTCAACAGCCATCAAGTTAGGCTAAAGATGCTAAGATGATCGCTCGCAAAAGTTTTCGCGTGTTTAGCTAATTCTTCAAGTAATAATTCCTCTAACCCCTTTTCTCTATATTTCTTTTTTTTAGTTTTTTTATTAAGCTAATTTGCATCTACAGTCCAAAACCTTTTATAAATCTTGAAATATCTTAAGCTGTTCCGAAACGGACAAAATAACACTCAAATCAGGGAAGTTAGTTTAGTCCGTTTTTCAAAACAAACTAAACGTAAAAGTTCTATCATTAGTTTTAATAAATATTTTAAATTTTAATATGCAATTTTTATGTTGCAGTTTTAGCAATTTTTCCCTTAAGAAAACATTTTTAAAACCTAACTCAAAAGATTGATTTTTTGTACAGTTGAAACTATTTTAGATTAGTATAATTTGAGCTTTAAATGACTGCCGAAAATATTGTGCAATTATGAGTCATGGACGAGCATAGTTAGATTGTTTAAAACTATGCTTCCCCTTGCTTGTTAATTGCACAGTCATCGTATAATCTGTACGAAGCAATTATTAAGCATGACCGAGCATATTTATCTTGTTAACTACGCTAGCCCTTGCTTGTTAATTGCACAGTCATCGTATAATCTGTACGAAGCAATTATTAAGCATGACCGAGCATATTAACTTGTTAACTACGCTAGCCCTTGCTTGTTAATTGCCAGTCATCGTATAATCTGTAAGCAATTATTAAGCATGACGAGCATATTTACTTGTTAACTACGCTAGCCCTTGCTTGTTAATTGCACAGTCATCGTATAATCTGTACGAAGCAATTATTAAGCATGACCGAGCATATTTAACTTGTTAACTACGCTAGCCCTTGCTTGTTAATTGCACAGTCATCGTATAATCTGTACGAAGCAATTATTAAGCATGACCGAGCATATTTAACTTGTTAACTACGCTAGCCCTTGCTTGTTAATTGCACAGTCATCGTATAATCTGTACGAAGCAATTATTAAGCATGACCGAGCATATTTAACTTGTTAACTACGCTAGCCCTTGCTTGTTAATTGCACAGTCATCGTATAATGTACGAAGCAATTATTAAGCATGACCGAGCATATTTAACTTGTTAACTACGCTAGCCCTTGCTTGTTAATTGCACAGTCATCGTATAATCTGTACGAAGCAATTATTAAGCATGACCGAGCATATTTAACTTGTTAACTACGCTAGCCTTGCTTGTTAATTGCACAGTCATCGTATAATCTGTACGAAGCAATTATTAAGCATGACCGAGCATATTTAACTTGTTAACTACGCTAGCCCTTGCTTGTTAATTGCACAGTCATCGTATAATCTGTACGAAGCAATTATTAAGCAAGACCGAGCATATTTAACTTGTTAACTACGCTAGCCCTTGCTTGTTAATTGCACAGTCATCGTATAATCTGTACGAAGCAATTATTAAGCATGACCGAGCATATTTAACTTGTTAACTACGCTAGCCCTTGCTTGTTAATTGCACAGTCATCGTATAATCTGTACGAAGCAATTATTAAGCAAGACCGAGCATATTTAACTTGTTAACTACGCTAGCCCTTGCTTGTTAATTGCACAGTCATCGTATAATCTGTACGAAGCAATTATTAAGCATGACCGAGCATATTTAATTGTTAACTACGCTAGCCCTTGCTTGTTAATTGCACAGTCATCGTATAATCTGTACGAAGCAATTATTAAGCAGACCGAGCATATTTAACTTGTTAACTACGCTAGCCCTTGCTTGTTAATTGCACAGTCATCGTATAATCTTACGAAGCAATTATTAAGCAAGACCGAGCATATTTATCTTGTTACTACGCTAGCCCTTGCTTGTTAATTGCACAGTCATCGTATAATCTGTACGAAGCAATTATTAAGACCGAGCATATTTATTAATTATTAATTCAATCTAATCTGTACGAAGCTATTTATCTTGTTCGAAACTACGCTCGCCCTTGCTTGTTAATTAAACATCATTGTTCTTGTCATCGTTGTTCTTGTCATTCTTCTAATCTTAAGTAAGGGCGAGCATAGTTTAGAACAAACTATCGAATAAACTGGCGCATTATCTTCGTAAAATCCAGAAAAATTGACTAATAGAAGGGGCACTGCTCCTACTATGAATCATAAATCAAAACCCCAAGCAAGAACTGGAATTAGCTCAAGCATGCATCCCCTGAGGAAATTCACCACCGTGGCGGAATTCTTAATTATTATTTCCCTTGAGCGCAGCGGTTATGGTCTATTATAGCCATGAATTCCGTCACCCGAACAGCCTCCTAAGCGACATTTTTCAAGAAAATTCGCTTGGAATTCGAATTGGAAGTTGTTAACCCCTGACAGATTTGAGATAGAACTAAAATACGGATAGTGTGATCGCATCCTTCATCTTTTTTTCCCTCCCCCCCCCCCCCCCCCCTTTTTGTATTTATAAATGAAAAATGTATATTTCGTCATCTGGATAGTAGGTTAGTTGAATTACACTACTATAATATAGCACACGGTTTTAATCAGTTGACAGTGAGGGAAAATAGTGTTATGGATAAAGAGGTTGGCCTGATATGGAATAGTGGGCGTGGTTTGATACTTCCAGGACTCATCTCCCTAGCATTATTTTCCTAAGCTATCAACTGATTATAATCGTATGTTATAATATCGACGTATTTGAAGATGAGACAACTTACTGTGCGAAGAACTGGTTTGCTTGCTGGGGAGTTCCAAGGAACGCAACCCTGCCCTCTGCCATTAGAAGAATTTTATCGAACATCAAATAAACTTCCGACGATGGCTGATGTATCGTGCATACAACTGTCTTCCCTGCAAAAGAAAAAAAGGGCGGATATTACGTCAGTCGTTAAAGCTAGCTTAAAGAATGAGACAAATGACACAGTATAATTGTGCGAGAGACACCTACGAAATGTAACAAGCAAAATGCATACATTTCCTAGGTTACATTTCCAGTGTCTCTCGCACAATATATTGTGTCAACTATTCATGTTTTGCAAAACTCGGTAGTATCAAATGATAAATGAGACAAATACTTGCTTATGGTTGGTTAAACTGATCACTTTACTACAGGTTAAGTAAAATGATTTACCAATAACCTTCAATTTTAAAGAATACACCTGATTTATAGTTTTTAGACCTGACTTATAACATGGGAGGGAGCCGGAAGGCTCAAGATAAGACCTAGCCTGAAGTAATGTGAATAACGGTTCCAGGCTAGGTTTAAGGGGTTTCGCGGAGTGAGTTTTAGTTGGTATGAGGCAGACCCTGAGTCCAACACTGTTGACAGACCGCTGTCTTCGTGCGTAATGCATTTCTCTCTCTTTTTTGGTAACATTTTTCCCGCAAGAAACTTTTGCCAAAAAAAAAAAAAAAAAAAAAAAAAAGACCTGACTTATAGTCATATAATTCCTTTCCAGATTCAAGCTCAATAATAAAATTGGAAATCCGCACTGTTTTTAAACCGGATACCCTGCCTAGGAAACTCCTATAAGGACTCCTACTCCATAAGTGTGCGTGTAAAATGATTTTTCACTTTTATTTTAATAAACGCATAAAGGTCGCCATAAAGTCTGTATGTTTGTCATATTTAAATTGTCCTATTCGCGATTCAAAGTCCGTAGCAGCGCCACCGTCGCTGATAAGAAATTGATAACGAAAGGGTGATTGTTGTTAAAGTCCTTATGGGGATTTTCTGGTTTTAGCGAATTTTCATAATGAAAATGACGCTTATGAGGTTGTTCGGATGACGGAAGTTGAGGGTGGGAGTGAGTGGAATCGGTTCCTATTGGCTTCCTGATAACAAAAATATATGTCCAAAAAAAGTTTATATATATATATGTATATATATATATATAATATATATATATATATATATATATGTATATATATATATATATATATGTATGTAAGAGTTTCTACCCTTTCGTATGGCGAACGATAACTCTCGAAGGCGTTCTCAAATTGAAACGAAACTTTGCAAATCGCGAGATGTTGAGGAGGTTACGAGGCCTATTGTTATAAATACATTATGACGTCATCAACCAAAGTTATGACGTCATGAAAAAAAATTTTTGAAACTTAAAATGGCTTTAAAACAAGGTATTTCGTGTTTAGGTAGACGGGTAGCTGAATCGATTAAGACCAATTTCAGCTCAATCGGGCCATCACAAATGGCACAAACAGTATACATATATACATAATTGTATATATGTATACGTCCAGGTCAAAGACTTGTACGATATCTGTTGGGTTTAGTAGTGTTAGAGGATGGGGATATAGTATAAAAGATGGACCTCTACCTCTTGCTCCATCCTGGTAAGCCTGCTGTCCCAGAGAGACAGGACAAAAATGGCTTCCACTAAACCACGCCGAGCAAAGCAGGCCCGTAAAGCGGAAGAACCTCGAAGTAGTCTTTATATGGTCGAAGTCATTCTAAAACGATTGCGACCGGTTTCAGCTCAATCAGACAATCATAAGATAGATGGTTCACTCCCGAGTGTAGTAGGAACACTCAATTGACAAGTTTGTGTTTATGATTTAAGTTGGGGGCCTTATCACTAGAGTCTTGAATAGCGCTAGTAGTAAAAATATATTTGCTCTATTCTCTACTAGATTGTGCTGTAGTATTTTTTTAAAAACAAACAGTTGCCAATCGTTTAGTAAAATAAAATAAAAGTAAACAAAGATCTATGGTATGCTGTAGTATTCGCGATGTATGTTTGTTTTATAAAACTTGGGGGCCTCATCACGCGAAGCAGCAACATCGTTTTTTTAAAAAAATAACAATAATTCATTCTTAGTTTTTTAGACTTAACATTTAAATTTGCTATCTGAGTATAACATCTCGGGTTGGCGCAAACGGATAAGTAAATGAAGCAAACAATAATTGAAACTCTGACATTAGAGGTTCAAATCCAAGGGGGGACGACAGAATGGGTGAAGTAAGAGTGAGAAATTAATTTTTTCACTTTTACCAATTTATACGAAATTCTTATAGAGCTTTCTTGGGATCACTCATCCATCGACTCCTCATCATTCTAGCGCTGAAAAGCGGATGGAAAGACTTGATTACCCTCAACAGCTCGTTGTTTGGTTGAATAAAAATAAATAAATAAAATGTCAGAAATAAAATATGTGACAGTTTCACGCTGTCACCACTAGACTGTACTACTTGAGACTCCTGCATCCCATCAACTATTTTTTTTAAATCTTTGAGTGAGCCATCTATGTTAATATTGTATATCTATGATCCTAAGTGACGGAAACGGTATTTTTATTTAAAAACAAAAATCAATATATTTTTGTTTATAATGCTTTTTAGATTTAATATTATAGTATACTATTAATAATAAAGTATTAATAAATCTTAATTAGTAAAATCAAATTTGTGAGAAAGCCTCTCAGGCCCGCGAAGCGGGCCTGTGTGGAGAGGCTGTGAAAATTCGCTAGGTACATGGCAAAATGCCATGTAACAAGAACAATAATGAAACAACACATCATACAAAACAACAACAATGTGGCCGCGAAGCGGCCCGGTGGGCCGACGCCGCGGAGCGGACGAGGCGCGAGGCGCCGAGGCCGCGTAGCGGCTACGGGCCGAAGGCCCGTATTTCTTATTTGTGACGATTATTTCTTTAAATTTTTTCTCTAAGTGCTTTTATTTAACTAATTTTAGGGCGTATGAACTTAGTAGAATCACAATTTCATTGAAAAATGGCGTTTTAATGGGTTGGCACGAGTATTTAATTTGAGTGATAAGAAGATGAAGATCATAATATAGTGTTTTATTTTATTTATTGTTAATTGATGTTACTTTTAAATAATTTTAGTTTACACGAACACACAAAATTACCTTTTAATTGCATTGAATTGTTTAAATTAGTTGTTACAGGTATTTAAATTAACTGATAACAAACCGATTTTCACCGTAATGGTGTTTTAATTTATCAATCAATTTTATTTACACACTAAAATAACAAATAACTTAATAAATTCACGTTTATATAAAAAGTTTCTTTAAATCATCCGTTAAGGTTTTATTATTTCTGAGTTAAATCGGACAAATCCAAGTCTGTAGTGATAAGAGCCTGATTCTATATTTAAAATCCTGGAATAATCGAAGTATTTATCTATGAAATATTGGCCATTTTTTTAGCACCGATGGTCGTTCTATTAATTTTTGTCTCATTTATCACAAATTAACGAACAATATAGGAATAAAAGAAGAATTTTCAACGGCTCCCATGCAAATCCTATGGTAAAAAAAATTCGATCACCCTTTCGTTTTCCCGCCATTGGTATTGCCAACCTTACAACTATCTCTTTGAATCGCGAATAGATGCGTCTTATTTATGAAACGTTTAGTCTGACGTCACAGGAACCGAGGCATTGCAAATAGTAATGAACAATTGAAACTACTAGTAAGCTCATGCACTTGCTGGAGAGTGACCTCAGATTAAAAGTACCATAAAACTTACCTTTCTAAAGAATTATGTTCCTTTTACATTCATCCCAAGTACATTATGTTATACGCGTATATTTATATGATACAATACAATTAAACTAATATTCATCTATTTAATCCCTCCGTCTACCTCATTTGTTTACATCTTGCTATATCATATTCAGCACATATGTTCTAACTTATATGATAGATTGAGCTGTGGAGTGCTATGATAAGAAGAAATAAAACTAAACAAGTTTTCGTCTCTCCACTCATTATAATTACTAATAACAAAGCCGACTTTCAACCGTTAACGGTCATCATCAGTGTCTACATAACAAACAAAATAAATGAACAAGATAAAATACACGAAGAGTTAAAAAATAAAACAAAAAATTACAAAACATTAAACATATCAAAAACTTAAAACAAAACCTACCGGTGATTATTAAAAAAAGTAGATCTGTATTTGATGTAGAAAAACACCAGGTTGCTTTTCTACATCAAATGTCTAAAGGTAGCGGACTAAATTTTTTAGAGAGGCTTGAAATCCAGCGTTTTTTAAACGAAGACGCGGATAAGTGCCTTAACGCTAGAAGCGAAGGTGGGGGCAACTCTGTGTGTGTACAAGCTATAGTCAAGGCGCCCCGTCCTTCAGTCAAGTTTGTACCATTAGACTCACTGGTAGACAACTGATCTACTTTTTTTAATAATCACCGGTAGGTTTTGTTTTAAGTTTTTGATATGTTTAATGTTTTGTAATTTTTTGTTTTATTTTTTAACTCTTCGTGTATTTTATCTTGTTTATTTATTTTGTTTGTTATGTAGGCACTGATGATGACCGTTAACGGTTGAAAGTCGGCTTTGTTATTAGTAATTATAATGAGTGGAGAGACGAAAACTTGTTTAGTTTTATTTCTTCTTATGTTCTAACTCATTTTGACATCAAATCGATGTCAAATCTTCGACTCAAAAATCAAATCGATGTCAATTTTTGACTCAAAAGATTTTTACACCCTACTTTGTAAGGTTAAGGACCCTATTAAGGTTTAGGTGTAACATTGCTGTGGAGGCGGTGTTTGATAATAAATGCACGTAATAGATTAACCTAAATCATGAATTCGATGCTTAGTTCCTAATGTGAAAACATCTTTCTAGCCCATTATGAGTAATAATTATACTTTAAAGCTGTAAAACTTAAATTTAATTTCAGTTTTGATGAGCATTGTCCTTTAATTGTCTTACATCAGGAACTGGAACTACTAGTACATTTTTAGATATAATAGCCGAAAAGTTACAAAAAAAATTAATTTGAATCGTTTTGAAATTATAGCCTTCTGACACGGGTTTAAAAAGTAACCTCCCTGTGATGTCCAACAAAACCAGGTCTATTTGCAATTTTTGTAAAGAAGACCTAAAAGGTACACCACATTTCTACAATCCCACATTTATGCCGAAGGTATATAGGGAGACTATTGTCTTTGCAAACAAATTCGGAACCGGGATGTCACAGAAATTATCCGTTTCAGGTGTTATTAAGACCTCCTAAATGGTTTTCACAAAGTTTTCTGACTCTACGTGTGTGTGTGTGTGTGTGTGTGCATGTTTTTGTGCGAGTATGTGTGTGTCTGTTGTCATGGTAACTACCATTGTATTTATGGTATGGAGTTAAAACTTGTAGAAAAATCAGTCTATAGGTGTAGTTGTGCTACCCGGAAAATATTTTATATGACGTCATCAACCCACAATAATGATAGTGAAATTTTAGAAAAATTATAAACCGCGGAAAAATGTTGCGATCCGATTGCGATTAGGCACACATGTAGCCATATATGAGACTATTGTGTGTCTCAAGTTTCATCTCATTATCAGCAAAAGTTTAATTTGTATCGAATGACTTGTGTACGTTTTTTATAAACTTGCAAAATTCGGAAAATAAGCTAATTTAGTTGAAATTTAATACAAAAATTAATACCTTTTCGTAAACACCTTTTTAATACCGTCGTAAATACCTTTTCGCAATAAATAAACACACCAAGTATATCCATGTTTTGTTTGATCGTAAAAGTTAAGCTGCATCGAGCGTGGTCAGTGCCTAGATGAATGACCGCTGGGAATGAAACGGATGAATTTACCTTCTGAGGACGAGCGAAGCGAGTTTGAATACGTGTTGCAGTATACATATAACGAATTATATATTCTGAGGACGAGCGAAGCGAGTTTGAATACGTGTTGCAGTATACATTTAACGAATTGTATATTCTGAGGACAAGCGAAGCGAGTTTGAATACGTGTTGCAGTATACATTTAACGAATTGTATATTCTGAGGACAAGCGAAGCGAGTTTGAATACGTGTTGCAGTATACATTTAACGAATTGTATACCTGAGGACAAGCGAAGCGAGTTTGAATACGTGTTGCAGTATACATTTAACGAATTGTATACTCTGAGGACGAGCGAAGCGAAGCCAAAGTAAGGAGGATGAACTTAGTGAATCTGATGTGATACTGAAGTTTTTTTTTACAAAATCGTTTCAAATAGCTTGGTTTGGTTCATCAATTAAATTTGATTTATTGAAAGCAGAAAAAGGCGCGGTATCATTAAAATATATTGCTCAAATAGGAGAGACAATAGGAACCCCTTTCGCATTGAAGAAAACAATGCTTCCCAGTCTCAGTGAGAGGAGGTGAAAAAATTCATAAATTTTTCTCTACAAAAGAAGAAGAGTTTTAAAATGAGAAGCATTCAGGCGAAACAATGCCTCGAGCTGTAATGTTTACAGCTTTTAAAAAATAGGCGTATTTTTGCTTCCTCGTTTTTTGAGGGGGAGGGGAGAGAAAAGCTTTTCTATCTATATAGGGAAAGCTTTAGTTAAAAAATGTGACACTCAACTCCTTTGTTGTGAAAAGTAAAGGATATTAATATATTTTTATTGAAAAAAAGAAGTAAAAAAGAAAATTGCGTATCCTGTATTTCATAACTTATTCCAAGTTGAGTGAAATGTAAAGAAAATCGTCTTTAAAAACTTAAATGGATTTATAAATGAAGAAAGCAATCTAGTAGTGATGGTACGAGTGGGATCATCGGATCAAAAGTGGGAAAAGTGGATTTTCAAAAGGGGGGGGGGTCTAGTGGAACTACCAGGATACCCTCCCGGTAGGAAAAATTAAATGTTTAATCATTTTAACCTCATAATAACAATCAGGTACGGGGTACCTCGGAACATTTCCTCATCACATCGGATTCGCTACGCTCGTCCTCAGAATATACAATTCGTCAAATTTATACTGCAACACATCTTCAGACTAGCTTCGCTCGTCCTCAGATAGTAAATACATCCGTTTCATTCTCAGCTGTCACCCATAAGCACTGACCACGCTCGATGCAGCTTAACTTTTTTGATCCAGCAAAAATTATGGATGTATTTGTTAATAAACTAATGTAAGTGTTAAAGGTAGATGATGAAGGAAGTCGACAATCTTACCGTATAGGGTTATGTTACCTTTGGAATAAGATGAATAGAAAATTATTTGAGGTGGGAACTCGAAAAACTCCTCATAAGGTAGCCTACTGACTACCTTTGTCTAGCATAAGGATCTTAAATAAAAGGAATGACGCATTAAGGAACATTTCTGACCCCATGGATGTTGTATGAGATAGAGAAATAGGAGCAAACTTACCCCCTGGTTATAATGAAAAAAAGGCCCCAAACGCAGGTTATATAGCAAGGTTGTTAGTTCGCCTCTCAACTTTTTTCTGTGCTTCTCGTCATCGTTACATTTGTGGTGCTTGTTAAGTCATTTGTGCTTATTTAATTTTAAATTTTGGACTATACTTAGCCACTTTAGTGAGTGATAATTTAAGCAATAAACAATGGGAAACCATTGAGAGGTAAGTTTGCCTCTAAAATTTAAGACCTGCGCTGTTATAAGAATTGTTTGTACCAAGCAATTTTGTACCAATTGTGTATAAGTTTGTACCAAGCATGTGCAGTTTGTTTTTGACGTATGTTTAGTGTTGAATTATCTCTATTTTTTTAGTTTTCGATGGGGTCACTTTTTTGTATGGCAAATCGACTTACTGCGTCATCCCTTTTATTCAAGATCCTTGGTATATAAATTGGGAAGTTTGATACTGTGAGCGCGTCTACGGAATTTGGAATCCAGCTTTAAAATCCTAGCACAAGGCTGTAATTTTTATTTTAGTTTACATTGTTGTTATTTTATCGTCGATTTTTGTTTTTTAGGAGAAGAGTATGTTTGGGTAGTACGAGCCTTGGGGCACTAAGAAACCAGCTTTAAGACTTCATCAGAAAAATATTATTTCTATCTACAAAAACTATTTCTAAGTACAAAAACAAATACAAATACAAAGTACAAAAACAATACAAATACGGTTGTTCTAATTATTTAATTATTATATAATATTTTTTAACTACAAACAAAATTGACTTAAATTAATATATCTGCTTGAATAGAGCAAGCCTTTGTAATTAATTCTTCCACAGTTTTCGGATTATATGCTAACATTAAAGACTTTATCTTCGGGTGTAACAAATGTATAATAATTGATAACGCGTTGTCCTCTTCCTTATCCGGGAATAGTCGGCGGTACATCAGGATCTTCTCGATAATGAAAATCTCCGAATTATCCAACTCTAGCTGATACTGGCCGTAAAATTCTAATTGTAATTTGGCTGTAATGGTTTCGTTATCGAATCTGGGTGTGAATTTTGATTTGAAATCGGGGTAGGTCGTTTCCGGGATAATTAGTTTGGTCCAGTTCAGCGCCTCCGTTTTGATTCTGGTAAGTATGATCCAAACCCATTCTGATTGTGAAACGTTAAAGTGTTCAAGGATCTGTTCGCAATTTTTTAAAAACTGTTGAGGATCTTCGTATAATTTTCCGGTGAATTCGGGTAAAAAATTAATGAAATTTGTGTTGTTTTGTTTCAAAAGTACAGTTTTGTTGGGGCTTCCATTAGGCGTTAGTTCGAGATCGTTTGTCCTATTAGGAGTCAACCTAAGCGTACTAGAAGCGAAACCACTTTCAGATTTAGTCATTTCGCTTTTTATCGATATGATTTCTTCACGTAATTTCGCTAATCCTGCTTCTATAACTTCTCTCGTCTCGATGGCGGTCTCTTCAGACTTACATTTCCTACAGACGAAGACGTATTTGTCAATTTTCTTAGGTACGTCTCTCCATCCTATGCACTTAAAGTGGAACCAAACCTGACACCTGTCGCATTCGATCCAATTTATCCCAATGCCGGCGTTTTTACATCCATCCGCGACTCCACACTTATCATCCATTTTTTTTATAAATTATTATAGGAAACTTTATTTTTATTTTTAGAATAAAACATGTCAAAATTAATACATACAAAATATTATAAACGGTTCTCTTTGTTTATTTATTAGAAGTTTCACTGGTTTTACAAAAAGAGGCGGAATTATATGACTTGGTAACAACACCTAATTCTTTTTAATGGTGTGACTTTTCTTCAACACCTAAGTCTGTGTATGGAAAAATTAACAAAAATTTATTTTCTTTTTACTTTACTTAATTTTACTTTTCCAACCCAATACTTGTATCACTTATCTTCAAGTAACAATAAAAACAAATGAATAATCTTTATATCATTTGATACTATCGAGTTTTGCAAAACATGAATAGTTGACACAATATAATTGTGCGAGAGACACCTAGAACATGTAACAAATAAAACACAATTCTACATCTGGGAACTGTTCCATCATTCGATATTCGTCATCATTAATGGCTTGACATAATGTCATGTCCCTCTCTGTTTTGTTACGTCTAACTCATCAGGGCACCGACAGAGACCTTCAATTAATTCCGAAGAATATAATGTGAAGTATTTACCAGAGACGATCGGTGCTCTCTTACCTCCATCATGTTTAGCAAGTAAAACATATATCATTTGATACTACAGAGTTTTGCAAAACATGAATAGTTGACACAATATAAATCTGTGAGTTCAGGCTCTGTCGTCGCCCTGATGAGTTAGATGTAACGAAACAGAGTGGGACATGACATTATGTCGAGCCATCAATGATGACGAATGTCGAATGATGGAACATTTCCCAGATGTAGCATTGCATTTTGCTTGTTACATTTCCTAGGAGTCTTTAGCACAAATATATTGTATATAATCTTTGGTTTCGAAACAACCATGGAAGCCTGTATAGATAATTAAAATATTGGTGATTGATATTACCCCCCCCCCCCATTATTTCCTACCCTCTGTGGATATTTGACCCTTGGAGTTAATCAATAATGTGTTTAGTCATTCTTGATTTTTAAATTCGTTTGAAAAATTATAAAATAAAAACACCAAGTAACTAATAGTTAATATATTATGTCACAGAACTTTTCTTAGTAGCTTGTATAGTAGTAATATGGGGGGAGTGGTAGTAACTACCAGGCAAGTAGGCCACGTTGTTTGGCCCTTATTGCCAGCTCCCTAAGATAGTGTTCTACGCCTTTTAATTTCAAGTGTAGGTATATTAAATCTAATCTAGACAGAAGAGCCGTGAGTTTCTATGGTTCCTCTCATGCTTTTTTTTTCAGGCAATTATACATATTTTCACTGACTCATATAGTCTAGGTCTAGTAAAAACTAGGAATAATACGTGTCCTTGCTGTTAAGCCAAACCTCCATTCACTTTAAACTACAAGGCAGAAACAGTGTAGTATTATAATGAATCTACTATGAGGGTCCTAAATTTTGCCAATACCCAGTTTCATTTAGGGTAAGGGATCTTTAACAAGTACCTGACAACGCAATGGCTCGATACCACCTGCTTTACGTCCCTTCTGACGTGGTACGCAGAATTTTTATCCCTCTCATAAAAATCCCAGAGACCCGAGCTGGGATTGAACCCATGACTGAATAAACACAGAAGTTTAAAGTCCATTCATTCTGTGTATTGGCCGCGTACCTTAACCACTACACCACGGGTGACTCGATTAGTAGCTTATATACACCCTCTCTTTCCATGTACATCCTGGGCTACATGAAACATTTTTTAATCATATCTAGATCTAGTGAAAAATCAGCATGAGAAGTTTATTGATGTACTTTTATCCAATATTTATTCCGGATAACGTTAGGCCTCTCCAGGTCTCTTCATTACCTATTTCAGTCACATTTTATAATAATTTTACTTCAACCATCCTAATTAATCATGTATTCATAATAATGATGAGCATTACCTTTCATTGCCAGTGATTTGAGGACTGTAACGACATTGAGAGCCATAAATGAGTCTAAACCTGAAGTCGGCTCGTCGCAAAACATTAATGGTGGGTTCGTTAGTACCTGAAAATAATTTCGATTAAATAATAAACTTATGCAATTATGAGAATGCCCTAATATTTATCGACCAAGTCCAAAATTGACGTGAAATCAAAATATCATATTCAAACAGTTTTAGGTATTTCGCGGGTCGTAAGTAAGTGTCGTGTCTAAGTAAGTAAGTGTTGTGTCTAAGTAAGTAAGTAAGTCGAGTCTAACTCGACTTACTTACAATGGTATCACTTTTTGACTTAACTACCTTAGGTTCTTACTAAATAAAATCATGCGAAGCCTCTAAAAGACTTTTAAAACACGATAGGAGAATGTTAGGAAAATGTTAGGAGAATGTTAGGAGAATGTTAGGAAAATGTTAGGAAAATGTTAGGAAACGTCTTTCAATACAGGCCTAAATTTACATCAGAAAAATGGTACTTTGCTGAAGTAGTTACCTCGGATGCGAAGGACAACCTCTTCATCTCACCACCTGATATGCCTTTCAGCTTGCCCGGAACTCCAATAATAGTGTTCTGACATTTTGTAAGCGTGAGCTGTAACAACAATACTAACATTACAATAAATATTTATATGCAATATTAAAATATAATTAATATTAAATTAAATTGTTAATTATATTTGTTAAATTAAAGAATTTGCATTCATCAAATCAATGTTTACTTTTTCTCGTTTATACCGTTGGTATATAGAAGTTGTAGTAGTAGTAGTAATAGGGTGGGGAGGCAAAGCCAGGCAAATAAGCCACGTTGTTGGGCCCTTTTTGCCAGCCCCGATTCCTTAGCCTACACCACCTCTACCAAGAATCTCTTGGAAAGGTTGATATATTGTAGGATATCTCTCCAACTAAGAGAAGAAAACTCCTCTTCATACAAGAGGCCTACGCCAAATATGCGGGTACTAAGAGTAGTAAGTTGGTATATAAAAAAATTATTGTTATGTCTCCGGAATTATCCGTTCCAGGTGTTTTTAAGAGCTCCTGAGTGGTTTTCGCAAAGCTGTGTGTGTCTGTTATTATTGTAGTTCCTAGTGTATTTATGTTAGAGATTTGAAACGTTGTACGAAAATCACACTAAAATACCGCTGTAGTTGTGCTATTCGAAAAATATTTTTTATGACGTCATTAACCCGTAATAATTACTCTGCGAAAATTTCGAAGAATAATACAACGCGAAAAAATATTGCGATAAATTATAGATTTAGCACGCATGTAATATATGGCTATAAGACTAACATGGGCGATTTATTATTTTAGATAACGTTTCTTTCTATCCTAGGGGGTGATTTTATCCTAAGAGGGTAAGGATTTCTTTTGCCTCCATTTCTTTTATTTACAGCGGCGATATGACCCACATTAAGAGCTATTAATTTATAATATAACACCATTATTTTATAGAAATTTTCCAATTTTTTTTTCTTTTCCTTCTTTATTTTTTTTTCTTTTATTAAAGATTTAGGGAACAGATTTAAGATTTTAATTAAACTTTAAGAAGATTTTATTAAATATTTAGCCGCGCGTGATTGAAATATAATTTTTGTGATTTCCACATTCTGAGACAAGCGAAACGAGTCTGTAAAGGTAAAAATAAGCGTAGCGAATCCGTCAAGAAATAATGTCAAGAAAGGTTCCGAGATACCCGGAACCCGAGTTTTAAACTTTGTCTACATTATTAATTTAGCTATTCCAAATTTTATTTTGTATTCAATTTCCTTTACTTTGATTATAAATCATAGAGATATATTACTAGAGGGACCCTATTGGTTGAATTTTGAAACATCGAAAAAGTAACCTGACCACATTCGACTATCAATAATCATATGAACAGAACAAAATTACAGTAACTTATATAGTAGAACGTATAAAACACAAATCAAAACACAAACAATGAGCGGGAAGACGAAAATAATTGATTTATAATAACCTTAACTCACTCTTGGAGGAGGTTTCAATGAGGTTACACAGAGCCCCTGAGAGCCCCAAAATGATGTTTCAGGTCTCGCAATGTAATGAGATAGGCTATGCCCCCTCTAGTACATAACTCAATGTTATAGATACAGTAAGGTAATGTAGTGAAACCTACCTCAGATATAACTTCTTCTACTCTTGACATTCTTGTAGCGTAGGGTATATGCCTGTCCATTCGAACTAAAGCCTAAAAATTAAAATCAGGTTTACTACAATATTTGAAGAGCTGATATGAGGGGATAGTTTATTCAAACAATACGTGTAAGTATAGCGGGTTTAACATATCAGATATAAAAACAGGGCGCAATGTAAAAGAAAACCTAGACAATATAAATATACTGGCTTGAATCCTCGTGAGTATTAACTCACATATTTTTATTTCTTTAACGTATGTCATATACTTAGTTTTCCTTGCTATCTTATCGATAATTCTATGAATAATTGGATGACATGTTTTTATTAACTTATCTTAAACTATATCATATAAAATAATACACTGTAAAATATTAGAAAGAAAAATATACTTCAGAAAAAATAGCAAAAAAATGAACAATATATTTAAATACCCCTCTATTTTTGGTTGGAAAAACGACCAAAGTTTACCTTAAAAATTTCCTTGCTATCTCATCGATAATTCTATGAATAATTAGATTGATTTAATAGTTTCATAGTTTAATCGTTTTCTTTAGACTCGATAGTGCATGCAATGCTACATCTGGGAATTGTTTCATCATTCGACATTCGTCATTATTGATGGCTCGACATAATTTCATGTCCCACTCTGTTTCGTCACGTCTAACTCATCAGGATGCGGACAAAGCCTGTTAGCAGTAGAAAGTAAGTACCTGAAAGACTAGATGCTCCCTAACAGTGAGGGTCCCTATGAACAAATCATCTTGCTGAACGTATGCTGAAAGAGCTGCAAGAGTGTTCCTGTCTACTGGAACACCATTTAACGCTCTGTAGCCGCTGACTTCCATCTGTGGACCGGATCTGAACATGAGGGTGTTTAGAAGGGTGGTTTTACCTGCGCCACTGCTCCCCATAATAGCCAGTAATTCGCCTGGGTAAGCAGCTCCCGTTACTGACGAACATAGAGAATATTAATAAAATGACCAAGATTAATAACTACATGAAAAATAAGGATAAGATTACAGTTGATTAGACTAAAACCATAATGTATAACACGAATAACACCACTGATAACACGAAAGCCAGTTCACTGGTGGTCTTAAGTAGAGGTACCAACCTAACAAAAAAGCATTATTTTAAAATATCTACTAAAGAAGAAAAAGCTTAAGGAGCAAATAAATATTTTAAAAAATCTGTTAACTATTTAATAAAGTCGGTCTTAGATAGCAAAAGAGTAGCGGAATATGAGAACCTACATTTAGTTCACGAGGACTATTTTATCATAATTTTAATTAAAAACTGTAAAATTATTTTTAAAATGCTTAAATAATTGTAATGCACCGATATTTATTAATATTTTATGAATAATCGATCATTAATTAATAACAGAACATAATAATTCAGCAACCGGAAGTATTGCCACCCTCGTAATATAAAATAGTATATTGTTAGGGTGGCAGCATTACAGTGAACCGGCTTTGCTATTATCAGTTATGCTCCTTCTATTATCGTATTATTCTAAGGATGTAGCAGTGTTGCGAGTGCCCAAAGGAGTAGCAAAGGAGGTAGAGAACAGTTTTTTAACATTGAAGTTATGATATGTAGCTTACCTTTTATATAAGTTTCTTGCTTTATCTAAACTAGTTTACTAAGGCCCGTATTCAAAGGCATGTTCCTTACCTAAACCTAACATTTTCCTTAAGGGCTCCTTAAGGAACCCTTAAGGCTTCCTCAAGGATGTTGAATAAAGGGGATGACGCACTAAGTCGAATTGCCATTCAACAAAGTGACCCCATCGAAAATCAAAACATAGAGATGAATGCAACACGAAACACACGTCAAAAACCAACTGCACATGCTTGGTACGACTGCGCATGCTTATGATCCTTATAACAACGCAGGTTTTAAAATTTAGAGGCAAACTTAACTCTCAATGGGTTTCCCATTGTTTTGCTTGCGAAGGTTATAAACAAATTGAAAAAAGTTCATACTTTTTAAATGTTTTTTTGGTTAATATTGCTTAAAATTAACAACATTAAAGAAAATAAGAACATTACAACCAAAATTGAATTGAAAACTAGCAAAACATTTCACTAGGCTAAAAAAGACAAATATTAACACATTTAACTTACTCTATACGAAAAGTAAACGGTAAAGCTTCAATTACTCTCACTAAAGTGGCTACCTAGAGTCCAAATGTAAAATATAAGCACAAATGACTTGACAAGCACCAAATGTAAAATAACGAAAGCACTGGAGAAAGTTGAGAAGCAAACTCGACAACCAAGAATTATATGACAACTTAGCTACATAACCTGCGTTTGGCCCCTTTTTTAATTATAACCTAAGGGGAGGTAAGTTTGCTCCTATTTCTCTATCTCATGCAACTTCCATGGGGTCAGAAATGTTCCTTAATGCGTCATCCCCTTTATTCAACATCCTTGGGCTTCCTTAAGGAGACCTAACATTTTCCATACCTAAACTGTAAACCTAACATTTTCCTTTAGGAACCCTGAAGGCTTCCTTAAGGAGACCTAACATTTTCCTTACCTTAACTATTAACCTAACATTTTCCTTAAGGGCTCCTTAAGGAACCCTTAAAGGGACGTAACATTTTCCATACCTTAACTTTAAACCTAACATTTTCCTTAAGGACTCCTAAAGGAACCCTTAAGGCTTCCTTAAGGAGACCTAACATTTGCCTTACCTAAATTGTAAACCTAACATTTTCCTTAAGGGCTCCTTTAGGAAAATGTTAGGTTTAGGTAAGGAAAATGTCTTTGAATACGGGCCTAAATCTTATTTGCCACTGTGGCCGTGATCTTGGTCTTGATTTCTGCACTGAAGGTCCAGGTTTCGTAGCTAGGGTTATGATCTCAGATAATATACATTTTGTAAATCCTATAAAAACATTTCGCCTACTTTAATTAATACTTTGAGCATAGTAGATGCGAACCTTCTAAGGTCATTTATTCCTGGAGGATAAATGACCTGATGGGTCAAAAGGCCTTTAAATGGTCATTTACTTAGTTAATTTTACCTCTCTTTAAAATCTCCTTCCTTCCGATAACTCGTTGCCTGCGCTGCGATGTTAGGATACTAGATCGTCTTCTAGCTGATGCCGTTTCTTCAGGGACGTGGACACACATCTCACTCCAAGTATACGTAATGCTTTCATGTTGTAGACTTTGTGAATATCGTCTATCAGGGCTTCCTCCTCCACCTGACGGCGGTCGATCGAAGTGATCGTCCGTCGTGTAAGGGTTTAGATTCAATTCTTCACGTCCAATGTCCTAAAAATAAATTATGAGTTTACATGACATCTTCTAAATTTAAGGTGTGATGAAATAGATATAGAGCGAAGATAGATCTTCGAAGAAGATAAATCTATCGAAGAAGTTAGAGTCTAACGATAGTGTTAATAGATTAACAATAAGGTACCTCATAGAGTCTAACAATATTGTTAATAGATCAACAATATTACCTTATTGTTGGTCTAATAATATTGTTAGACTCTATGAGGTACCTTATTGTTGATCTATTAACTATATTGTTAGACTCTATGAGGTACCTTAAGTTGATCTATTAACACTATTGTTAGACTCTTTCTCAATGAAAGTGTCTATCTATTAAAATATGTTAAAAGATCAACAATAAGGTACCTCATAGAGTCTAACAATATTGTTAATAGATCAACAATATTACCTTATTGTTGGTCTAATAATATTGTTAGACCCTATGAGGTACCTTATTGTTGATCTATTAACTATATTGTTAGACTCTATGAGGTACCTTAAGTTGATCTATTAACACTATAGTTAGACTCTTTCTCAATGAGATAGTGTCTATCTATTAACAATAGTGTTAATAGATCAACAATAAGGTACCTCAAAGAGTCTAACAATACTGTTAATAGGTCTGTTAGTTCGTAAGTTACATCTTGTTGTTCGTCGTGATCCGTAGTTATGGTTAATAGGAATTTTCGGTTGATATAGTGTACAGTTTTGTAGAATTAAAAACGCTAAATTTAGTGAAAAGTGCGTCAGTAGGATAGTCTCTAGGTTGTTTAAGAATAATTTTAATAATAGTTCTGTGTAAAACGTCTAGTGGTTGTAGTGTAGTGTTACATGCCCCACCCCAGGCAAGATACCATACTGTATTAGTGACTGCACCAGTGCATAGTAAATATTGTAAGTATTATTACCTCACAAATATCTCTCAATATTTTAAAATAATAAATGAATTTTCTAAGTTTGTCAGTCAGGTAAGTAATGTGTGATTTCCAGTCAAGTCTAAAATCTAGTAATAATTCCTAAGTACTTGGTTTTGTCTACTTTATAGACCAAGAGCCCAGGGGTTTTTTTGTTAATAAAAAGCGTAATGGCTGGAACCGGTCTCAATTTTTCGTAAATACCTTTCTGAACAAGGATCTGCAATTCTGCCGACTCGTATCGGATGGGTGTCCCAGGCAGAACGCACTTTTGGGGGTCAAAGGTTCTGCCTGGGACACCCATCCGATACGAGTCGGCAGAATTGCAGATCCTTGTTCAGGAAGGTATTTACGAAAAATTGAGACCGGTTCCAGCCATTACACTTTTTATCAACAAAACACCCCTGGGCTCTTGGTCTATTACTAATTATATCATTACACTGGCAGGGAATATTTATTTTGGCAACAATAAGGTACCTTATAGAGTCTAACAATATGTAATTTTATAAAACTTAAATTATTCGAGTTATTTAATTTTCGTAATCAATCTGTGATAAGACTTAAGCACTATATTGGAAAAGTAGGTTATAATTTGAAGCCATATCATAACTAATAAGACAGTTACACTCCTTGATAATACTTGTTAAATTATAATGTTTTTCAATTTACCTAATAAAAACGTGATAGCAGTTATTTATGTCAATAGCTATAAGGAAAATTGGGTTCGGAGTTCCTCGGAACTTTTCCTCGTCGTATTGGACTCGCTCCGCTTATCCTTATGATTTTGGACTCGCCCACAAGAGACTTCTGTTCTCTAATAGAGCGGCTTGAATAAACGGCAGAATGCAAGAGGAAACCACCGCTCTATTTTCGTCCCTATAATACGACACACGGCTAAAATCAATTGACAGCGCGCCAATAATCTGTGAGGGAAAGAATTCTATTGGTTCAGACCGACCACGCTCTTTCCCCCTCCACCTTATGCCAACCTCGGTATAAAAATACCCTTTTCGTAAATAAATCATAAAAAGGCAACACTGGTTGTAAATATTGTAACCTCGTGTCGCTTTTATTTCCCTCAGCAATTTATCAGTTTGAGTTCGTTTGTTTCATTCCAATCTGTTCAATCATCCAATTATTGCAGAGTTGTAATATGATGTGCCTGATTTTGAGTGCCTATATTTGACGCATGGACATTGATGTACTCTTTAAGAATTTCTTGCTATTTGAGTACAGCGCAGGGTCTGTCAACCAAATAACAGCATTTTTTTTTTTGAAAATGCTACGTCTTTCAATAGATGACAGTCTTGACTTTTTTAAGTCATGAATGCATATGTGTCATATTATTTTTGTAATATGAACAATACGCATTCAATTATACAAACTTGACACAAAAAGCAGTTAGTTTTGGAAAAAAATAATTATAGCTGACGATTTATTTAAATTGTCAAACTTTTATCATAGAACTATTATGATCCATTGCGTTACGTGATTAATAACTTTAACTCCACTTAATTCATACTTCCCGAACAA
Source organism: Microvelia longipes (assembly GCA_018340805.1). Lineage (NCBI taxonomy): Eukaryota > Metazoa > Arthropoda > Insecta > Hemiptera > Veliidae > Microvelia > Microvelia longipes. The sequence goes on from JACMZG010001913.1 coordinate 2,849,909, forward strand.
ATTTAAAGCAACACTTAGTTGATAAATTTATAAGATACAAAAATATTCCTACTTAAAAAGTAAATTAATGATTTTTAAAATTAAAAAAATACGATATCAATAAAAACAAATAATAAAATTCAAACATAACCTGACTTTCAGTGTTGCCAGAGTAGGGATTTTTTGTTTCTCAAAGAAGGGATTATTATTAAAAAAAAGAGGGTTGAAAGCTTTGAGATTTTGGCGGGCTGCCAATTGATTTTAGCCGTGTGTCGTATTATAGTAGAATTGTTTTGAAATTGCTGTGTATTTAGCTTACTTGATTCTTCAGATATAAAATTTCTAACTGGAGGTAAAATAATCCCCCGAATGGATCTCCCGAGGGGGGAAAATATGAGAGGAAATCTAGGCAAAGAGAAGTTGCAATTTAGGAACATGTAATATTCGAGTCTGTACTGAAAAATTAAACCAATGGATTTTCTTAAAACTTAATGATTCCATTGCCAAGGAAAAAAGTACGTCAAAGTGCTGTGGACATATTAATATTAGCTTCATTTCACTAGTTGCAAAAATAATGCTTACAGTTTTTATTTATTTATAAAAAGTTTTACATGTAGCCCTAACAAAAATATGTTCATAAGTAGGATACATGGTAAGAATTAAGTTAAAATAATGCAATGAATTACGCATAACATCAAAGAGTAATAAATATTTAGCTGATAAATACTACAAAGTAATAACTACAATTAGGTTAAAAATATATAAATATTTCTTAAAGTAAGTATAAGTTAATAAATTAAAGAGTATTAAATGAAATAGTATTAAAGAACAATATATTTATATACAGCTTAGAAGTACTTTTAAATAATAACTAAATATAAGGTTAGAAATAAAATAGAAGATTACTTAAATACAAGATTAAGTAGAATCATGAAAGAGACTGATGACGATGAGGAATTAGTAAAGGAATGGTGAACAGCTTCTTGAAGAGGAATAGACACAAGAGACGCGATAATTGTAGTTATGAGAGAACTTGGAGAACGATACAAGAATTTAGCGCTATATATTTGTTGTGTAGATTTGGAAAAAGCGTTAGATTATGTTAAATGGAAAATGCTGATGACCTTACTGAATAGGAAAAATGCTGAACCTTACTGAATAGGAAAATGCTGATGACCTTACTGAATAGGAAAATGCTGATGTCCTTACTGAATAGGAAAAATGCTGATGACCTTACTGAATAGGAAAAATGCTGATGTCCTTACTGAATAGGAAAAAATGCTGATGACCTTACTGAATAGAAAAATGCTGATAACCTTACTGAATTAAATGCTGGAAAAAATGCTGATAACCTACGAATAGGTAAAATGCTGATGTCCTAACTGAATAGGAAAAATCTGATACCTTACTGAATAGGAAAAATGCTGATGACCTTACTGAATATGAAAAATGCTGATAACCTTACTGAAGAGGAAAAATGCTGATAACCTTACTGAATAGGAAAAATGCTGATAACCTTACTGAAATAGGTAAAACTGAACCTTACTGAATAGGTAAAATGCTGATGACCTTACTGAATAGAAAAAATGCTGATGTCCTTACTGAATAGAAAAAATGCTGATGTCCTTACTGAATATGAAAAATGCTGATAACCTTACTGAATAGGTAAAATGCTGATGACCTTACTGAATAGGTAAAATGCTGATGTCCTTACTGAATAGAAAAAATGCTGATGTCCTTACTGAATATGAAAAATGCTGATGACCTTACTGAATAGGAAAATACTGATGACCTTACTGAATAGAAAAAATGCTGATGTCCTACTGAATAGAAAAAATGATTGTCCTACACTGAAACCTTATGGTAAAATGCTGATGACCTTACTGAAAAGCACTCGGAGAACGATACAAAAATTTAGCGCTATATATTTGTTGTGTAGAGTTTGAAAAAGCGTTTGATTATGTTAAATGGAAAATGCTGATGACCTTACTGAATAGGAAAAATTCTGATGGCCTTACTGAAGATGAAAAATGTAAATTGGAAGGACAGAAGATTTATTAAAAACTTATACCTAAAACAACAAGCGGCATTATGATGGGGAATAAGGTGACCGAAAGGTTCGAGTCAGGTAGAAACAAAGGCTGCTGTCTTTTTCAACCTTCAGGTTGCTTTTTTAATGTTTCAAAATTCAACAGATAAGGCCTTTCTAGTAATAATACCTCTATGGTCTTAATTATTAAATAAGAAGGTTATTGCCAAAAGAAAAGGCGAGTTAATTGCGTCATTTCATACCATTTATCATAGATAATTATTGTGTAATCAATATACCCAAGAACTTCACAAAAAAAAAAAAATGTTTGATAAACATTGTACAACACATAATAAGAAAATATGAAAAGTTAAACAGTAATAACTTAACTTCTGTAATATATAGACAATAAATGTTTATTTAAAAGAAAATTTTGTTAGAAAATAATAAAATAATTATTTTAAAATAAATTTTTAAAAAATAAAAAAGTAATTAATAATAGTTACAATAAAATTATTTATAAGTAAAAATAAATGAAAGAAAGACAAATTTAGAGTTATTAAATTTAAAACAATTTAAAGCAACTTTCAATTTATTAAGTTATATATTAATAAAAATTATAATGTAAATAAACTAAAATCAAGAAATAAAAAAGAATGATTGCATGATTACGAAATACCAATTTTAAAAAGTAATTAATTTATTAAGTTAAATTGGAATTAAATTGAACGTTTATAATTATTATCAAAAGATGAAATTAATAATTAATTTATTAGTTTGTTTATATTATGTAACGGTTGTTGATTCGTCGCGAATCCTTGCTTTTACGCCGCTTCCATCGAAAAGTCATCAGAAGATTATCGAGCCGCTGCTGGTTGAGCTGGCGTTGAGAGGACATAACATAACAAGTGTTACGGCATTTCCGATGGACAATCTACCGGATAATTATAGAACCATTAGAGTTGATGATTACGGCAAACGAGTTATAGAAAAAAATTATGAATTTGGTACAAGACCTATTTACTTTTTCTCATTATTTTTCTCATTTTTTTCTCATTAACATAAGGTTATAGGGAAAGTATAGTGCTGGTGCTTAAAATCCGAGTTGATTTTAAAGCCTCCAGTTTTCCCCGTCTCCAGTTGATAATAAGGCCAAGTTTTCTTCCTGAAAATGTGCGGTGATAACTGACCACACAGGTCAGTTATCATCGTAGCTCCCATTGTGTTTATGCAAAACAGTTTAAACTTAGTATAAAAATCGTTCTTTAGCTCAGTTATGCGATACGGAAAATAATGTTGATTATGATTAGTGTGGGTCTCCATTATTGTATAAATAGGTGATAAGGGCACTTATAAGAGACTAGTTTTACTTTAATAGGTAACTATATTTCGCTACATCCTCGTAGCATATTCATGTTAATAGAATTAAAATAAACGATTAAATACAAAAGTTTTCCATTAAAAGTATTCGTAAATTAATTATTTACAAGTCCTCATCAATTAATCTTAGCAAATCCTACTTAAATATTTACTAAACATATTGAAAGAAGTTACATTAATATACTAGGTCTAGGTCCTATGTATTTTCACAGGAAAAATAAATTTTGTAATCCAGTTTAGACCAATTAAAACAAAATGTATAAATATAAAACCAAAGCATTAAATTAAGAATTATTACCACTTAATTATTAATTAATTATACCACTTAATTATACCACTTAATTATACCACTTAATTATACCACTTAATTCTTAATTAAGAATTAAGATTATTACCACCTGTTGCTTTTCAATGAATTTTCTTAATTTAATGCTTTGGTTTTATATTTATACGTTTTGTTTAGTGAAAATACATAGGACCTAAACCTAGTATATTAATGTAACTTCTTTCAATATGTTTAGTAAATATTTAAGTAGGATTTGCTAAGATTAATTGATGAGGACTTGTAAATAATTAATTTACGAATACTTTTAATGGAAAACTTTTGTATTTAATTGTTTATTTTAATTCTATTAACATGAATATGCTACGAGAATGTAGCGAAATATAGTTACCTATTAAAGTAAAACTAGTCTCTTATAAGTGCCCTTATCACCTATTTATTTGAAAATAATTTTCTTTGACGCCATTAAATGTCGTCAGCAATGGCTCAGCAATGATTTCAAAAATTCATTTGTGGTAAATTATCAGACTGATTTGGACGTTTAAGACTTATGTAATCCAGTTTAAGACCAATTAATTTGTATCTCTTTTGTCAGATTTAGTTTAATTTCTATGGAATATAAAATCAGGTGCATGATGGCCCTCTCATGGAACAAAATAGGTTTTTACTGTCTGACAATTTTAGCAAATCTGATAAGGTGAGGAAAAGTTCCAAATCAAAACAATCCGATTTTGTTATCAAGAGCTTAAATTTCCTTATTATTTGTACCCAAGGCCTAATTCTTATTGTAATTACTAAAAAGAAGATAATTCAAATTTCACGCTCTAAAATTCCTTTCCACTTTGTTTACAAGGGTTCCATTTTTTTACAATCCATTCCTAAAAGTTAACGACGAGGCATTTGTCCACCCCTATTTCTCAATCAGTCTCAAATTTCTATGTCCACAACTGCACGCTGCCTGGGTTTACACTTCGACAGCAAACTAACATGGGCGCATCACTAAACAAAAACGTCGTGTCGGAATCCTCCAACGTTTAATCGATAACAAGTCTAACCTTACACTAGATAACAAATTACTCCTTTACAAAAGCATAATAAAACCATCATGGTCATACGGTGTTGAAGTATGGGGTTCCACGAAACCTTCCAATCTTAAGCGCATTTAAATCCTTCAGTCCAAGGTCCTCCGCAAAATAGTTCAAGCTCCCTGGTTCGTATCTAACTTAACCATCCTCAATGACCTCAAAATTTCCATACCACTAATTTAGTTCTAGCCAAATTTTTATAATATAATTAAAATATCAACATTTACCAAACAACGCCAAGGAGTATCACCACTGGGTGATTCCTCCTATCAAGACTTCCAAGTCACATAACCAGTATGAGCACTTTGTCAAATACATTTATTGTAGACAATAATCAATAAATTTAAAAAAAAAGTTTTTTTCCCAGAACTTATATTGGCTTCTGATTTTCCCAGAAATGTTAATTTTTGGATTTCCAAGAGTTGGAATTTTGTCTCATATACTGTTTCGAGTAGTTAAGCATGCTTTTATTTTCAAAAGCTATTTTTTTCTTTTGTTCCCAGGAGCTACGTGGAAGACAATCTATAAGTTTACACAATCCATCCTTTCTCCTTTATTTGGTATCTTTTTCAAAAGATTTGGACGAAGTTTTTCAGAATGGGCACTACAGCAGAAAGAAGTCAAAGAGCTTATAGCATCAGATGAGGAGTTTGATTTAATCATTTTGGAGAGCGTCTTATTCCAAGAGCCATTCATTGGTTTGGGTCATAGATTTAACGCACCTGTTATAGATCACTTGGTTACTGGTAATGTTTTATGGAATTACTGGCTTCTTGGTAATCCATATGATACCTCTTATATAGGTTAGTATAGGTAATAGTATAATTATAAGGGCCAAAGAGCCTTATACTTAGAGGGAGGATACAACAGCTCTTATCATTCCTTGGATAGCTAGGTGCCATAACTGTACATTGGTGACAAAGAGACTAATACTTAGAGGGAGGATACAACAGCTCTTATCATTCTCTGGGTAGCTAGGTGCAATAACCGTACATTGGTGACAAAGAGACTAATACTTAGAGGGAGGATACAACAGCTCTTATCATTCCCTGGTTAACTAGGTGCCGTAACTGTACATTGGTGACGTCATTTTTCAAAATAATTACTATCCAAAGTAAATATTAGATTATATTTCCACTATTTTGTCTTAATTTAAGTAAATTAAATTTAAAATAAGTTTTAATTATTATCTATTGCATATATTCTTTAATTGTCTGTGTTGAATAAAGTGGTTTAATGTGGCATCACTGAAAAATAGGCGCCGTTTATAGAGTGCGTGCTACAATCGAGGTTGTAGAGGGGTGGGGGAGTATCTAGTCTCTCTCTTGAGAGACTATAGTTAGGAGTACAGTTATGGCACCTAGTGGAAGCTGTCTCACTTCCAGAGCCCTTATCACTGTGCTATTCTACCCATGTGTACCTTTTAAGTATTAGTCTCTTTGATAAGGGCTGATTGATCTTAAATGCTTCATGATCTATCGTATTAGAACTCCAATGCTTATATCGACCGGGTCAAAATGCTTCGGCGGCATATGATGTGTTTATAGTGTTCAACTATTCTAAGGAGATACGTAACTTAGGCCTTAAAAAGTGTTCCATCAACTAGGGTTTGAAAAAGTGATTTCACGCAGTCAAATCCGAAGACTATGTAAGCAGGCCGAGGAAAATTATATTCTAAGTACTTGTTCTGCATTATATCCGGATTATTAAAGATAATCCGGGTATATCCTCCTTTAAGAGTGGGTTAGGGTTATAATCAATAAATTTATATCAGTTTCCCGCACATTGTTTGTGTGTTGATTTGTATTTTTAACATTTAACTGTATAAGTTATTGTAATTTTGTACTGATTATAATAATAATCGTGCCCGTTTAGAGCCTTGCGGCTCATCAGGGATAACCCCTGCGGGAACCACCTCGGGTGGTAGTAGCAACCGTTACGCTCAAAGTGAATTCTAAAGTTGGCGATAATTTATCTAAACAATAATCTTTTATAAACTGAGAGCGTAACCTGGGATGCGAACCCCAGGCCTCCGTGGGTGTCAAAGGTCAATTTAAAGACTAACGACCTCGGCCACGGAGGCGGCTTTTGTACTGATTATTTGATTATATTTATAAGCGAAGGTGGTCAGGTTACTTTTTCGATGCTTCAAAATTTAGCCTATAGTGATAATATCTCTATGCGCACTACAACAATTATTTATAGGTAATTTAATTAATTACCTCTTTTTAACGAGAGGCAGAATTAAACAGACCAATGGATCATACTACTGAACTGTGGTCTATGATGATTTTTAGTTTCCGTGAATATAATGGTTCAAAGGTAGAATTATTTGGTGAAATTAAACGGAATTCCGTACTCCGAACAACTTCATAAGCGTATTTTTTTTAAAGAAAACTGCGTCAATGATTCCACCTTACTGCCAAAATTAAAGTAAAAACGAACCTGAGACTCCTCGTCTGGGAAGATAATAATTGATTCTCTAAATCCCTTCTACCTCTTGATTATTAAACTTATATATCAGGTAGCTTAAATAAGCTCCATTCTAATGTATTTGATGGTAAGTGCGGTTGTACAAATAAGGCAACATAAATAAATGTCTACACTAAAGTAATGTATAAACCAAGTAGGAAAACTCCTATACTAACCTGCGTAAAAAAAATCTGACATGCGTGATCAGCTTATAGCGGGCTCAAAAATAAAAAAGTTAAAATTGGAATAATTGCGTATGAGCTTTTTAAGATTTACGTTTTTTAACTGGCAACCCTGATTATATTAAGTGATTTGTATTTTTGTATCGTGTTTTGGTATTTTAATACGTACGTGATAATTTAATTATTTTGTGTTAAACTCGTTAAATTATTGTTAATGATTTTCAACAATAAAATGCAATTGTCAAATTACTCTGATAATTATTGTTACAACAGTTTAGTTAAAGAAAAAGATAAACTATAGCAAAGGGAAATCACATGTTTTTATTAAGAACATATAGACGACAGTGAATTGCCTTAAATATAACTTAAAATTGCTATTGCATTTAATATATTCAAAAATTGTATATTATAAGTTGTTCAAATTATAATTACAATTAATATTTGAAGGGGAAAACAAATATCACTCGCAAAAATGTACTAAGTTAAGTTAAGTTGCGCACACGAAAAAAAAGTTTAATTAGCCGCTCGTGTTACGTAATTTAAACAAACCTAGTATTTATAGATTCGAACTTTAACGTCTAATGGATGTGACAAAACGCATTTCTTGCGCAAATGATTAACATTTTATACTAAAATGTACAAAATTTTGCAATAAAAACAGACATTTTAAGTACCGTAAATAGTTTGTTTACATTTACAAGGGTACAACAAGATGGCTGCGCTCATAAGAAAATTTGAGGCAACTCCCTGGTGGACAAAATATGAACTATATGCCAGGTCTAACAGAAATCTTATTTTTTTCATATTTTGTTTGTTTATATATTACCTTAGTTTCTTTTTTTAAATTTATACTCCGCTCTTAACACTTACGCGTTCTAGCAGAGTCTAGGAATTTGAGAATTAGAGTCAATTTTAGGAGTTTAGGAAAGGTGAGAACCACTTGTTCAATCGACCTGCTCCCTATGGTAGTAAGACACTTACACTGAAAGTGCGCCGAAGCTAGCGGTCAGATATCCTATCTAGTCAGACTGACTATAATTAATCTTCTTACTACCAATACCGGGGATCCAGCGTGACATTTATAGATTTTTAATTTTATTACAGAATAAGTTTTTATTAAATTTCGCGGGAAGATACGAATTTCGGTCTTTATCCTTAATAAAAACCCGCCAAGTGGCGAAAAAACTATCTGTCCCCGCGGAGACTTGAACCTGGTAGAAAATCTAACCTCTAATAAGAAGTCAGACACGCTACCACTGATTACTTAATTAAAGTAATCACGCCACGTGATTACTTTAGTTTACACCCTTTATATTCAAGATTACGTTCCACCAGAACAGTGAAACCGTGGGTTTAATTAACAATTACTCTTGTGAGGTTAATCTTGCTCCTTCGAGGTTTACCTTCTTTACTCATCTGGTGCTCACCAGCAGTTTTAACCCATGCTATGAGTGCCTGTGGTACAATTGCATACCGTCTGTGATCTAGCCTAACATTAATATTTGTCATATATCAATATTTTTAAGGTGATGCCCAAGTTTATAACTCTCATGAGATGAAATTTACTCAAAGACTATACCTTACAGTATTAAACGCTTTCTCCAACTTCATATCGTACTACTACGGTTTGTGGCAGTGTCAGTCGATCATGGACAAACACCTGCAGTATCCAGGCTGGGAAAGCAGACCACCAATTGAAGATATGATAACTAATGTCTCCCTGACACTTATCAACACTCATCATTCCTTCAATTATCCATATCCATATTCTCCAAACTTTATTGAAATTGGAGGACTTCATATTGATAAGACAAAGCCGATGCCGAAGGTAAAAGAATATTATTTAGTTTTAATTTTTCGAGGGACTTTATAGGACTCTCAATATTATAGGACTTATTGGACCTTCCATAATAATTAGCGATTCAAACTGATGCATTAATAAAAAAAAAGGTTTCGATTTTATTGACTATTGATTTTTTCAATTGATCTGAGTTGTCAAGTTTATTATTTCAACTCTCTTTTACTTTAAAATGTTTAAGTATTGACCTTGTGACCTTACGACTTTTTTCCTACTGCGGTCGTTGTAGGAAAAAATGGTAGGGTCGTCAGCATAATTTATTTAGCCATTGTAGAGAATTGTATGTCCCTAAGATAAATAGTGAAGGAGCATTTTAGAGAATTGGAAAAAATTACAGTAGCATCGTCTTAGGTGGACTTGAAGGATCCCTAAAAGAAGGCTTTATGTCTCCCTAAGGATGCCTTAGTGAACCCAAGCCATAATACGGAGCCCCATACTCTTCAGTATAGGGCTGGGAATCCTTCGATTCTCGATTTCATAGGGCGCTTTAAGATGTAAAAATTCAAGGTTTAAAGGGCTACAGTTAATATAATAGTTGGGCTTAAATTATGTAGAAATCGACAGTAAGAAAGAAATACAATTTTTAACGACACATTAAAGTATGCTTGAATGGCTGACAAGTACTTCTTTTCGTGACTAGAGTGGCTTAGAGAACTGTGAACGCATTTATGCAGATGAACTTTCAACAGCCTCATTCCTCCGATTTTTATGGACAATATGATTACAGGATTTCCAGAAATTAATGGACGAGGCAGACAACGGAGTGATACTGTTCTCGCTCGGATCAACAGTGAGTGTGTCCGGTATGATAGGGGACCAACTCAGACGAGAACTTATCCGAGCATTTAGTGAACTCAAACAAACTGTTCTTTGGAAATGGGAAAAAGATTTTCCTGATCCACAACCGTCTAAAAATGTAATACTAGGCAAGTGGTTTCCACAACAGCAAATATTAGGTAAACATTTATCATAGTTAACAAACTCCTTTTGTTTAGTGAGTGATTTATTTAGTGGTTACGAACCGATGGTCCTCGGACCATTGGTGTTCCGTAAGGAGATTTCAAGGTCCACGGACCATGTAATACGTTCGCATAGTATTTATTTTGACTACGGGTCTTAAAAGTCGTGTAAAAGCGGTTTGTCGTATAAAAAACTTTTCTCCAACAAGATGTTGCGGCGTAGAGTTTTGAAAACACTCGTCTGAACGGGAAAAGAGGCGATCCAGTTATCAAGTTATAACCAAATAACTTCTTGGCTTATATGCAAAAGCAACCAGTTCTTCTTCTTATAGGATTTGCTTTTTGTTACATATTTTCTTTTAACCGGTACGAACCTTTGAACTTTGTGACTACAAGGAAGGTGCACATTGTTATATACATAGACGCCAATTTTTGATAAAAAAAAGTTTGGCATTACAATGTTTCTCCTCATATTATGACAGCAAAGCAAAAAGTTTCGGTAGTAAATACTTAAGCTGTTTACCCAGCTAATAATTTTGCTACATTTCCATTCTCGGTCATCCAGCTAATAATTTTGGTACATTTTCCATTCTAGGTCATAAAAATTTGAAACTTTTTATCACTCACGGTGGACTGTTATCAATAATAGAGGCGATGGATTATGGCGTGCCAACCATATCAATACCCATGTACGGAGATCACAACAGGAACTCTGAATTTCTCAGGTATTACAACTGCGGCCTCACCCTACAGTTCAACGATATGTCTTATGAGTCATTGAAACGGAGCATTCATGAAATATTCAATAACCCTGAGTAAGTCTCGTTTTGTGATTATCTGCTAAATATGCTTCCACTAAGAGAGAGGTGATCTTTACTCAAATGTAAACATCAAGAAATCAAGGAAACATTCTGAATGACACTAATCCATGATAGAAAAATCGGTTAAGGATTTTTTGTTACCAGAAAAATTTGTCGTTACCTTTCTTAGATTTTCCGGACCTTCACGAACTTTCCAACTGTCTGTGTAAAATAGATGTCATGGTAATTTATGACATAGAAGCTGGAGTTCCACAAGGAAGTATCCTTTCCCCATTCCTTTACGTCTTTCACACTTCAGACCTTCCTGAACATCCATCTACATCAGTTCTATCGTTCGCAGATGACAGAAATATCCTATCAGTCCACAAAGATCCCGTTCAGGCTTCAAATAATATACAAGACCATCTTGATTCCTTAGAAACATGGTTTAGAAAGTGGAGAATAAAAGTGAATGCTCAAAAAAGCATTCACTTAACATTCACCCTCCGACGATGCATTTGTCCACCCCTATTTCTCAACCAGTCTCAAATTCCTATGTCCACCACTGCACGTTACCTGGGTTTACACTTCGACAGCAAACTAACATGGGCGCATCACACTAAACAGAAACGTTTGGAAGGGAACCGTCGTGTCGGAATCCTCCAACGTTTACTCAATAACAGGTCTAACCTTACACTAGATAACAAACGAACTTTCCAACTGTCTGTGTAAAATAGATGTCATGGTAATTTTGTTATTAACTACTTTTGGTAATTGTGGAAAGCTAATGGGGGAAAGACCCGAATATTTTCAGTTTTGGAAACAATATTAAATCTCACAAGGAAGTTTTATTTTTCCCGAACGTAAGGATTTAATTATAAAATATCGCTGTTGATTATCACAGAAATTTGTTTTATCATAGACGTCCATGACGTACAATCCGCTTCTTAAAATATAAATAAAAGAACATGCAATTTTTCAGGTACGCTGCTAACACAAAAAAGCGTTCAGCTTTATTCCACGACAGACCGAAATCAGCTTTAGAAACTGCAGTGTACTGGACCGAGTACGTTATAAGACACAAAGGTGCTAATCATCTGAGACCAGCTGCGTCCATAATGCCTTGGTACCAGCTAGCAATGATAGACGTATACGCAGCGATAGTTCTTATCACTACACTCGTTCTATATATTACTTATCAAACATTTAAATATTTTGTTTTATCTGTGGTCTGTAGATCGAGACAAAAATCTAATTTCAGTATTAAGAAAAATAAGTAAACATAATGTATATAATAGATTTTTATGCTACACTAGAAAGGAAAATATAATATAACAGACAAGTATAATAAATTTAGCCCTCCGAGCTACAAAATTACCTGCAGAGGCGAAGCTGAATTGAATAATCTACAATTTTACTTCCGAGGCAGTAATAGTTATTTACGTTCCAAAGGAGGAAACAGAGCGTAGGCTAAGGGAACCATTATGTTTAAACTCAGAGGCGTAGCCGAGGAGTTTATAGTGATGGTTCCTGTGGCGAAGCTGAGGGGAGGAATTAAAGAAGTGTCTGAAGAAGAAAGGACTGAAGTAAAAAAATCGGGTACGGGGTTCCTCGGAACTTCTCCTCATCACATCGGATTCGCTACGCTCATCCTCCCTGCTATGGGCTCGCTTCACCAAATTTATACTGCAACTTTATCTGCCCAGGATGGACGTTCTTATGTTTGACAGAGCAGGAAAATTCTACTTTCATTCAAGTTAACAGTAAAGTAATGACTTATTTTGTGTCATGGTTAGATAAAAATTGTGCTTATAACATTGTCTCAGTATATGTATCCTACGTACGATATCCTACGCTATAGCATGTATGTTAACGTTATATATTGTTTAATAAATGTATTATAACTTTGTGTTAAGCTTTTTATTAGAAGAAGTAAAGAGGAAGATGCATAAACTAAGAATTACTTCTAAAGGAAAAGGCTTATTGTCTTATAAAGAAATAAAATGCTTACAAATAAATAAATAGTGGCAAAGCAAAGCCATGTCCAAACCAGAGTACGTCTTACGAGTCCAACATGTTTGAAATTTCATGTAAAGGACTTGAATACTTAGTTATAATAACTTAGTTATCTTGAATAGGAAGATGAGATCTATATATATAGCAGCCGGTTTTCTTGGCAAGACTATTGTGTCTTGCTGCCAGGAAACCAAATCAATTACCATGCAAATAAAGGAGGAAAGGTTAGGTCCAGAAGTCTGGCTTAAACCCCAAACAAGTCTAAAGCACATTAGTAGTACAAGCACTTTACATCCAGAGGCAATACTTAGTTATAACTTCAAAACTTGGTTTAAAAAATATTTGAAGTCTTTCCAGCCCTTCCACCAAAATAATTTTTGTGCTATTTACCTTAATGACTTGCAAAACTTGAACATGAAACTTTACCAAAGTAATTTAGACTTTTATATTATCGCCAAGTATAAATACCAAACTAATTACAATTTTTATATTATCGCCAAGTATAAATACCAAACTAATTAAAACTTTTATATTATCGCCAAGTATAAATACCAAACTAATTAAAACTTTTATATTATCGCCAAGTATAAATAGCAGACTAATTAAAACATAATATTATCGCCAAGTATAAATACCAAACAAATTAAAACTTTTATATTATCGCCAAGTATAAATACCAAACTAATTAAAACTTTATATTATCGCCAAGTATAAATACCAAACTAATTACAACTTTATATTATCGCCAAGTATAAATGCCTAACTAATTAAAACTTTTCTATTATCGCCAAGTATAAATACCAAACTAATTAAAACTTTTATATTATCACCAAGTACAATAAAGTACTACGAATTAAAAGAAATTTAATTTAAAGTAAATTTCTTACAATTGTGAAGATTTCATCTGTAAATGGCTACAGACCTTTGTGTAATCAATTTAAATATTTGTAATACTTAAACAAGTAACAATACCAAAGTAATTTATTATTGTAATTGAAAAAATCGGGTACAGGGTACCTCGGAACTTTTCCTCATCACATCGGATTCGCTACGCTCATCCTCCCTACTTCGGACTCGCTTCGCTCGACCTCAGAAATACAGTTTCCCAAATTTATACAGCAACATCCCTTTGGACTGGCTTCGCTCGTCTTCAGATAGTAAATGCATCCGCATCATTCTCAGTGGTCACCCATAAAGTACTGACCACGCTCAATGCTGTTTACTTTTTATAATCTAACAAAACTCATGGATATACTTGTCGTATTGAAACGAATCTTAGTGTACTTATTTATTAGGTAATAATATACACTTGTACCAAATTTCAACTCAATTGGATTAATTCCTGATTTTTACCATTTTTTTAAAAAACGTACACAAGTCATTTAATAAAAATTGAACTAATGCTGATAATGAGATGAAACTTGTCACATATGTCTTATACATAGTCACATGCGTGCCAAATCTCAATCCGATCACATTATTTTTCCGTGTTTTATAATTTTTCGAAATTTTTGCTGAATCATTATTGCGAGTTAATGACGTCATAAAAACTTTTTCCTAATAGCAAAACTACAGCGGTAGACTGACTTTTGTACAAAATTTCAACTCTCTAGCATAAATACACTGGGAGCTACGATGATAACAGACTCACACACACACACACTCACATATACAGACAATTTTGCGAAAACCACTCAGGAGGCTTTCAAAACGCCTGAAACTATAAATTCCGGTTTCATCCCGGTTTCGGATTTTTTTGAAAACACAATAATTATCCTCTATACCTACAGTATAAAGTAATAATAATTGTAACTTATAAGTACAAGCTAAGTTATTTAGACTTTTATGTAATCATCTAATATGACTTACCGTTACAGCCTTATAGGAGGCTTTTGAGCCATTTCCGTTAGCCGTTATCAGTAACGGCTCTCGTTCGTCTGTTCCGCCTGTCATGATAACACTTATCAATTAATTCTCACTACCAAAAATAATTAAAATTAACCCGAATTAAGCCAAATAAATGCAATTTTTACTTAACACGAAAGGGCTCACATGACTTAGATAGTTACGTAATGATGTTTTGAACTTACTATCGAGATAAAAACCGATATATAATCGAGAGAAAAATCGATACATCGAAACAATCGATTCTTTTGTGTTGATTATATAAGATTTGTTGTAAAAAGAGTAGGGATATCAAAAAGGTTATAGTCCAGACTGTTATGTAACTGTGTGTATTAAGTTGATCCCGGTTTATGGTTATTATAGATTTTAAGTGAAGTCAACTTAATCGAAGTTGGAACCTACCTCGTATTATAAGAAAGATGGTTCTGCTTACAATGTAAAATACGTACTTATAGAGATCAACTTTATAATGTTAAGTCCTTCATGAATTAAGTTGATACCACTTTAAATGAATTTTATGTTACAAGTCAAGTCAACTTAATTGTAATTATGATCCATACTAAAGATGACACCGCTTTTCGTATAAAGTACATACAAAGGGTACTCAACTTAAATACTTTTGTATTTTAAGTTATAAATACTTAGTAGCACACTATGGAGATACCGCTTCTAATCTACAATACATTCTTAGAGGGATCAACTAAATAAAATAAAACTAAACTTTACATCTATTATTAGAAATAATATGATAAAAGACACCGTTTTAAATCAATTTAACGTTGTAATTAAGTTCAACTGATTCATTTAAAATTTGAAGTTGGTTGACTTCATTTAAAATAGAAAAGAAATTTTGTAAAAATAGAATATAGTAGAAGAGCTGGGAATACTATGAACTTAAATTACTATCAGGGCCAACTGGTTATATTATTGTTATTTATAAGTTGCACGTTGGGTTGGTTTGGTGACATTTAATGAAATTTAATACGCATGTCTGTAAACATAAGGAAATATAATAAAGTAAATTAATATAATGTGAAAAATATATTACTTAGGCAAATATGGACTTTTCGTGATTTTGTTAGTCTATACGTTAACTCCAGGATGTGTATCGATGATGTATCAGCTTTCCAGTCTGGTATATATATTAATATATATATATATATATATATATATATATATATATATATATATATATATATATATATATATATAAATATAAAGCACTTATAGTAAAAATAAAAACTAAAAACTAGTTATATTTAAAGAGTGGTCCGGAGTAGATACGACCAATCAAAGCCAAAAGACCTGGGTTCGAATCCTGGTGGGGACAATAAATTTTTATCGTTTTTTTACAATAAGTAAGTTTATAACTAAAAAGAATTTGAACCCAGGTCCTGTGGCTTTAATTGGTCGTATCAACCACTCTCTTTCAACTCGCAGGCCCAAAAAACATCAAAAACGACTCCACATGTGGTTTACTGGTCATATTTTAGGTTTTATGGTAATGGAACAGCGTTTTTTTCGACTTTTTGGTCACTTTGGGTGGTGATGTCGAATTTATTTACATAAAAAATTAATATATATCTTTGACTATGTTTTATTAGCAAAGAAACCCCAGGGTAAACCCTTTTTTCAATAAAAATCAGTATATTTTTGTGAAATCGTTAAACTGAAAAACTGCTGATTTTAAAAAAGCTGTAGAGTACCTTAAAAGCAAAATAAACAATATGTAACATAGAGATAGAACGAAAGAATAAAAAAGTCTCTCCACAGTTATAGATTTTATTAAAACTAAAGCAGAGCGCTTTCGACCTAACAAGAGGTCATCATCAGTGCCTATTAAACAAATAAGACAAAAAATGCCAAAACACACTTATACATAAAAAATTACAAAAATATACCAAAGAAAACAGATAAATTACAGAAATGGAGTGATAAATAATATATAAATAAATATAAATAAATAAACTGAATGCATTTATTTATAAACCAGATATTTCTTTTCGCCATTTCTTCCTTAATCTGAATTTCTTTGTATTTATTCTCCAGTTTCCTGGAATTATATGTATCAATTTCTCTTAGAGTATTAAAACATAAATTGTCAAACTTACTTGTTTGATGTGAGCTGCTCAAATTGGCTCGACTTGCCGATCCAGATGTTTGAGAATGAGCATAAATGGAGTCCATCGTAATAGAACGAAAGAATAAAAAGTCTCTCCACAGTTATAGATTTTATTAAAACTAAAGCAGAGCGCTTTCGACCTAACAAGAGCTTTCTTTGGTATATTTTTGTAATTTTTTATGTATAAGTGTGTTTTGACATTTTTTGTCTTATTTGTTTAATAGGCACTGATGATGACCTCTTGTTAGGTCGAAAGCGCTCTGCTTTAGTTTTAATAAAATCTATAACTGTGGAGAGACTTTTTTATTCTTTCGTTCTATTACGATGGACTCCATTTATGCTCATTCTCAAACATCTGTAACATAGAGGTTATTTTAAGCCCATTTTGAAAAAAATCGCCCCAGTCCCATTGGACGATAAATCGCCCTGAAAAACGCCAAAATCATGAAAACCTTAACTTTCAATAATTTGTTGACTCCAAAAGGTAAAATTTGGAACATTAAAATATTTTTTTTTCTTGTTCCTTATGATCACCTTAGTAACCAAAAAATTATTTCAATTTTTCCCAATATTATCTTCCTTGTTAAAAAAAAATAATAAAAAAGTGTATGTTCAGCCTTTGTGGTCAAATTTATTATGCAAACTCACGAGTAGATTAGCAACTGTAGAACATAAAATATTGGGTCTTGTGTAAACCCCAAACAGACTTTCAAACGAGACATGTTTCATTAGGCTAGGTTAAGCCAAAGCCAAAATATTAAGCCTCAAAAATTGGCAAAAAAATTCAAAATTTGGGTGTCTCGGGAACTAAAATGTGATTTTTGAAAATGAAGGAGGCTGTAGAAAAAAATTAATACTAGGCGTTTTGCACTATCTATGGGTAGGACCAACACAGAAAAAAAATCATCAATTTTTATTTTTTTTAAGCAACATCTTCTGGATCACTTGAAATGGATTGACCCATACTCCATCTCAATACATTTGGAGGCATGAAACATGTTTGGGGGGGGGGGGGCTCTCAGGGGTTCTGGGTAACCTCATTGTCACCCTATTCAAGAATGTAAAGTTAAAATCGGTCTTATCTTATCTTGTCGTATCGGTCTTTTGCACATCTGTTGTGTTTTCTATTATAAACGTTTGATTATATTAATAAATATAATCAACCTGAATGTGTTCAGGTTATTTTTTTCGGTGTTTCGAAATTCAACCAATACTAATATAATATAATTACTCTATTATAAAATATGACCCAATTATAAAAATGATAAAAGGAATTTATTTCTATTTTACTATATTTATTCTATATTTCTATTATGTCTAATTAATATGTCAGACAGTTCTTCCTTTAATTGTAGTAATAAGGTATAAAAAGGTGAAAAGCTCATAATTTATAAGTCAAGTGGTAAAGTATTTAGTTGACAGGTTTTAAGTACGAGGTATTTGAAGTTAGGGGAAATGCGTGCAGGTGGGAGACCCTAGAGCTAAGAGTAGTGAGCTCCTATCATTTCCTACAGTCCTGTTAGTCTGGTGGGCAACTGGTGAAGCACCACATTAAGTCCCGGGACTTAGCTACTAAGTCCCTCTACCCTACCCTACCAAGTTTGAGAGAAAGTAGGGTGGACTTAAAACTTCAGTGAATGAAACCGGTTTAGACTTAGACTTGTCACATACGACATATTTTACACGAGTTGCTTTATCACGTTCTTCTATCACCAAGTTACCAGAGTGCTTATATATGTTACGTACAACTTATATATGTTACCGTTTAATCATGAAATACGTAATTTTACAAAGTTACTAGTTATTTCATGAAATAACTGAAACGACCAGATAAATCATAAAATCATATAAAATTATCAGATTTAACCAGCTATTTCATAAACTAACTAAAGTTTAGTTCAATCGTTAAACACGAACTTTAAAAAAGTCATATTTATTTTAGGGTTGCATTTATTTCCAATAATAGTATATTATGTTTCAAGGCAGCAAAATAAAATTTTGCTTTCGAGTTTTATAAATTAGCCCCCCGAGTCAAAGGCAAGGACAGGTTATGGTAATTTCTAGCCAAGGCTAGTAATTAACCCATTTGACTGACAAAGCGAAGCCGAGTCAGGCAAATGTCGATTTCTGTCTGAAGAGGCGGAACCGATGCAGGTATTTTTGGCACGAATCGGCAGTGATTCCTTTGCTGCATAACAGCATATATTTTTTTCGGACGGCTTTTAAGTAGGTACTTTACATCCTCAATCAGTAGGTGTAGGTAAACTATGATTTATACCGTCTGCGACAGTTTCGTAGGTTTTTACTGTCGGCGACAGTAAAAGAGCTTTTTACTGGTGCTGATAAAGTTCCTCGAATGTCCACTAGGTGGGCGCTAGTAGTTTTCTTAGGTAGGTTATAATATTACCTTCCTTGTTCTTCATACTCATTTTTGTTTATCAAATCGAGCGATTTGTTAACAAAGTTTTGTTATTTTCGCAAATTATAATAAAATTATTTATTATAATGTTTAATAATCATACTTAATGATTTAGATATTGAAAATACGCCGCTAGAATTGAAACTTTTTACCAACGTGGCGATCGAAAGAGTGAACCGGCAAATTTTTATACCTTTCACTGACTTTTTTCTAGATAATTGTTTACTATTACTACACGGGTCTAGCAATAGTTTTACGGGTCCGAAAAAAACAGTTAACTACACGACTGAAAATGTTTTTTTTACCTCGGCTCCTTTGACTGTCTTGCTTCGCTCGACAGTAAATATAGTCGCCACGGTACAAAAAAAGACCTTCTTCACAGTCTTGTAACATAATATACTATCATTTACTCCAGGCTGAAAAATATAAATTAGCAATATTATGTTTTTAATGTTATTGATACGTGTAATTTTTAATCGGTTACAGCAAAGAATTAAGACAACGAAAAATTAAGATAATAAAGTACAACTTGTTGCAACACACAATTACCTCGTCTACACGATGTGTTGAACACTGGTTGACTCCTATACTAGTTTTCGGGATTGAACCCCGCAAACGTCAACACGGTATAGAGGTTCAACTCGGGATTTTACACCTATACTGTAATAAGACTGTAATTAAAAGTTATAACCTTTGCTCAGTGGTTATCCTACTGTATCTCTACGTTTTTATCTGTTTTTACTTCTTATATTCTTTTATAACTGCATTAGTATTGGCAGACATTTGTAAATCACATTGCAGTAAAATAGAATGATAATGAATAAATAAAACTAAGGAAAGGTAGGTTTGGTCATTTAATTCGTTAATCCAAACAATATTCTTACGTCAATCCTCCTCAGTATTATTTCAATTCATTTTATTTTACAGAAAAATAAGTTTACCTTGTTTACAGCTTTAGTAGTTGTTTACGACATATTAGATTTTTCACTTTATTTAAACAAAATAAATCAACTAATAATGAAATAAGTGACGAAACAAATAATAAAAATCTGACGATTCATAAACAGCTGGTAAACAATTAAAACGATTCATAAATACCAGTGTTGCCAATGTTTTATTTAAAATTATATTTATCAGGTATATTGTAAAATGTTTAATACTCTATATTAAAATCGTATTTTTAAGTAATCTATCTGTTATACATAGAAAATAAGTTGAACATTTTGGTTGCTTATAACTCGAAAACTAATTAAAGAATTTAGACCAAAGTTTAAACTTAGACCAAGGATCTTGAATAAAGGGGATGACGCATTAAGGCGCATTTCTGACCCCATGGAAGTTGTATGAGATAGAGAAATGGGAACAAACTTACCTTCCCAATGATATAAAACAATATTTATGTATCAAAAATAATACTATTCTGTGTTCTAAAATAATAGGCGTTTATTGAATTGTTTAATTCATGGCCTATTTTGTTGAGAATATTATTGTATTCTCATTAAAAGTCAAAACACACGATTTAGGAAATCTATTTTTCATCGTCAACTTATCGAAACAAGGCATTTACCAAGCAATCATATAAAGCACGGCTTGAGAATCGCCAGATAGACAAAAATATCTTAAACAAAGAATTTTCTTGCTGTTAGAGCTGTTAACAACTTCTATTTTTTGAAGTCCTCAAAGGAATAATTAATAATATGTTGTTTGATAAATAAAATATTTGCCGAGCCAAGCTCGGGTATCACTGCTAGTAATATGTAGAAAATATTATTATAAATAATAATCATGTTTTCGAGACGAAAAACTCCGAAATTCTTAAAATATCTTAGTTCGTCTTTCAAATCGACAATTGAAAATTGCCAATTTTGAAATACATTGAGTTGATTCGTAGGGTTCGAAACATAGAGATGTTATTACTAAAGGCATAGAGATATATACTAGAGGGAGCCTATCTCAATACATTGAAAGACCTGAAACATCGTTTTGGGGCTCTGTGTAACCTCATTAAAACCTCCTTCACGATTGAGTTAAGGTTATAATAAATCAATTGTTTTCGGCTTCCGCACATTGTTTCTGTTAGATTAGTATTTTTAACGTTCTTCTAAATACGTTAGAGTAATTTTGTATGGTACGACACACGGCTAAAATCAATTGACACCCCGCCAAAATCTCAATGCTTTCAACCCTCATTTTTAAATAAAAAATCCCTCCTTTATAGTAACAAAAAAAAATCCCTACTCTGGCAACATGAAAGTCAGGTTATGTTTTGAATTTTATGATTTGTTTTTATTTGATATCGTATTTTTTTATTTTTAAAAATTTATTTATTTACTTTTTAAGTAGGAATATCGTTGTATCTTATAAATTTACCTAAGTGTTGCATTAAATTTGTTCGGCAAGTATGAATTAAGTGAAGTTAAAGTTTTGATTACGTAATACAATGGATCATAATAGTTCTATGATAAAAGTTTGACGATTTTTAATAAATCGTCAGCTATAATTACTTTTTCCAAAATAAACAGCTTTTTTTGTGTCATGTTTGTATATTGAATGCGTATTGTTTCATATTATAAAAATAATATGACACAATATGCATTCATGACTTAAAAAAGCCAAGAATGTCATCTATTGAAAGACATTGGCATTTTCGAAAAAAATGCTGTCTTTTGGTTGACAGAGCACAGAACCTGCGCTGTACTGTAATAGCAAGAAATGCTTGAAGAATACATCAATGTCCATACGTCAAATATAGGCACTCAGATCATATTACAACTCTGCAATAATTGGATGAATTAAACAGATTGGAATGGAACGAAACGAACTCGAACAGATAAATATGCACAATGAGGGAAATAAAAGCGACGCGAGGTTACAAATATTTACAACCAGTGTTGCCTTTTTATGATTTTATTTACGAAAAGGATTTTTTTATACCGAGGTTGGCATAAAGTGGAGGGGGAAAGAGCGGGGTCGGTCTGAGCCAATAGAATTCTTTCCCTCACAGATTTTTGGCGGGGTGTCAATTGATTTTAGCCGTGTGTCGTATGATAATGATTATTTGATTACATTTTTAGCAAAGATAGTCAGGTTATTTTTTCGATGTTTCAAAATTCAACTAATAGTGCCCCTCTAGTAATATATCTCTATGACCAAAGGAGCCTGTAGAGATATATTACTAGAGGGGCCCTATTGGTTGAAATTTGATACATCCAAAAAATAACCTGACCACCTTCGACTATCAATATGATCAAACAAACAGAACAAAATTACAGTGACGCTGAAAATAGAAATCAAAACACAAAAAGTGTGCTGGAAGCCGAAAACATTCATGCAATATAACCTTAACTCAAATGTCAATGGGTTATCTAAGCAAATTTTTAAAAACCCCATTTCGTCAAAGAAAGGCTTTGTATTTTGAAAGAGAAGTATTCAAAATAAAATACATGCCTCTTAACAATGAGATATATACTAGAGGGGGCATAGCCTATCTCAATACATTAAGAGGCCAGAAACAGGGGCTTTGTGTAACCTTATTGAAACCTCCTTTAAGAGTGAGATAAGGTTATAATAAATCAATTGTTTTCGGCTTTCCACTCATTGTTTGTATTTTGATTTGAATTTTTAACGTTCTACTGTATGACTTACTGTAATTTTGTACTGATTATATTTATTAGCAAAGGTGGTCAGGTTACTTTGTCGATGTGTCAAAATGCTCCACTTTCAGCATAAAGAACTGCTCCCTAGCCTAATGTTTTTGCTCCACGTACAGCAGAAAGAACCGCTCCTTAGCTTAATATTTTGCTCCTTGTTCAGCGTAAAGATCTGCTCTCTCGTAAATAAGCTACCTTGCTTAATGTTTTGCTCACGTTCAGCGTTACTGCTGTTTTTGTTAGCGTAAATAACTGCTACCCTTGCTTAAATGTTTTTGCTCCACGTTCAGCGTAAATAACTGCTACCGCTTAATGTTTTTTTCCACGTTCAGCGTAAATAACCTCTCTTGCTTAATGTTTTTGCTCCACATTTAGCGTAAATAACTGCTACCTTGCTTAATGTTTTTGCTCCACGTTCAGCGTAAATAACTGCTACCTTGCTTAATGTTTTTGCTCCACATTTAGCGTAAATAACTGCTACTTGCTTAATGTTTTGCTCCACGTCAGCGTAAAATAACTGCTACCTTGCTTAATGTTTTTGCTCCACATTAGCTGTAAAATAACTGCTACCTTGCTTAATGTTTTGCTTTCCACGTTCAGCGTAATAACTGCTACCATTGCTCTTAATGTTTTTGCTCCACATTTACGTAAATAACTGCTAACCTTGCTTAATGTTTTTGCTCCACGTTCAGCGTAAATAAATGCTTAACGCTCCACATTAGCGTTAACTGCTACCTTGGTTTTGCTCCACGTTCACGTAAATAATGCTCCCTAGCTTAACGTTATTGCTCCACGTTCAGCGTAAAGGATTGCTATCTTACGATCAGCGTAAGAATGTTGGATAAAAGATTTTTATCCAATATTCTTAGGTCCAATTAAAAAGAACCTTATACATACATTTAAATAGGTTCAGTAGGTTAGGCTGTAGTTAGTTAACATATAGTTAAACTATCGTTCGCTAGTTTAATTTTTTCGCTCTGTGTTAAGCGAAGTAACTGTTGTAACTGTTTCCAAGCTACAGACCCAAAGTAACCAGACTTTGTTACGTAGTATAACACTAGCACTTATGTTTTTTTTTGACTCGGCAAGGTTGGACGTGGCTGCGTTCCTAAATCTACATATAGAAGGCAAGACAAAGGAATACAAAGAAAAAGCAATAAAAAGTAAAACAAAAAAATATAATACAAATATTTAACAAAAGAACTTATAATTAATTACTTCATAAAATGTACAACAAAGTAACTTACTACAGAAACACATTGTGTTTACTTACTTTAGGTTCACACTTACCGACTTCAGAAACACATTGGGGTTACATTGTGTTACTTACTTTAGAACACATTGTGTTTACTGACTTCAGAAACACATTGTGTTTACTTTATTTTAGAAACACATTGTGTTTACTTTACTTTAGAAACACATTGTGTTTACTGTACATTGTTTACTTTATTTTAGAAACACATTGTGTTTACTGACCTCTTAGAAAACACATTGTGTTTACCTGACTTCAGAAACACATTGTGTTTACTTTATTTTAGAAACACATTGGTTTATTTACTTTTAGGAAACACATTGTGTTTACCGACTTCAGAAACACATTGGGTTTACATTATTTTAGAAACACATTGTGTTTACTTTACTTTAGAAACACATTGTGTTTACTGACTTCAGAAACACATTGTGTTTACTTTATTTTAGAAACACATTGTGTTCACTGACTTCTAGAAACACATTGTGTTTACTGACTTCAGAAACACATTGTGTTTACTTACTAACATCAGAAACACATTGTGTTTACTTTGTCATTGATTATTTAATTTTTTGAAACTTCTATATAATATTATTAGTATTCGTCACCATTGTATATAATTTTGTATAATGTGCCTTTAAATAAATTAAAACTTCTATATATTTTTCAGGGGATTTATTGGAGGGTAGTGGCTAGTCAATTCTTATGAGCAGATCTAATGTTGACAAAATAAGTAAGCAAAAACCCCACTATATTTGGTTGATAATAATTAACACAATAATTGTGTGATAACAATTCTATAATTGATTGATTTCAAATGAAGTAGCATAAACTTTGAAACGGACCAACCACTAAGTATAACATTTGGCTGTCAGCATAATCAGTCTGCCAAAGTCTAAGAACTTAAATACAATATTTTAGCGTGCTGCAGTTGCTGCAAGCAGCGTGGAAACATCCAGCAGTTGGATGTTTTTTTCAACAGCTAGTTTATAATTAAATATGAATTTCTTAACTTTGTTTATATTATTTAATTTTGACTTTAAACAGCATTAACTAAAAATAGATAAACAGAAAAAATTCAGAATTACAATCACACAAAGCAATCGTTTACAATAAACTGCTCAAAATGACTAATATGCTGTTAACTTTGCCACTAAATGTTCTCTAAACCAGCGATTCTCAATCATCAGGTAGCGACTCTAACCCTCAGGTAGCGACTCTAACCCTCAGGTAGTGACTCTAACCCTCAGATAGCAACCTATGAGAGGGTCCAGATCATATTTGTTGGGCCAGGAAAAGATGATTGGTAAAAGTATAATATTTTCAAATAAAATTTCAAAAAAAATGTAGATAAACTTTTAAAAATTCTTCAAAACAAAAATATATGATCATCTTCATATCTAGTTTAACAATGTTTAAACATTAATAAGAACTTAGGTCGGTTATTACCTTAGTAATAGTTTTTTAATAAATTAGTGAACTATTAATGACTTTAGTTCTATAATTATTATAATGACTAGTTAACAATTATTTGTGTTTTAAACTACATTTAAAACACTTTTAACAAAACAAAGAATGAAAGAACAAAAACATAATTAATAATAACTTGACTAGAAAGATAAAATATCACAGTATTAGTTTAAAAAAAAATTAACTTGTCAACAATGAATAAAACTAATTAAGAAGGTTATAACTCTAAAAGATTATACCTTGTCTAAAAACTAACTTAAATTTTAAGTTTTATATAAAATAAATATAAGCTCAAATATAAATTTAAGTTCATTTAAAACTAACTTAAATTTTAAGTTAGTTTTTAGACAAGGTATAACTTTTTAGAGTTATAACCTTCTTTATTAGTTTTATTTATCGTTGAATTTTGTTTAACTAATACTGTGATATTTTATCTTTCTAGTCAAGTTATTAATTGTTTTAGTGCTTTCATTCTTTGTTTTGTTAAAAGTGTTTTTAATGTAGTTTTAGTTTTTAAGCCTGGTGATGCCCACAGCGATGGTTGAAATGCCATTGCTACACAAATAATTGTTAGCTAGTCATAAAATAATTATAGAACTAAAGTCATTAATAGTTCACTAATTTATTAAAATGTGTGAGTTCTATAAACTTCAAAGTGAGACAAAGGAGAAATTAGTAATAAGTAGTAGTGTATAAAGTAAGTAATAAAATACTAAGCCCACAAAACTTGCTCGTACATACAGGGTGTTTCATATAGAGTGTCCACGTATGAAAATTTTTGGGTTTTCTTAAAGGGCAATCATAAGAGAAATTTTTCCCGTTCTTGGCTGAACTTTTGCTCTACTCTTACTTCTTCTAATGTCCTAACATAAAAATCCCAAAAAGTTAATTTTAGTGTTATTTGAACAAAATATTTTTTTTTCAAAAGCGAACAAAAAAAGAGAATTTTAAACTCCAAAGGATAAAATAAACATATTTTATTCCTATACATTTTTCTCTAAAACTTTTCTTTCCCCAGTTTTAGACATTTTTAATTATTTTGTGAACCATTAAATTATAAAGATTTAGGTCTTCAGGTGGTGACCGCGTCAATGTAGATGAAGAATCGACGTTCGCTTCCACTGTGGGAGGCAATCATTAAATTACTAGTAGAGATAATACTGAAATGTATCACATTTCCAATTTCAAGCAACAATAGCTTAAAATGTTAACTGCTCAACAATGTATAAAAAAATATTCAGATTTCTTAAAGGCATAAATAACAAAAGTTTCCGTTCTTGGCATAACCTTTACAATCATCTTCTAACTTCCTCCAATGCACTACCCATAAATACCAAAAAGAAAAAGTTTGCAAAAAATCACTTTTCATGCA
This sequence comes from Microvelia longipes, assembly GCA_018340805.1. Lineage (NCBI taxonomy): Eukaryota > Metazoa > Arthropoda > Insecta > Hemiptera > Veliidae > Microvelia > Microvelia longipes. The sequence goes on from JACMZG010001913.1 coordinate 2,877,139, forward strand.
TATTTTGGGTAGTAGTTCAAAATATTTGGACATAGTTGAAAAAAAAATGAAATTTACTCAGCTTTCCAACGAGACCAATTTCATCTTTCCAGCTTGAACAGTTTAAGAGCTATTAATGATTTTAAGATGCGAGGTCAAATAATTTTTAAAACTATTAAATTTGACCTTTTGGGAAAACGGTAGGAGATTAGAGTTTATATTATAAATAATACCCCTTGAGGAGTAACTGTCAACTTCTTCTTGTGGACACTTTAAAAGAAAACTCCTTGTAGTAATACACAAGACTTCAAGAATTCGGCAACAAATAAATATAATACAACAACGTTTCCAACTAATTTTAAACTCATTAAGCAGAGCCGGCTTCAGCAATAATGCCATCTAACAGTGCCTTGGTGAGATTTGAGTTCTTTCTAAACTGGAAAGACTGCGCAACATCTCACCCCGCACATTGGTTGATGGCATTATTGCCGAAGCCGGCTCTGTTTAAAAACGAAAAGTAGACCCACATTTTCACTGCGCCCACTGAAGTTAGGTACCATAAATTTTTTTCATGTCGCTTAACAAAAAGGTTGAGAAACGCTGATTTAAACAATAATGTTTGCATCCAAGGCTTATTCAATTTCTTTCTTCCACCACCACCGTTCGTTTTAAATTTTACAAAATAAAACCTTATAGTAATATTTCCGTATTTTGTAAGTATAAACAAGACCTTTAGGACGACAAAATGATGCAAAGAAATGTACTTGGTGGTTCTTTTCATTAAAGTAAAACTTTTCAGTCATATTAAGTTAAAATCTAATCAGTCTTTTCAATGCCAGATCAAACCATCTTGGCTAGTGCTGATGATCCTTTTGCCACTCCAACCATACTTCTCTAATTTTGTAACAACACTTAAAAGGCCTTAAAAACAGCTGAAACGGATAATTCAGGTGACACAGAAACAGGTTCCAAGCACTGGCTCAAAATGGCTTGACCTAAAAGCCTTAATGTTCTAAATTTATTTGAAATAAAATAACACTTTTAACTATAATAATTAGTTAATATTTACAAATTTTTTAATCACTTTGAAAGTAGATAGTCTTTCCACTCTTTACATACATAGGTGTTGACTTTTTACATATATTTATTCTTAAATAATTACCTTCTTTACATATATAGACCTGACCTTTTATTAATAATAATAAAATGTTGACTATTTTATAATTAAGAACATATATTTATAGTGGAATAAAAACAAAAGTAAATTCACAACCATATTCCAAGGCATCAAAACAATGTTTTAATTCAAAAAAGTTTTATCTACTGGTGGTGTAATTCACACCGCCTACTGATCCAGATTGAGATGCTTAATATATATATATAGTATATGTATATTAATAATATGATATTATATATATACTAATATATATATATAATATATTATTTATTCATAAAAAAGAGAGGAGGGCGAATAAACAAGTTACAGGATGATATCACACTATCTGTATTTTAGTTTAACCTTAAACCCGCTAGGGCTTAACCCAATTCGGATCTTCACTACTGCTTGAAGCTCTGTGTAGTACAATTAAGTTTTAACATGCACCGCACATGTTTTTAGGGATAAAATATATTTGTGCAGCCATATCTAGACATCTAGTAGGTCTATGACTAGGTTTAATTAATAAATAAACCAAGTAGGGAAACAAATGTGATTTCTATCAGACATGACATGTAGTTCACAATTTGTCCACCAGGGAGTTGTTTTTGTCCACCATCTTGTTTTACAAGAGATGGTTCTTTTTTTGTTAATCTTTTGGCTCTCTTTACATTTGTAACAGGCTTTTAAAGTTTATTTCTGTTAATTTGTTCCTAGTTTTTTATTTATTATTAATGTAGCTTTTAAGTAGTTTTATATCTTTCCTGAAGATGATCCAAATGGGTTGAAATATATTGTTCCTGTTTAAAAAACATTGTAGAATTAAAGTCGTTATTTTCCTAATAGATGAGTTAATATGCAACCCACTGTGTTATCATGTAATAATAAATCTCACGTTTGACAAACATGAGATTTAAATTATTATAATTAATTCTAATATCAATATCATCTCTGAAATCAGTTTCGATGGATTACTCAGATCCGAGACTAATTAAAATTATTGGGTTTGAAGAGGGGAGTGATTTCCCACCACCTGTTATCCTATCCATAACCATTAAATCAGATGTTTATATTTAATAGAGCAATTATAAATATAAATAATCATCCATTTTATATTTAATAGAGAAACTTTAAAAAAACAATATAATATATGTCTAAGAAAAACCCCACCCAGAGACAGTACTTTTTCAATACTTCCAATACTATTCCTATGTTACCCAAATTTATTTAATATTGTTTAACATGTTTTCTAATCTTTTAATTAAAGAGATAGGAGAGAACTGCAATTTATGTTAGTTTTTAGTTTAAGTTGTGAGTTTATTCAAAAAACAAACTTTTAACCACAAAAAGCAATTCAGATATAAGGTTATTTAAAATAGTAATGACCGCTCATGTTCTCGATTGCTTTCTGCCAAATTTGTTGTCCTATTTTGACATCAGAAATTTTAATTAATTTTCTAAAAGGCAAAAACAAATTAAGGTACGGTGGTGCCTGAACTTTTCCCCATCCACATCGGAGTTTGTGCCTAATGCACCGACCCTCTGCGCCACGTCCGGTCTCACTTGGCTTTTAACGTTCTCAGAGTATAAAACAAAGTTGTTAAATTTTAAACTGCGGCAAC
>JACMZG010001913.1:2880101-2891938 GCA_018340805.1 Microvelia longipes
CACCGAACTGACATTAACCAACATACTTCACACTCTACATGCAAAGAAAATGCTTCACAAGCTTCCACAAGAATGGATCAACTTGCTGAGACCAGCTTTAGTACTCATCAAAGATATTGTGATAAAAGCTTAATTATACAGTAGACGCCATATCTATAACGATAATCTTAATATGGCAATTAGTAATTTAAGTTAGTATTTGACGAAACGAGACAATGTTGAGTCATTGTAACAGTGGGTATTATTATTATTATTATTTGTGTTGTTTTTTAAAACCTATATTATTGAGGAATTCATTTTATGTGTTTAAACACCAAATTTGGTGCGACTCTGATAAAATGTAGCCTGTAGTTTGGGTAATAAAAGCAAAGCTGTTTAACAGTCAATAAGTAAACATTACAAAGTAATAAGGTGATAAGATAATGAACTTGATAATCCAAAGATCAATTTAAGAAATAAACTTTATTAGCGATTCAAAGTCTTTAGCAGCGCCACCGTCACTGATAAGAAATTGATAACGGAAAGGTGATCGTTGTTTAAGTCCTTATGGGAGTTTTTTGTTTTTTCTTATTTGTGACGATTACTTCTTTAAATTTTTTATCAAAGTGCTTTTAAATTTAATTAATTTAGGGCGTATGAACTCCTAGAAATCACTATTTTCGTTGAAAAATGTGGGTTGTCACGAGTATTTAAATTGAGTGATAGAATGGTAAAATCACAATATAGTGTTTTAATTTAGTTAATTGTTAATTAAGTTACTTTTAATAATTTTTAGTTTACACAACAACACAAAATTACTTTTAATTGCATTAAATTGTTTAAATTAGTTGTTACTGGTATTTAAATTAACATGATAACAAGCCGATTTTCACACCGTAAATGGTGTTTTAATTTATCAATCCAAATTTTATTTACACACTAAAATAATAAATAACTCAATAAATTAATAATAAGTTTAATAATAATAAAGTTAATAATAAATTAATAATAAGTTTTTGATCAATGTTTGTTTAATCATCCGTTTAGGTTTTATTATTTCTGGTTACAATTGGGAACAAATCCAATCTGTAGTGATAAGAGCCTGATTCCTATAAAATCTAGAAATAATCAAAGTATTTATCCAGAATATTGACCATTTTGTTAGCACCGCGGTCGTTCTATTTAATTTTTACCTCATTTATCACAAATTAACGAAACAATAAAGGAATAAAAGAAGAATTTTCAACGGCTCCCATTGCCAATCCTATGGTAAAAAATTCGATCACCCCCTTTCGTTTTCCCGCCATTGGTATTGCCAACCTTACAACTATCTCTTTGAATCGCGAATACTCTGCTTTTTAAAAATTTAACTAAAAATATGTAGTAACACAAAAAATTAATATCAGCATAAGAATATAAGTTAAGCACCGAAATCAAATTTGTGTCCAAAAGAAAAGACTAAGCTTCAATATAAGTCTGCTCTATTTTTTTCATTTTCTTTCAGAAAATTATAAAATTTCTTTGTTCTTATCCGTCAATAATAAAATTTAGAAAAATTGACTTGTCTTGTTTACTTGACAAGACTTATTACTTTGTAATAAGTTAAAATGAAGTTTACAAAAATATAAACTTTTTTAGACCCCTCTCTAATTGCTCTTAAAGTTAATTAATTACATATTAAATATATTCGTTTATTTATATTTTTTTTTTAATTTCGTTTATTTTTATTTATTAAATTTGTTTATAATCATTTTATAACTTAGTTCATAAGGTTATATTAAAAGTAAACTATTACAATAATTTTTGTTCAAATGAAATTAATCACTTACAATAACCAATGTTCAGAAAAAACAAGAAAATCATACCAATAAAATATTGACCTTTCATTTAAATTAATTTAAGTTATGTCAGGTTAGGCATAACCAACCTGTTGAAAAAAAAAATACTAAAAATAATAAATAAATAAATGCCTGATTCAGGACCTTTTACCCGGTTAGGTTATTCAGTCCTGATGATAAATAACTTTTGATTTAAATTATTTTAAGTTATATCAGGTTAAGTATGAACAACCTGTAGTAAAAATAAATAAAAATTTACTAAAAATAATAAATAAATGAACGAATGCCTGAGGACCAATTGGCCCATCAGCTTATTCAGTCAATGAGACGTCTATACCAGAACCTTATCCATGAAACAAAAAAATCAAGAAGAGCTGAATTTCGGTCTTTCGACTGCTTCGCGGCCACAATGCTGTTGCCCTGCATTAGGTTGTCAAATTACAAGTCATTGTAATCGGCATACGGCCAAAATATTACCAAATTTACCAATGAGGAAGATGCATAAATTTTAACCAATTTTTTTTTGTTTTGTTAGGTTAATCGAGGTAAGAAAAATGTATTTAAAAGAAAAAAATGAAATTAATAATTTTACAAATTTTTATAACCGGATAAAAAAAAAGTAAGAACCGCGGCAAAAAGCAATTACGTCACTTGGGTTGTTTAGTCTCATTGGTTCATTTCAAATCTCAAGGTCAATGCTGAAACTAACAAATGTTCAAACCCCATTTTTAGTTATACTAGTTTTCACTGTATTGTGAGGTATTTTTAAGCCTGCAATGCTCAAAATTATCATACAAACCTGAATCTAAAATGTTTTAGGCAAAGCCGTTCGGATATCTGTGAAAAAATAAAGTTTCACTTGATTATTGTTTACCTTACGTTTCGTTCAAATTATGATATTATAGCTTAGAATTAGGGGTCAATGGTTATTATTTCATTAGTCTGCACTATCTTCTGTAAAAAATCATGTGAATAATTTCTAGTTCTAAATTATTTTTGTTCAAATTAAGAACGTACATACATCATCTTGCATTTGGTACGAGTAAATCTGATTTTGAGCAGTATTTGGCATTGAGATTACTAAAACAAAGCTTTATTGAATGCCTTTTTTATTAAGTTAGTACACATTAATTAAAGATAACTATTTCCTCAAATTGAATGTTATAATTTCATAAATTAAACGAAAAGTAGGTTAAACAACAAGCAATTGAAAATTTATCACTGATAGTTTATTATGTGCACAAAAGATTTTAAAACACAAAATTACCACTATTATTTCGTTTTAATTATTTAAAATAGCATAAATATAACTATAATATTGTTAAAATATTATAATTAAAAGTTGAAATACACCAATAACACATAATTTATTGTTATCACATGTGATAAGAGTGATTTCTCGCCAGAACTCGGGTTTACCAAATAAAACTGTGAAACAGTTTTAGAATAGAATAAAGCAGCAAGGAGTTTAAAATAAAGGTAGTTAGCAACAAATAATAACCACAAAAGTTCTAATAATCCGCTGTGGTGTGATACGGCCTGACAACAACGCCCCTCAACAGTAAAAATTTTAAAAATTAATTAAAAATAATTGGAACACTTTAAAATGATTTTGCAAGTGCTATTATTCATTAAATGTAGAACACTTAAATAAAAATATATCTGGCGATGCATCATCCACATTTATCAGTCAATAACTGTAATTTCTTAACAAAAAACTATAAATGTCAAACAATTAAGTCAACTTTAACTTAGACTTAGTAGTAAGTCTAACTACTAGTAGTTAGTACTTTAACTTCAGTCTGATTAGAATAGCTTTAACTTCAGTAAAAGGTACGTTAAGCAACAAATATAAACCACAAAAGTTCTAATAAATCCGCTGTGGTGTGATACGGGCCTTGACACACGCCCCATCAACAACAGTAAATTTAAAAATTAATTAAAAATAATTGAACACTTTAAAATGATTTTGCAAGTGCTTATTCATTAAATGTAGAACACTATAATAAAAATATATGGCGATGCATCATCACATTTATCATCAATAACTGTATTTCTTAACAAAAAACTATAAATGTCAAACAATTAAGTCAACTTTAACTTAGACTTAGTAGTAAGTCTAACTACTAGTAGTTAGTACTTTAAACTTCAGTCTGATTTAGAATAGCTTTATTTAGCTGATCAGCTTTAACTTGTGTGATCCGTAGCTTTAACTTTAGTCTGATCATAATAGCTTTAACTTCAGTGTGATCAGAATAGCTTTAACTTCAGTCAAATCATAACCAGGTTTAACCGTTTCAACCTGGTGCGAACCTCGGTTTTCACTTAACAATCTGGGCTCCATCCCTTCAACCGAGGGGTTTAATTATCATTAATATCATCAAAATATTTGATAATCAACCGAATCATTTCAAACTTTGTTATTCTTCGCCATGTTATGACTGGCCCAGTGTAACGATGTTTTCCAACTGTTGGAGAGAGCTTCGTCAAATTTAGATCGGAAATGAGCTCGAGCGTCTGATTCGGATAATTCTAATACTAGCGTCTCTCTCAGGTAGGACAGGTCTTGCTCCGAACTTAACTCTGGAAGGCCTGTAGATATCATCATAGCAAATAATGATAAGATTATATTGCATGTGATAAGATTATCACATGTGATAAGAGTGATTTCTCGCCAGAACTCGGGTTTACCAAATAAAACTGTGAAACAGTTTTAGAATAGAATAAAGCAGCTAGGAGTTTAAAAATAAAAGGTACGTTAAGCAACAAATAATAACCACAAAAAGTTCTAAATAAATCCGCTGTGGTGTGATACGGCCTTGAACAACACGCCCCATCAACAACAGTAAATTTTAAAAATTAATTAAAAATAATTGGAACACTTTAAAACGATTTTGCAATTGCTATTTTCATTAATGTAGAACACTAAATAAAAATATATCTGGCGATGCATCATCCTCATTTATCAGTCAATAACTGTAATTTCTTAACAAAAAACTATAAATGTCAAACAATTAAGTCAACTTTAACTTAGACTTAGTAGTAAGTGTACATAAAATTTAAGCAATATCCTATCGATTTTCAAATTTTATTGGATTTTTAGTAATTTTTGCGGGTAAAAACGTCATACATATTTCATAAACAGCAGGGTTCTGTATTTTTATACCATTGATTTTTGTACTAAATTATCATAAAACTCTTATAATATTTACAGCTGGTCTCTTGCCTCACTGCTGGGTTGTGGCCATGACAATGCCCCGAAGCAGCATCAACTGTTAAAAGAATTGTTTTTTATAATTTTAATATCCTCTAATAGTCTGTAGAGCACTGCAGATAATAATAATAATATTTTTGATGCCACTATTCATTTTTGCAAATTTTCATTAATAAGAATCACAATAAATATATTTCAAATTAAAATATTTCCAAGCTATTTAAAATATTTAGAGTTCATTGATTAAAAAAAAAAAAATGAAAATTTTACTTACCGAAAATTCTTTTTACTGAAAAGAATATTTTAATTTAAATTGCATCATTTATTTATATATTCATATTTTAATGTGTAACCAACTTTTTTTTATATAATCTTAATGAAAACAATACATTTTCTTATTTATTATTTAAAGAGTGTACTCTTATATTTAAATAAATAGTTTAATCATATTTACTGCTGGTATCTCGCCTTGCTGCTTGGTTAGGGCCATGAAGATACCTCCATGCAACACTGTGGCGACAACTTCTACCCTCATAGCAGTAGGCGAGGCATAGAAAAATAATTATTCTGTTAACAGAATAATTATTAAAAGTTCTTATTTGTGGACTTGTAAACAATATATAATAAAAACAGATTAGTTACACAAAAAGTCCTTTTATTTTTTTTATAATAATAACTAAGCTTTCGACTAAAAATTAGTCATCATCAGAGTTTAAGAATATTAAATGAAAAAACAATTTTACGGACTACTTCAATATTGCACTTGGTATGTTTTGGTAAGCTATGTTTAAAAAACCGTTAAAAACTGTTCATTGAAGAATTTTAAAAATTCAGTGTTTACAATAATTAATTGAAAAAACATATTTTAACTAAATCAAGAATTACAAGATTTAAGAGTTCCTTATTAAATTTAATAAGGAAAATTTTTTAGTTTAAAATATTGTTTTTTCAACTAATATTATTGGTAACACTGATATTTTAAATTTCTTTAATGTAACAGTTTTTAACGTTTTTTAAACATAGCTTACAAAACATACCAAGTCCTGCAATATGAAGTAGTCTGTAAATTGTTTTTCATTTTATTTCTTAAACTTGATGATGACTAATTTTTGCGAAGCTTAGTTATTATATATATTAAAAACCTAAAAGGATTTTTGTGCAACTAATCTGTTTTTTATTTAGAATAATTATTCTTAATAATAGAAATTTTTATTTATCATAAAGATATATCAACATATTTTTAAGGTCATATGTTTTCCTTTAATTAGAATAAAAATATAATGCAATTAAAGCATTTTAAAGGAAAAAGCACTTAAAAAATAAGTAAAAAAATTAATAAATTGGGACTAGTTTGGTATTTAGCTCTCAAAACTATATATCGCTTTCAAGAAATCACTTTAGCTTAAAACAGCACGTCACACATTGCATTGATTATAATAGCAAATAATTCATAATAACTAAGCTAGAGTTACGAGTAATTTTAGACATAGGTAAGTTAACCTGGTTTAAGTTTTTTGGTTTAAACCTAACTGATTTTATTGTTAAACTAAACCTACAAAATCGGTTTGAGCAGGCTTAAGCAGTTGATTAGGATTAAATTTGACCAGATTACACTTAAGTTTTACCTGGACTTTAGTTTTAACTTAGGTTAGTTAAAACTGAACCAGATTAAAATTTGGTTTGCCTGCAACCTGCTTTAACATTTGGTTGACCTAAACTCAATTTAACTTCAATAAAATCATAACTAGGTTTAACTTTAGTTTCAGCTTTAATTTGTTCAGACTTAGTCTGATCTAATAGCTTTAACGTGTGATCAATTAACTTCAATAAATCTAGCTTTAACTTCAGTAAAATCATAATAGGTTTTATGTCTGATCATAATAGCTTTTAACTCGTCTGATCATAATATTAGTCTGATTAAGAATAGCTTTAACTTTAGGTGATCATAATAGCTTAACTTCAGTGTATTAGAATAGCTTAACGTTTAGTCTGTCAAAATAGCTTTAAACGTTTCAGATGGCTGATCAGTAATAGCTAGGTTTAACGATGTTTAGTCTGATCAATAGTTTAACTTCAGTCAGTGATCAGAATAGCTTTAAACTTCAGTAAAATCATAACTCTTTAAACTATTGTCTGATCTTAGATATAACTTTTAGTCTGTCATTAACTCAGTCTGATTAGAATAGCTTTAACAGTGTGATCGTAGTCAGTTAAAATGATCAGAAGCTTTAGCGTATTGAATTAACTTCAGTAAAACGGTACGTTAAGCACAAAATATAAACCAAAAGTTCTAAAAATAATCCGCTGTGGTGTGATACGGCCATGAACAACACACGCCCCATTCAACACCAGTAAATTTTTAAATTAATTAAATAATTGGAACACTTTAAACGATTTTGCAAGTGTTACTTCTTAAATGTAGAACTTAAATAAAATATATTGGCGATGATCATCCTCTTTATCAGTCAATAACTGTAATTTCTTAACAAAAAACTATAATGTGCAAACAACTCTTAAGTCAACTTTAACTTAGACGTTAGTAGAAGTCTAACTACTAGTAGTTTAGTGACTTTAACTCAGTCTGATTTAGCTTTAATTAGTCTGATCTAATGCTTAACTTCATGATCAGAAGTGCTTTAACTTCAGTGTGATCAGAAATAGCGTTTAACTTAGTCTGATTCAGGAATAGCTTTAACGTCAGTCTGATCATAATAGCTTTAACTTAGTCTGATCTAATAGCTTTAAACTTCAGTCTGATCAGAATTAGCTGTTAACTTCAGTGTGATCATAATGCTTTAACTTCAGTGTGTCAGAGGCTTTATTCAGTCTTAACCAGGGTTTTTTCAACCTGGTGCAAACCTCGGTTTTCACTTAACAATCTGGGCTCCATCCCTTCAACCGAGGGGTTTAATTATCATTATATCATCAAATATTTGTAATCACCGAACATTTCAAACTTTGTTATTTCTTCGCCATGTTATGACTGGCCCAGTTGTACGATGTTTTTTCCAATGTTGGGAGAGCTTCATCAAATTTAGATCGGAAATGAGCTCGAGCGTCTGATTCGGATAGTTCTAATACTAGCGTCTCTCTCAGGTAGGACAGGTCTTGCTCCGAACTTAACTCTGGAAGGCCTGTAGATATCATCATAGCAAATAATGATAAGATTAGATTGCCGTGCTTTCTTAGTATCAGGAAAGCCTGAAATCAAACAAAATCAACATAACATTTATCTCACATATAAACAATGATTATTATGAAAGAACGAAGAGAAGAGTCTCTCACAAACTATAATTTATTCAAAGCGCTTTCAACCTACATGAGGCCTCATCAGTGCCAGTAATAAAAAAACAGCTAAAAGAAAGACATTAAATACGTAAAAATTAAATAGAATTAGTAATATTCTTCCTCTTCTTTTCCGACTCAACGATGTCGGTCAGCCGTGATAGACTTTGAATAAATTAATAGTTTTGTGGAGACACTTTTCTTTGTTCCTTTAATTATGAACAACTCCACTAGTGCTCATTCAAAATTAATGATAATTATATTATATTTATACAATATAATAAGATTATTATTATAATAAATGCCTGTTAAGCCTGCAGTGTCCAGTGATTATTTGTCTACCATAAGTCTAAGACTAAAGTTACTCAAATCAAGAAGCCATCTAGATTTCCTTCAGTCCAAATGTTCGAAATATCATCTTTGACTATCTACATCTGATGTTGTTTTCCTAAACGGTTTTAGATTTTTTCCAAATCCAATTTTTTACAGGGATTATACCTGGCACTGGACCACAAAAGCCAGTCGAAGCCCCTTTTTTAGCTACTTCATTAACTTTTTCATTTCCAGGTTGGCCAGTGTGTCTAAACTTTCACTATCGTTTACTTTTTTTATAATCGTTTACTTGACATAATTTTTTACCTAATTGGTCCAGCTGAGGTTAAAAAGTAAGGTCACTATCTATCACAATACAAAACAATTTGGCTGACAGTGCATTTGTTTGTGGTCTCTTATGATTTTGTGAGCAAATTTTTTTTTGGAAAAATGCAAATACTCTATTTTAAAACTTTGCTGAGTCAGCATATTGTCCAGCTCGGGATAAAAACACCTAATCGGTGGTTTTCTTATTCTACTCTATGGTCCTGTAAATCCTGCAAGTATATGTTTCATAAATCTTCTGAGGGAGTTAGTTACTAACTGTTAGCCTCACGGGTTGGTAAGATTGTGAAAACTTACATCTTCGCATCTCTTTTGAAACAGTTCAAATTTCTTGGGTTGATTGCCTCTCTCCTTCTTGACAGTTTGACCCTTGTTGATAACATGAACAAAGTCATGAGTCAGCACAAATGGAACTCTCTCCCGACGGAAACCAAATTTCTCTTTGAAGTGACCCAGAATGTGACCGAAATCTATGTGGAACAACTGAAACAAAGAAACAACATACTCGTCATCATGAAGCTAACACAATGAAACAATGACTTTATTTATTAGAAAAATACCCATTTTGTCTGAGAGTAATAATAATAATAATGCCTGTTTAGAACCTTGCGGCTAACTCCTTTTAGCCAAGGATAACCCCTGTGGAAACCACCTCAGGAGTTTGTGGCAGCTGTTACACTCAAAGCGAATCCATATAGTAACAACAAACATGCTGGGATTAAAAACATTGTTTTAGAGGAACTACCCATATAGCAGCAGCCAACCCGAGAGAGCGGTAGCAAAGTAGCCATTATTCAACAATATTTAGCAGTGTTAATACCTTCTAGAACCTACTGGTCTGAACCTACAATAAAAGAAGCCAAGCAAGAACTAACTTGTTTCAGGGAAGGCCTCACTGGTTCAGGGTCTTATTTCTAATATTCTGTAGAATAAGTTACTCTTTGGGCTTCATGCTACTGTGTTCCAAGCAGAGGTCTATGCTTCTTGCTGGTTGCGACCCTTCCAAGTTGCGCGAAAGTAATGAGTATTCCTTATAATCTGCATTGATGTCAGGCTGCAATTAAAGCCCTTACCTCCAATCTAGTAGCTTCCTCTGCCTTGTTGAAGAATGTAGGAGCTCAATTGTCTCTCTTGGAGAGAGTAAAACTGTTGAACTTAAGTGGGTACCACTGGATGTCGTGGGTAAGGAGGAAGCAGATTAATTGCCTAGACTGGGAGCAGAACCCCATTCATTGGACCAGAACTGTCCTGTCCCTTCGGCAACACATGCTAAAACACTCTTTGGGAGCTGGCTAATGAACTAAAATTAACTGGCATGTCTTTGCTGGTGCAGAAAGCAAAATGTTCATGTACTGGGCCTTGTAAAAATACCAAATTTTCTAATTAACCTCAGCAAGCTTGCCTTAGGACCTAGTTAGTGTTCTGACCGGTCACTGTGATTAAATAAACATCTTATACTTTAGGCATAATCTCAGAGGCTAACTGCCCATGTGTGGGCATATGACGAGACAGCTTTTCACCTACTTGCAGAGTGTGAGGTCTATACTACTCTTCGTACCCGCATATTTGGCGTAGGCCTCTTGTATGAAGAGGAGCTTCTTCTCTTAGTTAGAGAGATATCTACAATATATAACTTTCCAAGAGGTTCTTGGTAGAGGTGGTTGTAGACTAAGAATCGGGGCTGGCAAGAAGGGCCCAACAACATTGGCCTATTTGCCTGGCTTTGCCTCCCCCCTATTACTACTGCTACTCTACTACTCACTCAAAGCTTATTTAGGTTGGCAATATTTATTTGATGAATCTTTATATAACTGAGAGCATAATTTCTAATCCACAACCAGACAGAGGTCTGGGCTGTGGATCCCAGACCTCTGTGGTGTCAAAGGTTAGAGTAAATTAATAAGAAATTTTATTACTTCACTGCCATTTAGTTTTTTTAAGTCTTCAACATAATCACAACCTTTTTTTACATACTTTTTACTGTTTTTTAAGTAGTATGGGAGAGTTTGATGTAAAGTTAGTTATTGCTCTGAAGATGACCACAATGTTGGCTGAATAATAACAACAAAATAACATTTGTGTATGAAAGTATTGTATATTAAACATGTTATAAAATCAAAGTCTACTTTAATCAAGTATTTTAGAATGAGTATTGTTCAAAGACTTACTTGTCCGGTTCTTTTAACCATAATATTATCAGAGTGTCTGTCAGCAACACCTAGGACATACGTAGCGACACAGTAACCTGCACACGAGTATGTGAACTCTTCTATAGCTTTGTTCAAACTCACTTCAGAATTATTGTACTCTTTCAGCCAAGCTGCAATACACCATGTTAAATTAGAAATTCATCAAAAATGTAACACGTAATTGAAATAAATCTGGCGATGAGGTCCACAAGCCAGGTAAAGTTCCCTTGGATATCACACTTATTAATTTCACAATTAATTTCCACAAAAATTAATTTTAACGAATTTTCAAAGAAAATATGAGGTTGTGAGGAGGGGGTCATGGAGGGGAATAGGGGTGGGGAGTGGATTTTTAGGAAGGGGGGACTCACTGATAAAAAAATATACATATATTGTTGAGGTTTATACATAGATATGTAAGTATATTTTAGTTCCTAGATGTTTCTGTAAAGCACTATAACTTTCGAATGCTTTCTTAGTTCGATATGAAACTTGAATCAAATACCAACCTTGTCAAAGTCCCAAACCCTACTGTTTATGAAAGATGAGTGACATCATTAACCCACAATAATGACCCCACAAACTTTTTAAAAAAATCACAAATCTTTAAAAAGTGTCATGTCTATCCAAAGCTTAAGCTTTATATATTCATGACACTCTAGAGGTCATCGTTAC